>CM061524.1:58357870-58957870 GCA_030068015.2 Neoceratitis asiatica | reverse complement strand
GTTGCCAACAGTATGCTCAGCAGGCCGATTATGTTGAACATAATTGCGCGCGAAATATATTGTAACGATCTTGCTAAATTCACCTCGATTATTTTTCAAAATCTTCGAGTCCGATCACTGGATTACTAAACAAACTCCCAAGATTTATTTGTTCGGCTTTTTAACCGTCAGGAATTTATTTGTACAATTTTGTCTTTAGCCAACGGCTTATTTTACAATTATTTATACACTTATTATCTGCTTCACTCAGCTTATCCGTTTCTCAAACACACAGCTCACAGCAGTGTTAACTCCACTAAGTTGTCTACTCGTCTCTTTTTTGTGTTAGCGGCTGCCTCTCTTTTTATACCTGTAGATGACCTAACCATTCTGTTCACGCGCTTAAGGATAGGCTGATTGTTCGTTTTCCTGCGGTAGCTGCAGCTACTCCGTTCATCCTTAACGACGTGGAATTTCCTTTAATCTGTCTACCCTTTTGTTTGTCCTTGGTATGGGTAATTTGCATTATACCGCCGCTTCTTTATTTCTGTCCTTCCGGGAATTGCATTTACATTGTCAACAGTTTTGTTTGTCCTTGGTATGGGATTTTCGTCACAATATTATTTACAGAAAGTGAATTTTCGTAATAAAGTTGAATGAAACGTTTTTCCGTGATGAAATGCCAAACAATACTGAAAAAAATAAAACGACAGATTGACACGACTCACACGTGATCTGCCAAAAAAAGGCTATTGAAAAAAGTACCTCTACTTGGACCACCCTTTGTAAGATCTTTTTAAATTATAAAACATTCGGCCACTGCAGGTTACTCGTATTGTTTCGGCTTACAAGAATTTATTTTATAATTCTTAACTGTATTTATCTAAATCTAAATGTCATTTTAAAAATAAATTACTTTTTTTAATGGGTAAACATCAAGAAAAAAATATAATTCACAAAAATATCAGTATGAATTTATATTTCTAGCTTAAAAATTACAGCCAAAATAAATTCACAAATAATTTACAATAAATAAGAAAGTTTACAGCCAACAGTTGAAAAATGGCTATTATAATAAAGTCACAAATTCATTTTATGTTAAAAAAGTTAAATTTCATAAATATAAAAACAATGAAGAAAGTGAAATGTAGAGGCTCGAAAAAATTTATAGCATCATATTTTCTACAATATCTAACATGTTTTAATAATATTATTTATATTGAAAAATGCGCAGACATTACAACAAAATGACAAACGATAATTACCTAGGGCCTGTCGCATGAGAAAAGTCTGAAAGCTGAATTGTGGGACGAGTATTGTAAGTACCTGGAGGAATTCCCTTTCAACATTGGTGCGCAGAAGGCGAAAGAAGTGCGTTGAATAAAAAAATTAGTAATAAGTGAGAAAAGTATCTTCCAGCGTTTGACGCGCATAATTTTGTAATTAGTTGAAAAGTCACGTAGTTAGTAGCCCCGACAGTTGCATAAGTATTGTTACTTAACTGCCTCATACTGTCATCAACTTGGGATTTCTATTGTTTAAATTTCTATTGCTACCTTCATATAAAGCATATAAACATACTTACACTTAAACACTCACATAGATGTATGTGTAAATATGTTGCCTGCATACGCTTATATCTGAAAGATAATCTTCACAGTTTTTCCCTGTATCATTAAGAAAATGTATTATGACAGCTATTTTTGAGCCTAAAGAAACACTTTGTAAATCTCGTTAAGCTTGTTATATAATTCTATTTTTACTTCCATTATATGTATTTTATTACTTGTAGATTGTCATCATTTATTTATTACGTACTTGTATAAACAAGAAATATTAAAGTCTTTTTTCCATTTTCTTTTCAGGTGAGCCGATATGAAATGGATTTATTTGATTGTTTGAATGATTAAAGTCTATCAGTGTGAGTACAAACATTTTTAAATAAAATGAAATTGAAGGAAAGAAAATAAATGAAAATAAAATGAAATAAAACTTAATATATCCAAAGAAATATAATAGAAAAAAAAATTAAAGAAGAAAATTAAATAAAATAGTGTAAAAGAAAATAGAATAAAAAAATGAAAAAAAAATGAAAAAATAAAATAAAATATAATAAAAAAAATAAAAAAAATTCAAATAAAATAAAATAATATAATATAAAATAAAATAAAGAAAATAAAATAAAATAAAGAATATAATAAAATAAAATAAAACGAAAATAAAAAATAAAAATAAAATAAAATAAAATAAAATAAAATAAAATAAATTAAATAAAATAAAATAAAATAAAGTAAATAAAAAAAATTAAAAAACAAAATTAAAAAAATATAAAATAAAATAGAATGAAATAAATTTAAAAAAAAAAAATAAAAAATAAAAAAAATGAAAAAAAAATATAAAAATAAAAAAATAAAGAAAAGAAAAAAAAAGAAAAAATTAAAAACAATATAAAAAAAAACAAATAAAATAAAATAAAATGAAGCAAAAATAAAAAAAAAGATAAAAAAAAAAATAAAATAAAAATAAAATAAAATAAAATAAAATTAAATAAAATAAAATAACATAAAATAAAATAAAATTAAATAAAGAAAATAAAATAAAATAAAATAAAATAAAGATGATAATAAAATAAAATAAAAACGAAATATAAAAATAAAAAATGAAAATAAAATAAAATAAAATAAAATGAAATAAAATTAAATTGAATAAATTAAAGTAAATAACAAAATTGAAAAAAAAAAAAAAAAATAAATAAAATATAAAAAAATAACAAAAATAAAGAAAGAAAGGAAAAAAAAAAGAAATAAATATAAAAAAAATAAAGAAAAAATAATAAAGAAAAAAAATAAAAATAAAAATAAAAATAAAAATAAGAAAAAAAAATTAAAAAAATAAAATAGAAAAAATAATAAAATAAAAAAACAATATAAAAAAATGAAAAAAAAAAAATGAAATGAAGCAAAAATAAAATAAAATAAAATAAAATAGATTAAAATAAAGTGAAATGAAGAAAATAAAATAAAATAAAGTAAAATAAAATAAAATAAAATAAAATAAAACAAAATAAAATAAAATAAAATAAAATAAAATAAAATAAAATAAACAGGCCAGATTTTATTTTCGTCGAGAAGAAAGAAAAGCGAGCGCTTTTTATCGATGTTGTTATACCTAATTCTCATAATCTTCAAGAGTGCTATAGTGAAAAGAGAAGGAAATACCAGCAGTTGGCATTAGAAGTGCAGCAGATGTGGCACTTGGACAAGGTTACAATTGTTCCAATTATCATCTCGTCGACAGGTGTAGTACCCAAAACGTTGCTGAAGATGCTACAATTAAGTGATAAGTTTTTGAGTATACAAAAAGCAGTTATATTATCAACAACATCAATTGTTCGTTCGTTTTAAGAATAATGAATTGTAAATATATGTACCTGATTTAGCAATAGTTTTATATATCTTGTTGTAAATAACAGATATGTGATATGTAACCCAAAAAGGAGCAAAATAAAAACAAAAAAATAAAATAAAATAAAATAAAATAAAATAAAATAAAATAAAATAAAATAAAATAAAATAAAATAAAATAAAATAAAATAAAGGAAAATAAAGGAAAATAAAATAAAATAAAATAAAACAAAGTATAATAAGAAATTAAAAGTAAATAAAATTAAAACAAATAATATTAAATAAAATTAGAAATAAGTAAACACGAAATAACTAAAATAAAATAAAATAAATTAATTTATTAAAATCAAACTCAAATAAATAAACCAAATATTTTAAAATAAAATAATAGTAAAAAAAACTGAGATAAAATGAAATCAAAAATTAACATAAGAAAACTAGAAAATTTAAATTAAAAAAAAATAATAAAAAATTAAATAAATGAACAAAATAAAATAAATTAAATTGAATTAAATAAGACCAAAAAGAATTCTAATAAAAAAAATAAATAAAAAAATAATCTTAACTAAAATTAAACTTTTTTTTATAAAATAAAACTAAATTAAAATAAAAAAAATAACCTAAATCTAAAGTATTTAAAATAAAAAAAAATAAGCTTAAATACAAAATTGAGGTAAAAGATAAAAAAGTTTAAGTAAAAAAATTGATATAAAATTTAACAAATACTTAACTAAATTAGAAAAAATTCAAATACTAATTAAAAGAATTGCTGAAGACAAAAAAAAAAATACATAAAATATGCTAAAATTAAATAAACTAAAATAAAGTATTATACAAAATATATAATAATATTCTTTAAAGGTTAATAAAATGCGAAACATGCAAAATAATAAAAAATAAATTAAGAAAAACAAAAAATTAATAAAAAACTAAATTATAAAAACAAAAGTAATAAAGTAAGATTTATAACAGCATAAAACAAAATAAAAGAAAATCGGTTGTAGGGGCTATATTATATATCCTTTGATTTTCGGTGACAATATTAACTTGAATTAATTAATGTCTGATGACCTGACAACTTAAGACGGATTTTTAATTCAAAGTCTCCCATCTCAATTTATAGCGGTCCGATCTTGCCAGTTCCGACAAAAAATCTTATAAATTTATAAATACATCTCCTGAATTATCTCAAAAACTGAGAGACCAGTTTTCGTTCAAACAGATGTACAATCAGATGGACAAATGGGCAGGTCTACACTCAGCTCGTCGTTCTGATTTTATCGGTATAAATTTTGATGGTTTTATGTCTTCTATTTCTGGTACTTACATACTACGAACCAAAGAAAATACCCCATTTTATGTACAAAATTTTATAAAGAAAGCAGCTTCTAATGATTTGAATAATAATAAAAAAAATTAGTAAAACAAATGTATTTTTTATTTTCCGTGTGAGGAGAAGAAAAAATGCCAGCCATTCCATCACTTGCAAGTCACTTAAAACCCTTCTCTAAGTAGCTGCCGCATACGCTAGAACCGCTTTCTACTTTTTCCATAGCGAGATTTACATCATGTTTAGATCCCACTTTTTCGCTCATAGTACTCGTTCTACTAACTCTTTTCTGCTCTTAGTGCTCCAATTGTATTCTTTTTCGTTCAGCTTGTCAAGTAATTCATTTGAAGAATGCGTGCTTAACGTCCACTTTGTTGCAGAACAGATCTTCGGTTTTCCATTTTTTTGCAAATATTTCTAGAAGTATTCGTGATCGGATCTTCTGGGTAATATATATCTACCTCTCCTATTTCCTTACACATACTTCCATAACTTTTATTAGTCTTATCTTTCAACGGCCGCAATTTCCTTGTTTCAATCTGGATTGCCACTGTTTCAGGGCATGATTTCTTATTTCTTCTTTTGCCGTATTGGCGTAGCTTATGTAATTGTTCTCTACTTGTTCTTATTTACCAACTTCTTTTCTTTTCGAATGCCTATAGGCAGCTGGGAACGCTTGCTCTTGTTATAGCTGTGGTCTCATCTAATGCTGTGCGATATACCGATGTCCCTAAAAAGCTGCTGTGCGATACACTTTGACAATTACCCTTCGCCTGTTGTTCCTCTTGAGTGAGTCCACCCATAAATCGGCTCCGTAGGGTAAGATATTGAAAGTTGTCGCCAGACAAATACATATGGTCATTAAAATTTTGTCCCTAAATTTTCAACATTAAAATCAGAAATGTTGTTTTATGTGCTTTGAGCTCCGTTACCCATCAAAAAGATCTAAGAAATTCAAAATCAAAGAAGTCAAAAAAATAATCAATCATTTTGTCATATAAAAAAAGGTCACAACTCAACCAAAGTGAACTTATTGAGCAAAAAGGACATAGTAAAAGCAACGCTATAGAAAAGTCTTCACTCGGCAATCCCTTTCAAACGAAATCCTTGAACGTTGAAAAAAATAAATAATCGCAACAGCAAATCAATATGGGCAGAGCTTTTACCAAAACGACTAGCTTTCAAACTAGCGGCTGAAAGTGGGCAGCATTGAAGCGTAACAAATCGCTTTCCTTTGTGTTTAAATGTTGAAAAAGTTCACTGAAATGTCAAAAATCAACGCACACAGGTTAAGTACCATTCATGAAGCGCTTTTCTACCTGTTTTGCTGGAAGCATTGGATGTGCATCTGTGTTGTGTGGAAGGAAGGAAGTCATATAGTTGTCGGAAAATGCCAAATACAAAGACCTTACAAATCATCATCAATCAATCTATTTGCCTCTTCACCAGTTGAAAGGAATTAAAGAGGAAGTGAAAGAATAGTAAATAACAGTGTGAAGGGTATTGTAAAGAAATATGAGGCAATCGCTATTTCATAGCTGAAGAGATTCAGAAATGAAGTATAATCCTTAGTTGCATAAATTTTGGGTTATTTACTTAAATCTAGCTCAGGTGCTGTGGCGTCATATATATGGGTTATTATTTAATGTTAGGATTAGAGTTTAAAAGGTATTTGTATTTCCTTCTTTTCCTTATTATCTATTTTTTTAAGTTATTCATATCTTATTCATATGTTTAAAATTATTTTTTATAGATAAGGATGAAAAGTAGAATTTCTGAAATCTTATTGCTTTCTAATTTTTTTCTTCTTTAAACTGAGTTCTCGTATGTTTGACTCAATTCTTAGTTGCTCGTATCCTAATGTCTTCGAGTTGAATCCCAATAGGACATTTTCTTAATGAGAACCTGAAGTTATTATTTATTAATTTGTATTTTGTGGAAGCAGTAAAATTCTAAGGCTTAGTTGCGATTCAATTTTTGTTGTTGATTTTTTTTGGTAAAAAGTATGAGTTTATTTCAACATTCCTGATGTCCTCTAAGGGATGCCAAACTTAAATGTTCTCCGCCATCACCATTCAAAGCAAGGATGTTGTTATTTAGTGGAGCCAGATTCCAACAATCATAGCTGCTATCACTAAATATCAAATAATATTCTTTTCTATATATATAAAAGAGGAAGACTACGATACCACTCAGCTGATTTTGTTAAAGCTTTCAGGATGGCTTCTTTGAAATTCGGAGAGTGATCCTGTGAAGTTTGCCTATTTCTCTGAAAGAGTGTGCCACCTGTCAGGAAAATAAAATTAATTTATGTATAAATAATTGATGAACTGAGGACAGTTGAGCCAATTTGGCATATCCGTAAGTGTTAGGAGAAAACTTTTAAGAAAAAAAAATTTTTTTTTTGAGAAGTGAATCAGAAAGAAAAAATTATTTACTATTTCGTGCACAGGTAGCTTATAACCTAAATTAAGATAAAGAGCGGTTACTTCCAAGAAGTAGACGTGGGATCGATCTATACCAAAAAAATCTTATGAATTTTTCAATTTAGCTGGTTCAATTTACCTGGTCTAGATCTATATCATAAAATCTTATTTAGGATTTGGTTTACTTGAAACACAGTGAACACTTTATCTTCTAGGAAATAGGCCTAAAATTGATATATTAAAAAAAAACGAGCTTATGATTCAATTTACTTGAAATTATTCTTTTTTTTAGAAAGTAGAGCAGAAATCGACCTTTTAGAGACAAACATTTTTTATGGATCTGCTTTGTTGAATTTTTGCACGAAGGTATTATTTTGTACGGACAAACAAATGGCCAAAATTGACTAGGAAACAGGTTCGATTTGTTTGAAATTTGGTATTTTTTGTCTAGATTAACATATTCAATAATTTTTTTCCGGGAAGGGGATTGCAGATCAACAGATCGACGAATATAGACATGATTTGGATAAAAATATGCATCGTTTGTAGATCGATGTGCAAAATAATCAACAAAAATAAGAAAGAGCCACAGCAATGTGTGACCGGACATTGCTAGTACTGATATAATATTCATTCGCTTATATCCACATCCTAATATATACATATTATATATGGATTATGCTATATTTGGTCCCTTCATTGTCAACTTTTTATATCAATTTGTGGGAATATTCGCGGCTGATGTCTTGATAATTCAAGAATGAGTAAAGTAATATTTGACTATATTATAGACCTTCGGTAATTCTGAATGTATAACATTATGATTTACCATAGTTAGAATACGTGTGTTTTACTATGCCTACTGGACTGTTCCAAAGCATAGGATTATTAATCTGCTGTATTCTATACAAAATGCTTGAACTTTTCTTTAGGTTTTCTGGAATTAGTTAACCCCAGGTACTCAGAATGTTACTTGTAGACTTTTTTTTAACATCCCCTGTCCTTATCTCGGTTTACCAATGGTATCGGTTCTTAATTCTTTAAAAAACAAAACTTCTTACACAATAGATAACTACAATTTGAAACAGGTTCACCGTTTTATTGACCTGGTGATCACTATGGCCCCTGAATTGAACTTCATACATCACATTGGTGTGATAGTCAACAACGCCAAAGGCATCTTGGCTTTTGTTAAACGGTGGTGAAAAGAGTTTAATGAACCCTATGTTACCAAAGCATTGTATATAACATTAGTAAGACCTATTCGGGAATACGGCTCGGTGGTTTGGAACCCGGGGTTTCAAATCTACTCTGATAGGATAGAGTCTATTCAAAAACAATTTCTCCTATTTGCTTAAGAAATTTGCATTGGGACTATCAGTACAATCTTCCTCCTTATACAAGTCGTCTGAAACTTACCAATCTCCCTACTCCTGCTAGTCGTTGGGAAAAACGTGGTGCAATTTTCATGATTAAAATAATAACAGGCTCAATTTCTAATCCCCTTTTATTTTATCTGAAATAAAATTTAATGTTCCTTGGCATTGTTTCTATCTTGATTTCAAGTCCCATTCAAGCACATTTGACATATCTGACTAGCTTTTTCATATTAAGTAAACTATTTTGTCGACTCTCAACCAATCATTATATCAAATTTTATATTTGAATTAAGTTCTTTTTAAAAAGCAGCTGATGAGTTTTTGTTCTGTAGCTGAACTTTCTTAGTTCTTGACATTAAAAAAAAATTTCTCACAAGAAAAAATTATGATTTTTCATTTATTTTAGTAATTCTTAATTAATTTTTGTTCTAATTATTATATTTTATTATAATTTATTATTAAAAAATTACTTTCAAGTTCAATAATCTAAAAAATACTCTGTACAAAAGCATGAAATGAAACTTTAAGCGAGTTGTAGCGTTCTTTTGTGGTCGGATGAGAAAAGAACATCACTAAACAATCATTTAAACTGCTTAGATTAAGTTTCAAATTAATGCTTTTCAACTATCTTTTCATTATTATTATGAGAAATCCTCTAGAGATTAGTTAGAGGGACGAAATTAAGAGCTCTGTAACCGCCATTTTAGTGAGAAATGAAAGACTGAAAGACTGAAAGACTGACATAAATAAGCTCCCTTTAAATACCGATGACTTTCAGCTCAATAGAGAACTGTTTTTTTTTTTCAAATTCTGCCTGAAGATCCAATGACGCATGTTTTTAGGCATTTAGCCTCGTAACTACTTTTACACATTTATTTCTGTTGCGTAGTAGTGCCAGAATCATATTCATTCACATATTTATAGTCGTAGGTATAGTCACTTTTTAGAATATTCGCATGACCATTGCGTTTTTATTTACAAAAAAAAAAAAAAAAAAAAAAAAAAAAAAACCGTTTATTTTGCTGATTATATTAATTTTCAGTTTCTTTTGTGTTCTCCATTTCATCAGTTCGCTTTGTTTTCCGCTTTGTTTTATGGCACCACTATTCAATAGTTAAGTGTTAAAAAGGTTCATCCTTTGTCACCGCAACCTAATTGCTATGCTTTTGTTCCACGTTTCTGGTAGTCTCAAACACACCACTCTTTCGTCACTTGTTCAGCACAATAGCCGACAACAACTCTCAATTTTCAATTCCCAGTTTCTCATTACCCCTTTCCAATGCTCTTACTGTTGTTGTTGCACCTCGTTCTCTCAAACCTCCTCACCTCGCCCAAACGATAGCTTCAATTGCGGTTTCGTTGCGACACTTTTGAACAATGCATTCGTTATACTGTGGTTCGGAAATTTACTGCCTCACCACAGACTGCGCAATTGAGTTCGAGTTCGAGTCGAGCGGTTTGTTGAGGTGAGGTACGGTGAGTGTTGAACTCGGTGTGTCGTGGCATTTTAATGTGGCACGTCGTTGTTGGGATTCAGGTCCTGCGGTTGCCTACTTTATTACGCTCTTCTCGGCATACGCGCACACATACTCAGCGTACGCGGCGTACAAGTAGTACTTCTCTACTTCTGTACTTAATGATTTTGTTGTTTTGCCATCGATTTGCGGCAATTGAGAGGGTTTCGCAGAACACTTTAGGATTGTGTGAGATAACAGAAAGTGTTCGTACTTAGTTGAAGTTTGTTTTGTTTGCTGTAGATATTGTTGAGATAAGAAATGTAATCTAAGAAAAATAGTGTTTATAAAACTTGTTGGAAATCGGTTGAATACTTTGGTACGAGTAGAATAAAACAACACTTTGTGTGAAAATTCCCACCATATCTCTGATACAAAACGTGTTTTGTAAAAAAATTTATAATACAAATATTCCGCATTAAACATGGCTAAAAAATTATGATTTCCTTCATGATCTGCTGTAAAACTAACCCAAATAGATTAGTTATTTTTAAAATTCTTATCCTAAAAATTATAAATTAAACCCACGCATTGTCTTCAGCGTCGGGAGTGTAAACAGCCAGTTACCAATTAGTTGCTCTAATAATAATCCTAGATCATAGATGGAAAAGCTCTGTTTCCAGTCACTGTTTCTGTTGCAACTACATTATTATCGAAACCATTACTTCAGTTTGAGATTGACGGAAAGGCCTTGTTCCCATCTGCCTGCGGCCTTTTGAGCGTGGTCGGAAAGCCCGAATTTCGAAATAATTCATGTAGTATTTCTGGGCATTAAGCCGCATCTTGCCTGTCTATTACTAAATCGAATTATTTTCACCAAATATGTTAGCGTAATTTCGGACGACATCATGTCTAGAAAGAAACTGAGTCAAAAAGTAGTCAGTGTCTCCATAACTTCTTTCTTTCCAGCTACTGAAGCAAACCTTATAAGCCAACCATTTCCAAAAAAATGTCAAAAATCTACCTAGCACTCAAACTTTAATTTCGCAGGCCTTTTTTTGTTTGGTTACTGCCTAGCAGCATACAGAAGCAAGTTTCCTCTAACTTTATGTGGTCTAATGCATAGAATACTGCGCAAGGTATAATTGCATCACTCTGGAGTCTGTGTTAGCTCTATCAAGGCGGAGCTTGCTCTCTTTAGCAATAAATACAAAATTTCGCGAATCAGTCTCCACCAGTTCTAAATTGATTTCGCCAAAGTTTAGGAGTAAAAGCGCAGTATTTTGAAGTTATTCCGCACAGAAAAATTTGCTGGTATATCAACCGCTCTCTGCGTCTGTAAAAGAGCTATCGGCAAAAAATGTGGCTTGAGTCAAAGAATTTGTGGCTTGATTTTCCTTTCCGTGGTAAGACTAATATTCTTGTATGGTGGAGTAGTGTGGTATTGTAAGCATGGGCTTCATTGGAAGGATTCAAAGAACAATGCTAGTGGTACACTTAGAACCACTCCAAATGGAGTTCTAAGCGATATCCTTGACATCCTACCTAAATAATTGGCAGCATAAAAGGTGACATTGGCATAGCATTCGCGCTTAAGAGAACAGAAATAGTGGAACTATCAACTACCAACACATTAAAGAGTTTTAGTTTACTACCAAGCAGCACAGAGCGCAACGTTTCTGCTTAAGATACTCGCTTCAACATTATATCACTGATTCCTGGCAGGGAGGAAAGGGCAAATAAATATGATATTCCGTTTGGGAGAATTTAGATATACAGAAACTCATTCCAACTGCCAGATCAGTGCAGTGTGTTCCATGCTGAAACCTCCGCTACAAAGAAATATATTAAACACATTGGAAACATATATTCAACCACAGAAATGTTTATCTTCAGTAACAATCAGCAGTAACAAAAGATGTAGATTCAATAACGCAACGTTTCTGCTTAAGATACTCGCTTCAACATTATATCACTGATTCCTGGCAGGGAGGAAAGGGCAAATAAATATGATATTCCGTTTGGGAGAATTTAGATATACAGAAACTCATTCCAACTGCCAGATCAGTGCAGTGTGTTCCATGCTGAAACCTCCGCTACAAAGAAATATATTAAACACATTGGAAACATATATTCAACCACAGAAATGTTTATCTTCAGTAACAATCAGCAGTAACAAAAGATGTAGATTCAATAACGACAAATTCTAGAACTGCATTGGACTGCCGCAGATCTCATCAGAAGTTAGGTAAACAGAGCAAATCGTTTGGGTCCCTGATCACATAAACCTAGAGGGGGATTGCAGAGCAGACGAATTTGCTTGGCAAGGTACAACTAAGCTTATTTTTCAGGAGAAAGAACTATAGGAACTTGCAAACTGCTACTAAAGCAAAACATTCAAAGGAAAAAATGCGTTAAAGTGAGTACAAAGCCTGGTCCATCTCAAGTCAGATCAACTTGGTTGAATGAAGTAGGTCCGGAGAAGGTCGAAAGGCTTATATTGTCTAAAAAAAAAAAGAGGATATTTCAAAGGTCTATAGGGAGAACCTATTTTCCACCTATCATTTGAGCTGCTTTTCGGATAGCCATTGCTGTATCGCAAAAACATATAAGGGAAACTAAGCATATATAACAGTAGTTTTAGTGTTAGAGAAGATTTTAGCTCGAGTATCGGCAACCACTTCCAAGTATTTGTTATTATTTATATTAAAAAAGGAACGTAGAGGACTTTCAGTTTTTGGTGTTGAAAGCCAACATAATTTGAAAGATCTATGCGCTCCAAGCAAGAGCTCGATCACCATGAGTATAATTATGCTCTTGCGCAGCTCATAACTAAAACATATTAAATACAAAATATATCTCTTTAAATTTTGGTTGCAACAAAAAATATTATTTTATAATTTGCAGTTAAAAACACATAAAATTCATGAGCAATTTTTCAATAGAACATGTGTACATATTTATGAGTATAATAACAGAAGGGGGAACTCTAATACTGTATAGGAATAGTGTGTTTCAAAAATGTCTAAATATTTACATATGCTAATATATGCTAATCAATTAAAAACATCATTTCTATAAGAACATACTCATCAATTAACTTGCCGCCATGCCACACACTCATCCATTAGTAGAGAGTTAGCCTATAATTAAAAAAATAAAAATAGGAAGTGCCTATTAGTGGCAATAAATTTTTATCTAAGTGCCTCATTAGCATGTTTGTAAATAATTATATGGAAAGCCCTTAAAAAAAATAGATCGGAAATGTGGGACAAATTGTTGCATTAATTATGAATGGAGGTGCTAATGAGGCAGTGAAAATCTAAAAAAGTATCATCTGGATTTTAGTTGAGAGCTGAATTCCCAACAAAGTGTGAATCTAGCAATTCAGACCGACTATATGTTAACTGAAGGTTTCAACAGTCGCTTTTACATTGGATTGTATAAGAGGATCGAATACAAAAAATTTTAAGGCATTACACACTTCCACCACTTCAGAGCGGCAAGCGACGTTTATGAAAATTAAGACAAATATGCTTTTATGGAACATTTATTTATAAGACAGCACTATACGAAGCCGACAGACTGTAAACGTTAATTCTCGCAAGCTCGAAACTATTTCTGAAGTGGTTAATAGTGAAGGTAATAATAATATAAAAAAATTTATTTGATTTTATAAAAAAAAATCATATAATTATTATGTTAAACATATAATAGATTTAATTTTAATTTTTCGATACTAGAAATTATGCTTTGAAGTATTTTTTAAGGGAAGAAATCGATTATGGTAACAACAATGGTTAGCTTTGAGGGCCACTTTAGGTTTATATAAGTCGTTTTATTTTTTTATTTTTTAAATAACAGTTTTTAGATTAAAAAATATCGTTTTAGATTTAAAAATACCGTTATAGATTTAAAAATGTCGCCTTTAATTTAGAATTTCACTTTTTGACTTTCACTTTGGCCTTAAAAATTTCGTTTCAGTTTTAAAAAGCACGTTTTTTAGGTTTAAAAATGTCGTTTTGGCTTTAGAGATATCACTTCGGCTTTAAAAAAGTAGCCTTGAGCTATAAATTATATCCATTCAGCTTTAAAAAGTATCCTTTTTAGGTTGAAAAAAAATCTCCTTAAGTTCAAAATTGCGTTTTAGCTTTAAAAATGTTGGTTGACTTCGAATTCGACGCTTTAGATTTGTTAAAAATTACGTTTTTAGGTTTAAAAATGTCTCTTTAGTTTTAAAAATGTCGCTTTAGTTTTAAAAGCGTCGCTTTATGTTTTGAAATATCGCTTTAAACTTAAAAATGTCGCTATAGGTTTAAACATTTTTCTTTAGTTTAAAAACTACGTTTTTAGGTTTAAAATGTCGTTCTAACTTTGAAAATGTCTTTTTGGGTTCAGAGATGTCGGTTCAGGTTTAAAAAATGTCATTTTAGTTTCAACAATGTCGCCTTAGCCTTAAACATAACTCCATAGGATTAAAAGTTCCGTTTTGTGTTTAGGAATTTCGTTTAAGGTTTAGAACTGTCGCTATAGCTTTCAAAATGTCGCCATGAGTTTAGAATTTCACTTTGGTCTTGAAAATATCTCTTCAGTTTTAAAAACTACGTTTCTTTGGTTTAAATTTTGTCGTTTTAGCTTTGAAAATTGCCGTTTAGTTTCAAAAATATCGCTGTAACTCTAAAATTGTTGCTTCATGTTTTGAAATGTCGCTATAGATTTAAAAATGTTAACGTAGACTTGTTAAAAATTGCGCTTTTTAAATTTCAAAATGTCGTTTTGACGTTGACAATGTCGTTTTAACTTAGAAAACGTCGTTTTAGTCATGAAAATGTCGCTTTAGTTTTCAAAATAAAGCTTTACCTTCAAGAGTTTCACTTTAGCTTTTTAATTGTCACTTCAGCCTCAAAAATATCGCTTTAGTTTTCAAAATGTCCCATTGGGCTTAAAAAATATGGCTTATGATTCAAAAATGTCGTTGTTTTAAAAGCAATATTTTCCAGAGAGGAAACTGTCGCTGTCGTACAATAATGTCGTCCCGCAGGTTGAGTGCTTAATACTAAATGGTGCAGAAGTTAAATATATGGTGAACAATATGTATGTACGGTACGTATGCACATTTCTTTTGCGTTACATTTTCATTTTCGTTTAGTTTTTGGAGTAAAATGCGTTGCTCGCCACTTTCCTAGTATTTTTTGTATCCCTACAGGACGTTTAATCCTCGAGTGTTGATTTTGTGAATGAGCATGCGAGTATTTGTATGTATTGTGCTGAAGCATACTAGTTTATTCACGTCCGCTTGCCTGACACTCTTCACCTTCCACACTCCTGTTAATCCCTATATGCTGTCAGCAGCAACGGCGTCAGACCGTTGATCTCTCTTCCGATATGGGATAAGCAATTAAAATGTGTTAGCGTGTCTCACCTATGTACACATATGCATGTGTATGTGTGTTCATATATGCATGTGCGCACGTCTATCCCTGAGGACGCGTGCAGGATAATCAGCATGCGACGCGTTTAGTGTGCGCCGCTTACAGCAATATGTAGCACGTTGCGTGAACGACAGATGTTTTCCAATTTGATTGGATTGTTTTTGTTTTTGCGTGTGTGTGTGTGTGTGTGTTTGTACTTTTAGCATTGTTTTTTTTGTGGCAGCTAAAGATTTTCCTCATTTTCGCTCATTAGTTTTGCTGCTTTGTTGGTGCTTCTTGTTTTTGTTGTTGCCACTTTTGTAGTTTTGTTTTGTTGTATATTTCCAACCCTCTCACCCTTCAGCTGAATATGCTTTCAAGTGCAAAAGAAAAGGTCATTGCAGTCATGCCACGCGTTTCCCATGCAAAATCCCGCGCTCGCTTATTGCAACTTCAAAATGCAGCGGCTACTTGCGTCGCTACTGTGCAACTCGTTTTTCGAATATTTACGCATTTATGAATTGTTTGAAATTATTAGTTTGCAAGCATATATTTTGTGTGCATGTAAAGTAGGTAATATCTGTGGGGTTGCAACATCATATTTTTTCTCTGAAAGGGTGGGCTAGCACCCCTCTACGGTCTTTCTGTTTGTCTGGCGCTGACATTTATCCATTGTTTATGGAGGTAAGCAGTTTTGTTTACTGATTTACTAGTAAACTGTTTACGATTGAAATCAGTCTTAACAAACAAAGCAACATACAACATGTTGCAAGGAAAGTTACGAGATAAGTGTGTGCATATTCAAAGTGTTTTAAGATTACAAAAAAAAAAATAAAAAATTAAAATTTACCAACGTGTTCATGCATTCAAATGGAAAATTATGTACTTACCACGTATATTTATTTACATATTTACACAATGTCTTGCAAAGCAATCGCTGTTGCCAGACAACCTACAAGTTAAGAAAGTGTGCGGGCGTATTCCAGAACGTGCAAAACCGGTGAGAACTGGTTGGTTATCAGCTAGATTTTTGCTGCACCGTTGCTTTAATCTGCAGACAATGAGCAAGAGTAATGAATTTTCACGTGCATACATACATATACAGTTAAATATTTATATATATATATATATATATATATATATATATATGGGGAGCAGAAGTCATATGAAAAGAGCTATCCTGTCTCAAACCTCAGTTGATACCAAGCGGCTTGAATAAGTTTTATCAACTTGTTCATATTCGAGCACGTATGTTCCAGCGTCTTCGGTTGGGGATTCAGATTTGCCATCTCCTGGCATTTGATTGTCACTGCCATTCAGCAGGCTGAAAAAATTTTCCCTTCATAAATTCAGTATACTCTGGGTATCAATCGCAGGAGAAAACAGATTGTCTAGCTCTCAACATGCGATCAACCATAAAACGTGAGGGGTGATACAGATGGAGCAGAGCATACTCTTGTCCGACTCATAGATCGCCCCTAAGGAGTAAGAGTATGATCTGGTCTATCTATACCACCCCGCACGTGTTGTGGTCGATCGCAACGTTGTGAGCAAGGCAGTCTGTTTTCTCCCGCTACAGGTCGATTATCATCGTAGAAGCTGTTCCTTTGAATACTCCAAAGTTACTTTACAGATACACGTTGGGAGCTTGAAATAGCTTCGCTCAGTTCTCTTATATCGAATTGTGTGCTCTCAGAAAACAACAGTGCAGGTCGAATGGAAAGGCGTTCCGGTGTCTGTTGTGAAACCTTTCTTGTGTTTGATGACCAGCGTTCTTTGCTGCACAGAAGCGAATGCGTATCTTTACTACTAGGATAGTGGTCCGAGTCTTTGTTTGGTAATCTGAATGTGCGCACGTCTAGAATGCTGAAAACATTTGCCGTTTATTACAACATGATCGATCTGTTTCCGCGTTTTTCGATCCAGAGACAGCTAACTATCTAGCTGGAATCTAATATTACAGAAAGAATAGCCTTAACACATCATGAAATTTGATCTCCTATATGTGATTGCTCTGGCAGGTTTCATTAGGACCCATCTTCTTTTATTCTTGTACCGTCCATCGTATTCACCGCCATCGGGGAAACGGCATCTACTCCGTTACGAGGCCGGTAGTAGCTTTTGCTTGCCTCTAAATTGATGTATGTTGGCTATCCAGAGGATATTTGAAATAAGACTGGACATCTTGAGCTTCCCTCCATTACTTGCATACTTCGGACCAAAGAGTTCATATATATATTGATATATATATTTCAGTCTGTGGGTATATTTTTGAAGGTGATCCATTTCGAGGTTTCCTATTTCTTTAAAGAAAAAAACAGAAGATTCAAATTTAATGGGGAATGTTTATTATCATTCGAAAGAACATTCTTTGGCATTTACTTTTTGAAGATTGTCGCTTTCAAATTTTGGCCGCGGCTACGTCTCAGATGGTCCATCCACTGAGTCCATGACTCGTTCGAACATTTCGACTGGTAACTGGCGAATGACACGCGACAAGGCTTGAAACGAAGCGGGATTGCCCGCATAGACCACAGACTTTCTCAATAAATTCCGTGATTGATGCGATGTGTGGGAAGTGGCTTCAATTTCAGGCATAAAATGGAGGGTTATCATGGCGCGATAAAGGTAATAATTGACGGTTATGTTCTCACCGTCATAATTTTTGAAGAAATATGGACCGATGATCCCACCGGCCCACAAACCACACCAAACCGTTGTTTCTCTGTATGAAATGGCAGCTTTTGAATCTCCAGGTTTCTCTTCGTCCCAAATGCAGCAATTTTACTTGTTGACATGCCCATTGAGCCAGAAATAGGCCTCATCGCTGAACGAATTTTGGCTCGAAAAGATCGGATCTTCTTGGAACTTTTTAAGAGCCCATAGAGCGAAGCAATGTCGCCTGTAGGGGTCGAGCGGCTTCAGTTCTTGCACAAGCTGTATTTTGTGTGCTTTCAATTTAAAATCTGGACGAAAAATGTGCCAAGTCGTGCCATACGTCAGTCCCAGTTGCTGCGAACGGCGCCGAATCGACTACCCACGGTCTTCATGTAAACTCTCAACTACGGCCGCTATATTTTCTTCACTGTGTGCTGGACGTGGTCTAGTCGGTCGAATATTATCCAATAATGAATGCTGGGTCTCAAGATAGGTGATGGTATTGCGAATAGTACGCTCAGTAGGGCGATTATGTTGACCATAAGATGCGCGAATCGTGCGAAACACATTCTTTACAGAACGTGAACTTTCGTAATAGAGTCGAATGATTTGTAAGCTTTGTTCAGGCGTAAATCTTTCAATGATGACAGCTTGATACGACACAAATAACATGACAGCTTGACACGACTGACGCGTGATATGTAAAAAAAAAGGTTATTGAAAAAAATACCTCTACTTGGATC
Source organism: Neoceratitis asiatica (assembly GCA_030068015.2). Classification (NCBI taxonomy): domain Eukaryota; kingdom Metazoa; phylum Arthropoda; class Insecta; order Diptera; family Tephritidae; genus Neoceratitis; species Neoceratitis asiatica. Next base: position 58,939,086 of record CM061524.1, on the reverse strand, counting down.
ACCCTTTTAATTGGTCATTTATCGGAACCGGCCGAATTGGTCAGATTTATCATATAGCCCCAATACGACCGATTTGTGCAAATATGAGGTTTTGAGTCAAAATTCCGCGAAAAAATAATAAGGAGCTCGAAATTTGGTATTTTAAAGACGAAAATTCAAGTTGATATTGACATTGAAAATGATCAAAATCGAATTTTGCAATTTGCAATATATTTGATATGTTCACGAAAATATAAAGACTTCGTCATGACCGAAGACAGCTGTTCTTTCTTGTTTTTTTTTTATTTATTTCATTTTTTATTGTATATATTTTAATTGATGCATTAATTTATTCTATATTATCTATTTATTCTTTATTTTACTAATGTTATTTATTTTATTTATTATTATTTTTTTAAATTTTTATTTTGTTTTCTGTCCCACTCTTATCATATAATTAGGTCTCACTCGTGTTTTGGAGTACATCTGAAGTATATTGAATAAAAAAATGGGATCAAAATGCCATTCAAAAATCATATTTTTTTTTTCATTATTAAAGCTCTTTAATCATAGCCCTTTCATTTCCATAATTAGAACCCGTTGCATGCCTGCACGCGTGCAACATTTTTTATAATGAAAATTTTCAAATTACTCATATTAAATTTAATTTTTTTTAGAAATCACACCTTTCACACCCCAATTCCCTTACATAAATATTTTTTTCGTCAACTGCTAATTCTATTCTTCCCTTTACGAATTTAATTTGCTTTAAAAAATTGATGTGCAGGTATGGGTATATATGTATGTATGTATGTATGTATGTGTATTGGTTCGCTTATGCATAACAATAATTCAAAATGCGCACATCTGTTTCTCTATGAATAACTTTTCATAACAAAACCTTATAAATTTATTCCCTTCTGCCTGCCTACACCTTAAGCCAGCCAATGCAGTAAAAGTTCTTTAGGAAACAAAACATAATTTTCCAGATAAATGCATGCAGCTAACAACGAATCGTAAACAACAACAACAACAACAACAACAATAAGTATGTTGTAAGAATGTTTGAAAATAAGCGCGCGTGAAATTATGGCAAGTTGGCGGAGCAGAAGATTGAGAAAATCGCAGTAGCCACATTATTTTTATCTGTGTGGCCCTTATGACAACAAACAAACTTTGAATGTATAAGTATGTTTGTACGTGTGTAACATACAAGCTATTACACAGCCAGCGGCGCTGATCAGCTGCTTAGCTGATTTTTACTCATCTTCTGCCACTTCGTCTTGCACTTCTTCTTCGTCTTCTATTTCGCCTCTATCGTTGTGGCAGCGATTTTCCCCACTTGCGGCTAGACGCATATTTCATTGTGGCAATAAACTAAATTTTCTTTATTAAATGTCAAATGTGTTGCATGCATCCACTGTGGTAGTTGCAACACAGCTAGCAATATGCAGCCAATCTATTTTATTATTTGTCTACTCACTGTGCTGTATGCTGTTGTTGTGATTGTTGTTGTTGTTGTTGTTGTTATTATTGTACGGATATGGCGCAGTTCATGGAGTTATTGTTTGTCTCGATTCAATGTTGCCACAAGTGCTTTTCTCGGATTATGCAAAGCACAATGTGGCGTTTATGCTTCGACCAGCGGCGTCATTTGTGGCGAGTCGCTCCTGACGGCGGGCTGATATTTGTTTTATTTGTTTAGGCAACAAACATATACTAAATAATAAACATATGCATGTATGTGTGTACATGTATGGATTGAATATTTAATGCAAAGTTGCCGCAGACGAGCAATCTTTCACCTAACCACACCGTCTTAAGTAAATCGTTTGGAAGCCATCGCGTTGGCGCATAAAAGTTTCAAATAAATGCATATAAAATGTACTTAAAAAGCAATAAATAAGCTTATTTTTAATGCAATTTTCAAAAATGATTTTTAGTAATTATTGATATGGCGCCTTCGTATTTTAAAAATAATTTTCCAATAAAGAAATGTAGCATGCCACTCTACGCGTTCCAAACGCACCCCTCATTAAATAGTACACAGATATTTTTAAATGTAAATAAATATGTATGTACATATATATTTACATGACCCACCTTGACATGCCACATCTCGCATTTCACACAACATCTGCTCTTTCCCCCTGCTGCATTTGTAAAAGATCCCTTCTTTCTATTTCTTTCCTCTGTCTGTTTTTGATCGAATATGTTGTTGACCCTCTCTGTGGTTGTTATTATTCTTCGTGTAAATGCTTTGCTTCACACTATTGCGTTATATAATTTTTTAATAAATACTTTTAATGATTGCGTGCTATTTTATTGTTGTAATCTTATTACGTTTCCTTAACATTGTGTTGCTTGAAGAGATTCTCTTTTCCCTTAGTCAGTTGTTTTTTCTACTTCCACGAAAAATTGTTGTTATCAAAATATTTTGCCAGGTGATCATCGCCAAATGCATGCATGTATCTTGTTCTTGGGGTTTGGTGATAAATCACAGCTGCTTCTCAGCTGTTTGTGGTTGTGTTTTTGTTTGGCGGTTGATACAAACATCCTGTCTATCAAACTATTGTCGCGGGTGCTCTCTGTTGAGGAGAATGAGAAGAAGCTATTTTGAGAATATTTGGTGTGGAGAAAGCCAAGTAACTGTGGCTTGATAGTTGCTCATAGAGCACGATAGCTCAAACGAGATGGTACGAGGGAGAGCTGGCGTCGAAAATACCGAACAGCTCCGTCTTAATGAGTTAGTTGGGTTTGAAATAAAAAAAATATTTTTTTAAATCGATCGGAGTAAAATTCTAAGAGATTAGACCCTTTGGAAGTTCCGCCCATCAGGCCATGTCTGTGTCAATTTGAAACTTTAAACGCGTTTATTTCAAAACTCTATTTTTTATACCGGTGGACACGATTTCTCGAAAAGTTATACAGCGATTTTGTTCAAATCTGGCACACATCTATGTAATAACATTATGTAGTCATTTAATGAAGGATCTTTTTTATTACAACTAACTTTTTCGAGCCAATGCATGGCGAAAATTTGATCAAAAAATGTGTTTTTCTTGTTCAAAGTCTGTCAAAAATTCAAATTTTATGTTTTTGTTTATTTCCTTCATCCACTAACGAAATTTAATCATTTGCTAACGAAATATATTCGCGCCGGGGATGTTGGGGGCCAGAATTCCTCCTGAATTCTGGAAACGGGGATCGAGTTAGGGACCGATCTTTCTGGCGATCAATTCTGAAAAGAAGAAACTACCTTCTCCAAAAATTTAAATAAAAGAAAGTTATTAATTAAACATATGCATTTATTCCAAGAACAAAATGCTTGTATGCATGTACAAAATATATATAATATATATGTGTATATAAAACGAAAAAGTATAGTCTAAAAAAAACTCACCTTGATGTTGCTGCTGCTGGGATTGACGATAAAAGAGGAGGCTAAAACGGCAACATCGGCCTTTTATGCCTTCCACAAAGGATGGAAGGCAAAACGGGGCTTGGGTTAACGGGACCCTTCCCGACAGGGATGAGTCGTGAATATTCACCAGCAGCAGGGACATCTGAAGGTGTATATGGAAGCTTGCTCTGCAGGGTTGCACGCACAAACATGCCGCCCGCCTTGCAGCATCACTGCAACATATATAAATACATATAGTAAGTTAATTCCTATTCATAAATTCATTACCTTTCATTCTTTAAAGCTAAATTTCGTTTTTGTGTATTTTGGCTTAAAACTAAAATCCTCTCTTCTTAAAATGGTGTGCTGCCGGAGAGCATCCAGCCAAAGATGGTGTTTTGTGCTGCTGGTCGTGTGGGGGTGGCTGCCATCAGTCCTGGGCGGAGGATCGCTGCGTATACCTCAGCGCCGAGAATGAGCGATGTATTACTCGCGCGGTAAAAATTTGGGTCCGCAAGACGAATGTTATCGAATTCGCTCCTAATCCTTGCGTCCAGGGTCCTCTCCGTTGTTACCCGTGATAGGGTCACTTTAACTTCAGTGGTTACTTCAAGGCGTTCATGCCAGCCCTTAAGTACGAGCTTGCAGATCCCATTACATCCGCGTGGCAGAACTTGAAGTTGGCGCGCCAATGGCCGAGAAATGGTCGACATCTTTTGTGCAGGGTCAACAATAGCGCGCACCGTATGCCATTTTCCTGCGGCCAACACTTTTGCCGTTATTGTTGGCGTGAGGACAGAATGCCCTGGTGCAGATCGGCTCAAGCCTGTGATCCGCTCTCGGGCGTCTCTCATGCCTCGGCGTGACTGCTGACGGCTGCGCGGACGTTTGCGTTGGGCTTGCCGACTGTCATTTCTGTCCGACGTCTGAACCCGTTGAATCACCGACTGAATCCTTGACGGAGGCGGTCTAAAAATCGGTGACGATCCACTGGCGGGGGCTTCAGTGGCTGTCGGTTGCAGATCACCTTCATCTGCATCTATGATCAGCACTTCATCTTCGTCACTGCTGTCTAGGGTGCTAGCACGGTATGGGTTGTGTTGTTGTCGTTGTCGTTGCCGTATTTCGTCTTCGGACCGAACAAGCAGGACGTCTTCCTCACGCTGCTCATCCAGGTGTAGGAGACTGTGGTGCTGCTGTTCGCATCGTTCACAGCTCTTTGCTGAGGTGCACTTTGCTGCCGTGTGATGCGGGGAGAGGCAATTTGCGCAATGCCGATGCACGAGGACGGCACGCAGTCTCTCGGCGGGCTCCATTCTCCGTAGATCTCGGCAAAATATCAACCGGTGGTTTTGGTGGCAGACAGGGCAGCTGTGGCCAGTCTTGCCGACGTGCTACTGCTATTTTTTGCACGTACCATTTTTGGTTGTTGGATAGAAAAATTCTGAAAAGAAATAAGGATGTTAATTAAGTCTTTTGAATTGGCAAATAGACTAATTTCACGATCGGTCTGGTGATCATTCCGCGTTCCGTTCGGATCTCGGCGACTCGTACTCGATCATCGGAACCTAGAAAAACCCTACTGACTCTGCCGAGTCGCCATTCGTTTGGGGGTAAGTTATCCTCTTTGATAACTACAAAGTCGTCCACTTCGAAGTTTCGTTGGGGGAGTATCACTTGACACGCTTCTGAAATTCCTTAAGATATTCCGTCTTCCAATGTCGGCAGAATCCTTGGTGAATTGCCTTAATCTTCTGCTATCGTTTCACAATCGAAATCGGGTTCACGTTAAGTTCTGGTTCAGCCATTGCAAGTAAGGGTCCTCCGACCAAAAAATGTCCTGGTGTAAGTGGCTCCGTCGAGTCAGGGTTATCTGATAGTGGGCTGATTGGTCTGGAATTAAGGCATGCTTTTAAATATATATTAATGTTGAAAATTTGTCCATCATGAAGCGCTTAAGGTTTGCTACCTTCCTGAAATAATACAAACTTCACAATTATGTACGATATTTTTAATGAGATTTTTCATTCTAACGATCCAATATTCCGATCTTAATAGTCTCAACATCAATTGATTTCCTCCATGGAGCGAAATGAGATGAGAGAATTTTACAAGTCGTTTAAAAAATTGGCAAACGTATGGAAGAATGATAGGAAAACGTTCGTTGTACGACAAACTCGATAGCGCAGGTCTTCCTCCAACTCTTAATAACCCGTTTCGATCATGAAATGGAGTTAGAGTTTTCATGGAAATTTTTGCGCTGACAGGTTTCGAGGTGCTCAATGCTGGGTATTCATCCGAGTATTTCTGTGCTAAAACAATAAGCCGCTTCTTGGTTTCTCGAATTTCTTCTGGGGTGGTATCCGTCTGAAATTCCCGTCGAAATGGTAACGACACCATGTATCGTCCTTCTCCATCTCGCACTGTTGTGTTTCGGAAATGCTCTTCACAGTATGATTCCTCTTGATTCATCTGCCTTTTAAGGTTTGGAATCTTCCAATTCCCAGAATCGTGATATCTCTGCTCCTGATACTTCCATGACGTATGATGTACAGTGTGATCCTTGAGTACACTGTTGGGAAAGTGAGAATCCATCCGAAAACTGTCTCCTGTGCTATAAGTGAACCTAGAACATTTTTTTTTGTGTTACCTAAAATCACCGTCGGATACAAATCTGCACCGATAATTACATCGACCTGTTGACTTTTAAAGAAGCTAGCATCGGCTAACTGAATTGGGGGCAGAGAATCAATCTGTGATTTATTCACTGTAGACTTGGGGGGGTCTCCTGTCAATTGGGGTAGAATCAGACCTCTTGCCTCGATTCTAAACGGGGGGTTTACAGGAGAACCTCAATCTGTGATTGATTCACTGTACACTTGGGGGTCTCCTGTCAATTGGGGTAGAATCAGACCTCTTGCCTCGATTCTAAACGGGGGGTTTACAGGAGAAACTATAACGAAATGTGCGACTTTACGCACCTTAGTCAATACTGACGAGCTTATTCCACGGACTTGTGTGTCAACAGACCGAGAGCGAATACCGATGCGTTTTTGCAACCGTTCGGTGATGAAGGCCGCCTCTGGTCCCGAATCCAGTAGGCTCTCGCTTGTTATTTCACTCTTTCATGGCTGTTCCTAGAATAACGTTTTTTTTTGCACTTGTTGCAAATAATGCTTGCACATTCGCGCCACCAGTTGGAAGTTGAGATCCATTTTCTCGATTTCCTGGATAAGGGCGCGAGAGATGTGAAGCGTTCTGGTTTCCTGTGCGAAACCGTTGTAGCAGCGAATGATGCCTTCAGTGGCAATTCAGACAATTGAAGGGGTTCTGGTTTTTTTTTTTTTTTGTTTTTTTTTTTTAAAATATTCTTTAAAGATTTTAATTTATAGAGAAGTTATAGTTTTTAAGCTCACTTTAATTCGGGACCGTACGTTATATCGGGGTGACTCGGTGCTTTTCGAAGCCTCCAGTCAAAAAATATTTTCCGAAAAAATTATTGAAAATATTTAAAACTTAATTTATCTATTTTTTCTTTTTGTTTTTGTTTTTGTATATATCGGGATGACTTGGGCTATTCGGTGCACCGAGTATAAGCCTTAAGTCAATATTCTTTGTTTAGAATTATACTTGAAATGTTCGAAATTCTTCGCGGGGCTATTTGCGCATACGATAAAAATACTAAAAGTTACAAATTAGAAAACGATGTACTCACCGTTACCTTTGCTTAGACTTTTTCCCTTTATGTTGTTGAACGTTGGGCCATTGGTGTGGGCCTTGCTGAACGTTGGGCCGTTGGTGTGGGCCTGTTTGAACGTTGGGCCGTTGGTGTGGGCCTTGCTGAACGTTGGGCCGTTGGTGTGGGCCTTGCTAAACGTAGGGCTTTTTGAAATAGTAATGGTTGTTGCAGCTATACTCTCTTAGTACAGGCCGCCTTATAAATTTCAACAACAAAAATTTTTATATAAAAATCCCGAAAAATTTTATTGATAAATTTTTCTCAAAAAGATTATTTCGAAATTTTAATGCTTACACGGGGGTTGGGGTTGTGAGATAGTAATGGCCGTTGCTTCTGTACTCTCGTAGTACAGGCCGCACCATATAAAATCGAAAAACTTTCACAAACAAAAAATTTTCATATGAAAATCCCGAAAAAATTTACTTGATAAAATTTTCCCAAAAGATTATTTCGAACATTTTTTGCTTACACGGGGGTTGGGGTTGTGAAATAGTAATGGCCGTTACCTCTGTACTCTCGTAGTACAGGCCGCACCATAAATTTCAACAACAAAAAATTTTATATAAAAATCCCGAAAAATTGTATTGATAAATTTTTCTCAAAAGATTATTTCGAAATTTTTATGCTTACACGGGGTTTGGGGTTGTGAAATAGTAATGGCAATTGCATCTGTACTCTCGTAGCACAGGCCGCCTTATAAATTTCAACAACAAAACTTTTATATAAAAAGCCCGAAAAATTTTATTGATAAATTTTTCTCAAAAAGATTATTTCGAAATTTTTATGCTTACACGGGGGTTGGGGTTGTGAAATAGTAATGGCCGTTGCTTCTGTACTCTCGTAGTACAGGCCGCACCATAAATTTCAGCAACAAAAATTTTTATATGAAAAATCCCGAAAAACTTTACTCGATAAAACTTCCTCAAAGGATTATTTCGAAAATTTTATGCTTACACGGGGGTTGTGGTTGTGAAATAGTAATGGTCGTTGCAGCTGTACTCTCTTAGTACAGGCCGCACCATAAATTTCAACAACAAAACTTTTATATAAAAATCCCGAAAAATTTTATTGATAAATTTTTCTCAAAAGATTATTTCGAAATTTTTTATGCTTACACGGAGGTTGGGTTTCACCTTATTAAAGTGAAAAAAAAACTCCAAAAAATATTTATCTTACATAAAAATCGCCAAATATAAAATAATACTTCATAATTGTTTACTAATTTTTTATTTTTATTTTTTTTTTTTTTAATATATTAAAGACTGAAAACAGTCCAGCAAAAAACGCGTAAAATATTTTTAAAGCTTCGTTTAATATTTATTTAAATATTTTTAAGAAAAATAAAAATTTTCTGATTATATTTTAAGACAATCGGGACGAACTCACCTAGATGCGGCTTATTTTTTTTTTTTTTTTTATCTGACTGTTGTCGTCCTGGTGAATGTTGGGCCAACCTCATAGGCCTTGCTGCACTTCCACTTCGTTGTTGATCGGCACCTTGCTTAATGGCAATGTTGCCGAAGCTCGTAGCACACATTTTTCACCTTTACTGCACTTTCACTTTTCTCGTAGCTCGGCGTATTGCTTTTTGGCAATTTTGCCGAAGCTCGTATCACATTCTTTTACTTTCGCTGTTTGGTGCAGTTGGACGCCTTACTGTACGACACTTTTGTCGGCGCAGCACTTCAAACTTTTTTCACTACACTTTTCACTGCCCTACTCACTTAAATGTGGGGTCTTGCCTTAAGGCACTTTGCGCCGACGCTAGCAACACACACTTTTCAATGTCGCAGTGCCGCACTTCAAATACCTTTTTTTTGCGTCTTTTTTTTTGACTTTTTTTTTTTGGTACAGCTGGTCACCTTATTTCACATCGCCGCTTTTTTTTACTTTTTGGTACAGCTGGGCACCTTTTTTTTTACGGCACTTTGCTGTGTTGTTTTTTTTTGTTTATAATTTTTCTTATTATTTTTTTTTTTTGTTTCTATATTTTTTTTCTTTTGTTTGTCCAGCAGCTGCGCACCAAGATTTCCTCTGCTTTATCCACCTTGGCCACTTACCTTGTTGATTAATTTTTTAAATTTTTGGCAGCAAAATTTTGCAGATAAAATATGCAGATAAAATATGCAAAATTTTGCTAGTCCAAAAATTTTGTATTTGGCGGGGAAAAAATGATGGTCGTCAATATTAACTGTTGAGGTTTGTTGGAAGGCAGTGGAACGTAGCTTAATGTCCACTGCTGTTCACAATAGCGTGCGATTATGTTTTTATATATTTTCTTTTTTTAATCAACTTAATTTTTTTTTTTACGTTTTTAAGCAACCTTTATTTGGCAAGTGAATGAATTAAATCACAAATACATTCACGAGACAAAAAAAGGAAACAACACAAAAAAAATTGATCGCCTTGAAGATCCGGCTCGAAGGACCAATATTCGCGCCGGGGATGTTGGGGGCCAGAATTCCTCCTGAATTCTGGAAACGGGGATCGAGTTAGGGGCCGATCTTTCTGGCGATCAATTCTGAAAAGAAGAAACTACCTTCTCCAAAAATTTAAATAAAAGAAAGTTATTAATTAAACATATGCATTTATTCCAAGAACAAAACGCTTGTATGCATATACAAAATATATATAATATATATGTGTAAATAAAACGAAAAAGTATAAAGTCTAAAAAAAACTCACCTTGATGTTGCTGCTGCTGGGATTGACGATAAAAGAGGAGGCTAAAACGGCAACATCGGCCTTTTATGCCTTCCACAAAGGATGGAAGGCAAAACGGGGCTTGGGTTAACGGGACCCTTCCCGACAGGGATGAGTCGTGAATATTCACCAGCAGCAGGGACATCTGAAGGTGTATATGGAAGCTTGCTCTGCAGGGTTGCACGCACAAACAAAATATTTTTGGTTTTTTAATTTTAGATGAACCAATAATGAGTTATGCTGTCCACGGCGAGAGCATTTTCTTTTGAGACGTCAAGAGTTCTGAGCAACACTCTCTCTCTCTAACAGCTGCAATTAGTTTATTCCTGCGTCTTGGTCGGAGATGAACGGCCTGTTGACGATCCATCACTCTATCCTGTGCTCTGTTGGGTATAACTTCGCATTGGCATAGTAGAGCCTCGGTTCATCGATTATTCATGTCCTTTCATTCTTCTATTTGTTACGACGTAAAAAACAAACAATTTCACAGATTTCAATTTACTTCTACAATATAAATTTCAATTTCACCTGCTCCATGCCTACACCAATCCAATTGACTCTTCTGTATCTGCATCATGCAGTACAGCTTTTTGCACTTAATCGTTGGTACTACACTCACTACCAGAGTTATTAGTAACAGTTGCCGTAAGCGACAACTTCATTGCCGGCACCAATGTAAACATGATATACGAGACAATGGCGGTGTGGTGAAATGAAGGAAGCGGTAGATGGGTGGTGGGTGTAATGGTGCAGCGCAGACAGGAAAACAAACTGTGAATTCATTTATTGCAAACGATTTTTTTTTGCGCTGACAGGAATGTAATATGCGAATTTTTTTGTAATGTTTTTTTCGCTTTTTACTTTTTTTAAATCTTATATTTTTAATTTTTTATTTTTTAATCTTTTTTTTTAATTTTTTTTTTACTGTTGAAAGGCGGATTTGAGAGACCTGCTGCAGTGTTGCTGAGAACTTACTACCAACTGTTACTGTTCGCTGTTGACTGCCACATTTTACTTACAGTTGCTTTTATTGTTGCTGTTGTTGTTGCCACTGATTCTGTTTGTATAGTGCAGCGATGTAAACATTTTTAATTGCATTTAAATGCGACATTTATTTACATGTAAAATTAATGCTGCCAGCAAATTATTCAAATATGTCACAAATATGCATTCATACATTTTGACATAAATATATTAAAATATTTTTGTGCAAATATTAGTGCTGTCCTCAGCCTTCCAAAGACACATACATAAGTCTAGACTGACTGCTTGACAACTCTGTAAATAAAATCATACATGTATATATGATGAATATTGCTGAGACAATTCGCAACATTTTATTCAAAAAATGACAAAGCACATATTCATATATTTCCTGCAAAAATAAGCCAAACTGGTATGGAAAAATTCTAGTTAAATACTAGTATATTAATGATACAATAATACCAGTTTGGTGTTTTTGTTCATAAACCAGCAGTCTGCTGATGGTATTGATCTCACTGTAGCCACATATTTTATCTTCCTTACCGCAAAGAAGAAATGCAACATGCATAAATGAACTAGTATGTAACTAGTATGCAGTATGTAACTAGTATGAGCTAGTTTGTCTACAAATTCAAACTACCAAGTGATCCATTTCGAGGTTTCCTACTTTTTTAAAGAATTTAATGGGGAATTTTTATTATCATTCGAAAGAACATTCTTTGGCATATATTTTTTGGAGATTGTCTTTCAAATGTTGGCCGTGGCTACGTCTTAGATGGTCCATCCGTACAATTTTCGATGACTCGTTCGAGCATTTTGACCGGTAACTGGCGAATGACACGCGAGATTTTTTGCTCCAAGGCCTGAATCGAAGCGAGATTGTCCGCATAGACTTTAGACTTTACGTATTCCTACAGAAAAAAAGTCTAACGGTGCGATATCGCGCGATCTTGCTGGCCTATCGACCGGCCCAAAGCGTGAAATTATCTGCTCACCGAAGTGTTCTCTCAATAAACCCATTGATTGATGCGATGTGCGAGAAGTGATGCGTCTTGTTGAAACCAAATGTCGCGGGGATCACGAGCTTCAATTTCAGGTATCAAATAGTCGGTTATAATGGCGTGATAACGGTCGACATTGGCAGTTACGTTTTCACCGGCATTATTTTTGAAGAAATATGGATCGATGCTTCCGCCGCCCACAAACGACACCGTTGTTGGGTTGAAATGACAGCTCTTGAATTTCTTCAGGTTGCTGTTCGTCCCAAATGCGACTGCTTTGCGTGTGTACATACCCATTGAGCCATAACTAGGCCTCATCGCTGAAAAAATTTGGCTCGAAAACGTCGGATCTTCTTGGAACTTTTCAAGAGCCCATAAAGCGAACCGATGTCGCTTGGGAAGGTCGAGCGGGTGCAGTTCTTGCACAAGCTGTATTTTGTACGCTTTCAATTTAAAAACCTCGACGTAAAATGCGCCAAGTCGTTCCATAGGTTACTCCGAGTTGCTGCCAACGGCGCTGCGAATGGTCTGTTCGGTTGAATATTATCCAATAATGAACGCAGGGTCTCAAGATAGGTGATGGTGTTGCGAATAGTACGCTCAGTAGGCCGGTTATGGTCCACCATAAGTTGAGCGAAGCGCACGAAACACATTCTTTACAGAATGTGAATTTTCGTAAAAAAGTTGAACGATTTGTAAACGTTGTTCAAGCGTAAGTATTTCCATGATGGAATGCCAAACGATACCGAACAAAAAAACATGACAGCTTGACACAACTCACGCGTGATCTGTCAAAAAAAAGGCCATTGGAAAATGTACCTCTACTTGGATCATCCTTTAGTAGCTTTCAAGTTACCAACTAGTAACTTTCCCACTAGGTTATGTATGACAAGCACCAGTATAAAATTGTTTACTGTAAATGCCACAAAAAATGTCTTTGCTACTAGTCTTCTCATGCAACAATGCAAGTGTTGTATTGTGCGCAAATTGTTTGACTCGACTGACAACCGTTGCGCGTTGACAGCACACCACGACGCGTCAGTGTCATACAAAATGAAACCAAAGAGTATCAGTATAAGAAAAGCAACAAAAAATTACGAAAAATGCTATTATTTGGGGAGACCAAAATTTCCATACCCTACAAGAATGGAAATCAAGCGAAATTTAAGCATAAAAGTATTTCTTTTTGAGGTTACGTATATTTTGAATCACATAATGGATCTGTTAATTATCCTCCGATCTGCTCGTTTCAAAAAAAAAAAATGCTTGCCTAACAAAAGTAATCACTTTCTACTCGCTTAGTGTTCCTGAAGGGCATAAAAAAATACTTTTTTAGTGTATAATAATAAGAGTATATTCGGCGTAGCGCTAGTTTACTATGGGATTTAAAATAATATAGCAAACAAAAAATACAAAAGCATCACAGTAAAAGCTAGCAACGGCAAACACGAAAATGCCAATAGCAGTGGTATTTCCAACTTGCAACTCGTTTAACTTTAACACGCTAACTGCTTTTGTTGTTGTCGTTGTTGTTTGTTTTGCGGTTGCATCGGTTTTCAAAAAAATGGAAAAACACAGTAACGACAATTTATACCGCGCTGGTTTTGTCAGTGTTGCTCGTAACTTGTCAAAATTTTGGTAGGAATATAAATAGCCAGAAAAAGCAACTACTAGAACAGTGCCGAATTTCGGCTGGAATCTATTGAGCTTATAAAGGGTTACCCATTTAGTGGTTTGATGAGACTGGATCGGTTACAGATGTAAGGCGCGTACATCATCATTTTATTCTTACCATTTCAAATATCGCTGCTCTAAGTTAAAAGAGAAGAAATAAGAAACCATAAATGTGTCCATTTGTTTGTAAATGCCACAAGAGCTAGGACTTTTTTACGGCACATTATGACGTATTTTGTACTTGGACTTGGACCGCGATTTTTCAAACAAAATTGTCTTAAGCGGCGAGGTACATTTCAGATACATAAATAAGCAGAATTGTCGAGATATTGATATATTGATAATATGTGGCAAAAAGGGATCGAAAATTACCTCAAACGGATTGAATTTTGCAAAAATTCACGAGATGTTTTACATACTATAATGCCAAGGTTCAAACATTGTAATAAAAATGAAATTTCATAAAATAAATTATTGTAAATGCATTTTATTGACGCTTATTTTGAAACACGTAAAGTTCCTAGTTACCCTGTATATGTAACTAGGAATCCTATCATTGAATCTAACTTTTATAACTATAATTTACAAGAGAATTTATAATTTATTCGAAATAAGTCAAAAAATCGGTTTCGTCGAATCTCTTGATCAAACTTTTACACATTTTAGCCAAATTTGGTGTCTTCGATTAATCTTTTTGTATATAATACCTGATTGTGTCTGTGACCAAAGTCCGATTTGTCTAATGAACTCGATCCAAAATTAGCTAAAATTTCTTATTTTCACTCAAAGTCATCTGAAGTGGGGACAGATGGACAGGCTTACAGATAGATATGGCTGAATCTACTCGTACTCAGTCTATAATATTTGATACATATTTGCCCTATATTTGATTTTAATAATTTGATTGTTTTACGTTTTTAAAATAACTTGTTAGTTGAACAAACTCAAAATATCCTATTTATAAAGTACTGCTGTATAAAAATTAGGGAAATTGAAAGTATTTCTTGTTCTAAGTCATGTCCAGCTGATGGTACAGCATTGTGAGAACTTGAAGTAATTTTAAAAAGAATTTGCTTCACGACTTTATTCGGCTTTACTTAATTTATTCAGCATTTCATATAATTTAATTGAATATTATTAAATTCTTTTTTCTTATTTATATTTTTGTTTTTGTTTTATTTTATTTCATTTATTTATCGGCCTTGTTTTATGATTATTTGTTTTATTATATATTTTTATTTTATATAATTTCATGTTTTCTATTTGCTTTTTTATTGTACTTTTTATTATTTTCTTACTTTCCTACTTTATTTATTTTTTATATTTCGTTTTATGTTATTTTATTTTGATTTATTCAATTAACTTTTAGTTAATAATTTAAATTTATTTTATTTATTTTTTAATTTTTATTTTATATTTTATTTTGTTATTGTACCTCTATTTTTCTGCATTGCTTACTTTATTTGTTTTGTTTTTAAATCTTTTATTTTATTCTGTTTTGTTTAAATTTTTTTATTTGATATATCATTATTTTTACTAATTTAATTTTCTTATTTTAAATTATATTGTTTATCTACTTTCAATTTATTTTAATTTTTTTATATAATTTTTATATTATTTAATTTATATTATATTTGTTAATTTTTTTTTTTTGTTATAAATTATTTTATTTTCATTTAATATTAATGTTAATATTTCATTGGTTATTACAACAATCGACTACATGGCTGCTGTTGGCTCGGTGGTAGAACATTTGCCTGTGATGCCAGAGTCTGTTGGTTCGATCCTTGGCAAAGGATGTCTTATGAGGAGTTGTGGCGATCTCCGAAACAGCTGTCACTTCTACCATTTTTCTTTGTTGTATAACAAAAGATTCAATTCATGCCAAAATAAATAGGCCTATCGCTCATTTACAAAAAGTAATTGCCGTAAAAAATAATTTAATATATTTTTTATTTGGGAAAGATATATCATGTGCATATAATGGTATATTAACTTTGTTCCAAATTAAGTAAGTATCAGAAGGAGAAGAGATAGACCCACCAAAATTTATACTGATCATATCTGAATCACGAGCTGAATTGATTTAGCCATATCCGTCTGCCTGTCTGTCTGTCTGTCTGTCCTTCTGTCCGTCCGTCTGTCTGTCCGTCCGTCTGTCTGTCCGTCTGTCCGCCCGTCCATCTGTTCGTCTATCCATCTGTCTGTTTCAATTCAAACTAGTCCCTCAATTTTTGATATATTTCAATCAAACTTAGTAGGAAAACTCACTTATACGTTTAAACGACCATTTCTCGGAACCGACCAGAGCGGACTACTATAGCATACATACGCCCGATTTTTCAGATTTGAATACACCGATATTTTCAGATGTCACGTTTTGGTCAAAACTCAATCAAAATAGCGTTTAGGAGATGAAATTTATGAATTGCATATTGATGGTAAAAATCATCATAATCGGAATTCGATACCATATAGCCCCCATACAACAATTCAGGTATAAGGTTTTGCGTCCTACCTCGCAATTAAACACTTGTAGAGCTTTTGAAAATGTGACTTCGGAATGAAATGTTGATCCACACATATTTCATTGGAAAAAAAAAAACCAGCAAAAATAACAAACCTTGTAAAAACTAAACGATAAGTAATCTAAGAGCAAGAAATTTGATATTTTGCAGACGTAAATTTAAGTTCATATTGACACTAAAAATTATGCAAATCCAATTTTGCAATTTGCAATAAATTTGATATGTTCGGCATGACCGAAGACAGCTCTTCTTTCTTGTTTTATCTTCATTTTGATTTAACTTTCCTTAATTTTTTAAGTTTAATTTTATTATTGTACTCTTTCTTATATGTGTATTTTATTTTATTCTTTTAATTTTTTTTTTATTTATTTCTTTTATTTGATTATATTTTCATTTGCTGGTTTTCAAATTTTAATTTATTTTGCTTTAATGTATATTTACTTATTTTATTTTATTTTTTGTTTTATTTGATTTTATTTAATTTTTTCTTTTTTCTTTTAAATCTTATTTTACTTTATTTTAATTAATTAATTATTTATTTTTTAAATTAATTTTATTAAATTTTGTTTTAATTTATTTTTTTTTCTTTTTTTTTAAGTTATTTTATTTTATTCAACTTTATTTTGTTTTATTTAATTTTGTTTTATTCTGAGTTAAGTTTTTACGTTATTTCAAATTTTTTATTTTACCTAATTTTATTTGATCTTATTGTTTTTTATTTCATTTTGTTCGTTTTTAATTCGTTTATTTTTTATTTAGATTAATATTTTTATTTTATTTTGTTTAAATTATTATTTCCTTTTCTTTTTATCTTTCTCATTATATTTATTCAATGCTATTCGTTTAACTTTTATTTAATTTTTTCACTCTTTTATTTTATGTTATTTAATTTAATTTAGTTTTATTAATTTATATTAAATTTTATTATATATTTTATTTATTATTTTTTAGTTTTATTCTAGTTTATGGGGTTTTAATTTTTTAATTTATTTTAATTAAAATTATTTGAGTTTTCTTTTATTCTTTCCTTTTATTTTATTTAATACGCGTTTGAAAAATTTTCCGAATTTTCTTTAATTTATGTATTGCAAAAATTTTAATACATTATCAATAAGTATCGCACGCAGACAAAAATAACTGTATTACATGACAGCAGTGAGCAAACATTATGTTTTTAATTAAAAATATTCAACACAAGTAATTATAAAATTTCAAACCATTCAATTAGCAATTCGTATCTAAAATTTATAATGTTGCAAATTTAAACAGGATGTTAAACGAAACACAAAAAAACAACAAAATTTATTAATACCAGCCCGCAGCGCTTTCAATTTCAATTACAACTGTTGGCTATCGCTAAACAGTAGCATATTTCCCGGCGACTGCATTACACTCGTTACATGTCGGTGCATTTCGCGGTTCGCAGTTTTAATGCATTTGTATGCGTGTGTATGTGCGAAGCCATTTAAGTTAAATGTCAACCTAATACGAGATAAATGCGGTCACATTAGGTTGTTGGTCGCTTGTCGGTCTGCCAATTGCAGCAGTAACTGACACCTGCACCGCCGTGGCAACATTAGTCAGACGCGTCAAATGTTGGTTTTTATTACAAATTATTTTCGTTCGTACATATGTATATTTGTATATTGAAACTCCGCAACAACGAGCTTTTTGACACCGCCCTGTTAATGGTTTATTTTCCCACAATATCCATCGCCGGTGTTGCTGTTGTTATTGTGGTTTAATGTATATTAATTAGTTTGTCACCATTGTTTTCGACTATGATATTTGTAAATGTGAATTTGAGAGCATGAATATGCGTTTTATTGCAACTAAAATTAGTAGTAAAAAAGTTTGAAATGTGTTAATTTAGTACAGACTAAGAAGTAAATACATAAATACATTAGGATATACGAGATATGTTCAAAGGAAAATGTGAAGGTTTTGCTCACTGTTTCCTTTGTGTGCAATGGTGTGGTGAATCATGAGTGTCCACCAAAAGATCATACAGTTAATAAGGAATACTACAAGGAAGTTATGCAACGTTTGCGTGAAGCAATACGGCTTAAACGATCGGAATTGTGGAAAAACAAATCGTGGATTCTGCATCACGATAATGCACCAGCTAACACATCAATGCTTATTCGTGATTTTTTTGGTCAAACCCAAAAACGGGATCATGCCTCAACCAACATATTTACCAGATTTGTCTCCCTGCCAAAACTAAAGAAACCAGTGAAAGGAAAGCGTTTTGCCACAATTGATGATATCAATTCAGAATCGAAGAAAGAGATGATGACCATACCGAAAATCACATTTTAGAACTGCTTCGAGGATTGGAAAAAACGTTGGCACAAGTGTATTTTATCCCAGGAAGATTACATTGAAGGAGACAAAATAGATATTGATGAATGAATAAGTACTTTTCAAAAAAGTTCAAAATTCACTTTTTCCTTTGAACACACCTCGTACGTATATATAACAATATATTTATCTACAAATCCTTTCCGTATTGTGTGTTAAATGCCCATTTGAGAAGGCTTAAAATTTTCTCAAAAAGGTTTCTTAAGCTCGATACATAAGTTTGCTATTTTTATTTTTATATTTTTTTATCCCTTCCAGTTAATAGGGTTTCAAAACAGGACCTCCAAATAGGACTTTGTTTAAGAGATGACCTCTTCATTTGGCCTGACTCTCATATTTAAAAAAGAGTTGAACTATGCTTATTGTGAATTCATAATACCAAATCTGTCCAAAAGCTCTGAATAATAACATTCAATAGAAAAGTTCCCAGCCTTACACATAGATAGCGCTACTAGAAATAATTAATTAATTAATTAGTTAGCCCTAACCTTCAAAAGACGCATGTATAAATTTGGCCGGATCATTACTTTGTGAATTATTGCATTTTGAGTGGAGCGACTATTGTTATTGTGAAGAAATTGTTAAAAAGAAATTTCGCGTGGTGATAAAATATTGATTTTTGAAGGAGGAAAATAAAATAGAAGCACAAACTTGGCTGATGACAAGTTTCCGGACACTGCTCCAAGAAAATCAATCATCAAGGAATGGTATGCCAAGTTTTGACATGGTTGTTACCGACGAAAACATCAAAAAAATCTACAAAATAATTTTGAATGGCCGTAAATTGAAATTGAATGAAATAGCAGGCACTCTTCGATATGGTGACAACGGATGAAACATGGCTCCATCATTTCACTCCGAAGTCCAATCGACTATTATCCGAGTAGACTATACGTCATAAACCAGCTCCAAAGTGCGGAAAAATGCAACAGTCGGCTGACAAGGTTATGGAAGAATAATCAAAATCGACTATTACGCAGCCTTATTGGACCGTTTGGAGAACGAAATCACCGAAAAACGACCACATAAGAAGAAAAAGAAGTACTGTTTCACCAAGACTATGCTCCGTGCCACAATTCAGTGAAATCGATGGCAAAAATCCATGTTTTTGGCTTCGAATTGCTTCCACATTCACCGGTTTCTCCAGATCTGGCCCACAGCCCAGCAACTATTTCCTGTACTCAGATCTCCTGTTCTCAAGAATGCTCGCTGGAATAAATTTTCGTCGAATGAAGGGGTGATCGCCAAAACTGAGGACTATTTTGAAGCAAAGGAAAAATCGTATCACCCACTGTGCGGGTTGTTCTTTAGTTTCTTGAGTGGTGTCACGGACCCACGTTTCGACTACTGTTGTGAAGCAATGCAAAAACTCGATTGCGGCTGAACGTAGCGTAGCAGAATATGTTAAACCAATTTCTAACCGTTAAAATTGATGGTTCAGAGTCCGCAATACATATCCCTAGCCTTTTCTTGGTTTCTGTTTGAAGAAAACTTTAATTTGCTGCGGTCGTATTGTTCGAGTGGTTTTCAACATATATTTCTATAACACTGTGAAAGCACTATTGAACCCACCTAAATTTAGTCCCTTAAACGACCCAAACAGACCTTCATTCCCACAAGAACATCGACCAACTGGGCATAACTCCCAATTCGGGGATCTCAAATCATTGTTGTTTATAGTTGTCGTCGGAGGGTGAATGGACCTGGCAGTTAAAAAAATACAAGAAGAAATATATTCTGCCGTTAAACAAAGGTTCCCGCCTAAGTGTTGACAGACATAACTTTGAAGTCGTAGACAACTTCGTCTAATAGTGGAGTAGTGAGCAGTTCGTACTGTCATTCGGAAAGCTAGGGACCGAGTAATTGTGCGACAAACATTTCAAACTATCAAAAATTTGTTTAAATAAAATTAATTTTTCTAAATGCGGTCGCCTCTCGGCAGCTTGTAATCAACACAGTATCGCTCTTTCCTACAGGTGCTACTTTTGACGGAGTGTGCGACTGAAAACAGATCAAGATCTACATGTCGTTCGAATTTTCGAAAGAAAGTTTTTTGCAAATGATTTATGGTACTCTGCGTAAAAGCCACTGCGAATACCGCAAACGATGAGCTGTACGAAATATACGATGATATTGGCATAGTACAGTGAATTAAATGGGTCAGAATACTCCAACTTGGGAAGTATGTTATTCTATACAGTATCCACCGCTTGCAGCAGATATATAGAAGACTTCTGTTGGAAAGTTCCGGTGAAGAAAAATTGACGCACGGAGAATTTCGAATTGACGTAGATCTGCGAAGGGAAGAAGCTTCTATTGTTGATTCGGCGTTAATATAATAATTAAGAAAGAGTTGAGTTTGTCGTTTAAGGTGGAGTTTCTTTGCAGAGGCTCGTTACATATTTCTTCTTTTTTTGGAGCGAGCTTGCGGGCTCCAAGTCCCAACCTCAGCACCTAGCCTCTCTGCGCGTGGGAGTATAAATTCAAAATACGTTTAGATAGCGAGTTGCTAACTTCAAGACAGCCTGTAGGGAACAGAGATTGATCCCTTATACATAATATTTGGTAGTGGTTCCACAAAAGCTGCGTCTCTTTTAGAAGAGTACAACTCTACACGAGTTGGTTATTTTATCTCGTACGAGGATTGGTTAGCTAATTGGTTGCAGGGGCGAGCTTAACAAACTACTTAAGCCATTCAGTTAGGTCATTGTGATCTCCAGCGTATACCATCTATGTGTTAGCGATCAATGGAATAGATTAATAAACTGTTCATGGACTTGCGGGTATAGGCGACGGCGAAAACTGGTGACGATACCCGAAAAATGGTAGGCTGTGCGAAATACACAGCGATTTGGACATAGTTCAGAGAATTTTAGGACAACGGCTAAGGTCACTAGGTTTTGTCGTCCATTTGAGCCAAAAACCTTTAACTTTCGATGCAGTACTTGTCCGGGAGCAGAGAAATAAGTAGACTTCCACTCTTTTAGAGAAATAGGAATATCAGGTGAAGACGGATCTAGCTTCACTTGGCGCCGATCTGCGAAGGAAAGAAACTACAGGCGGTATTATTGAATGGGCTCAACTTCACTGGATACAAATTCAAAACACGTACATACGGCAAGCCTCTACCTACCAAAACTGTCAGCCCCAAGCAGTCGCACTTTTTTGTGAGTAAATTGAGCATGTGGTAGTGGCTCGACTAAAGCGGCTTATGTTGTAGATGTGGCACAAGGCTCTACATAGCGAGGTTATGCAAAGGTTGGTTTGTTGGTTAGTTACAAGTGTAAGGTTAAGAATGTGGCCATAAGTGGCCCCACTTAAGACTTTGAGTAAGCTCATTGTGATCCTTTGTAAAGGGTGATCCAAGTAGAGGTACTTTTTTCAATACCATTTTTTTGGTAGATCACGCATGAGTCGTGTCAAGCTGTCATGTTATTTTTGTTCAGTATTGTTTGGCACTTCATCATGGAAATACTTACACCTGAGCAACGTTTACAAATCATTCAACTTTATTACGAAAATTCACGTTCAAAAGTATCTTCAATGTGTCCTATAGAAACTTAGTGGAACATTCCACGTTGAAAGAGCATTTCAAGATACTGAAATATCTGAATTAGTATGTGATGACAGCCACGTAATTGCACAATTTTAATAATTTCCTCAAGGCTTTCAACACGAAATTTTATTATTAGATTTAGTCAATCCCTGCCTGGTACAAAAAATTGCAGTCCTTGAGCTTGAAGTAATCTTCTTCGTTAGAGAGGTTACAGAAGAACACTGCTCCAACACCGGTTCCTTATATAAACCCGCGCCCCGCGCCCTTGAGTCCAACCATTTTTTTTGATTTTTTTTTTGATTAATTTTGTTGCAAATTTTTTTTTACCCACGCGTAGGGGTAATTGCATGCCGGAATAGAGAACTCACGATTTTTAGAGTTCACAATTCCTGGCATATACACATATCTACATACTAGTATGTAAATATCTACATTGGTAGTATAATGTACTGCTTTCATATATCCGAATTCTCCATGCTACTGTGTCTACTACGGCCTGACCAGGTGGCAGTTCATAGTTGGAGCGTGTCATTCACTAGCCGTAGCGGTAATTTAATATTTTTCGAGTTTAAACACTCACACATACATACATACGTACTTACCATCAAGCGCAAGAACCCTATTGTTTTGTCACTTTGTTGTTGTTGCCACCGGCGGTAATGTCAGAAAATTAGTAATGGATCAAGTTATGTAGAGCAGGGCTGGGCGACAATAGAACAAAGCAAACAGAGATGAGCTGTTTTGAGATAAAAAAAAAAAAGAAATAAAAATTAAAACATTATTTAACAAGCACATTGTGGTGAGACGGTGACAGCGTCTAACTATATATGCATGTGTGCCATCCGGCAAAATCGCAATGTACGACTGCTTGCAACAATGCCACCTAGACAGCTAACAAATGAGCAAATGCTATGTAAAATAGTTACATACACATACCAACACATATATATATGTATGTATGTATATATTTACGAGTAGATGCGTACAACTAACACCGTTTAGCAGCATGATATGCGCGCTGACACATTACAATGACAGATGAGCTCAAATTTACAAGTGCCACTAGGCATCAATGCAGCAACATGGCTCATACGCTAAACTACGTGCGGCTCATGTACATGCATATGTATACGAGTACATTCAGTATTTATGAAGCAAATATTTCTCTTGCCACTATGATATGTATATAAGCAACATGCATTCGCGTCTGGTACTTGCAACAACGCGCGGCCAGTGCGTGCGCTTATATAAACGCACGTATCACTAATGGCATTTGTAGCGCTGCGCACGCGTGCATGCAGTATTTTTGTAGCAAAAATAACAAATAGCTTTTTGTCTATGTGACGATGTATGTGAGCATATGGAAGCCGCAACTTGCATGTTGAACTTGAAACCAAACTGACTGGCCGTTGTTGTTGCTCCACATTCGCAAGCGTTCAGCGTTCATGCAATTTTACAAATATTCAAGCGCACACATTCATTGTAATTTTATTTACGAGCCCCTCACTCGTAGCGCAGCGTATATATAACAGGTGATACATTTCGAGGTTCTCTACTATTTAAAAAAAAAAGCAACAGAAATATCAAGTTCAATGGGGAATGTTTATTATCATTCGAAAGAACATTATTTGGCATTTATTTTTTGAAGATTATCTCTTTCAAATATTGGCCGCGGCTACGTCTCAGATGGTCCATCCGTTGAGTCCAATTTTCGATAACTCGTTCGAGCATTTCGACTGGTAACTGGCGAATGACACGAGTGATGGGCTGCTCCAAGGCCTGAATCGAAGCAGGATTGTCCGCATAGACTTTAGATTTACATATTCCCACAGAAAAAAGTCTCATGGTGTAATATCACACGCTCTTGGTGGCGAGTCGACCGGTCCAAAACGTGAAATTATCTGCTCACCGAAGTGTTCTCTCAATAAATCCATTGATTGATGCGATGTGTGGGAGGTGGCGCCGTCTTCTTGAAACCGAATGTCGCGGAGATCACGAACTTCAATTTCAGGCATCAAATAGTCGGTTGTAATGGCGCGATAACGGTCGCCATTGACGGTTACGTTCTCCCCGGCATAATTTTTTAAGAAATAGGGACCGAATATTCCACCGGTCCACAAACCACACCAATTCCTTGTTTTTTCAGATTGCTCTTCGTCCCAAATGCGGCAATTTTGCTTGCTTACATACCCATTGTGTCAGAAATGAAAAACGTCGGATCTTCTTGGAACTTTTCAAGAGCTCATTGAGCGAAGCGCGCGAAGCATGTTCTTTACAGAACGTGAATTTTCGTAATAAAGTTGAACGATTTGTAAACGTTGTTCGGGCGTAAGTCTTTCCATGATGAAATGCCAAACAATACTGAGCAAAAATAACTTGACAGCTTGACACGACTCACGCGTGATCTGTCAAAAAAAGGCTATTGAAAAAAGAACCTCTACTTGGATCACCCTTTATATATATATATACCATTTATGTATTTATATCACTTGCCACATGTTGCAACAAATTAACTTAAACGTCAATGTTTATCGCCCTTTAGGTTGCAGTCATGTGTAGCAACAAAAACAAAGCCAAAACCAAAGTCAAAGCGAAAACAGAGTCATTGTCACTATGTCATTATGTAAACAGTTATGTACATAAATAAATTTCGCAGCTGGTGGCTACTGTCTGCTTGCGACGTCCCCGTTTCGGTCTGCGTTTCGCGGCCTATGTGCATTTGAGTATTGAAATTTGATATTTTTTGCATCGTTTGCTAAGCAAATAAACATGCATGACTCACATACATATGTACATGTTGGTAATAGCATGGTTGTGCACCAATCCGACGCATATGAATGTTTCTATGACATTAGAAGTCGCGTTGTAATGATATATTTACGTACACATTATATACTTACGTCGAAACCGGCTGATTATATTAAATATTTATTTATTTTCTAAAAATAGATTAATATAATCATACATATATACTAATATAATATGCATATGCTTATATCTATCTTAATGCTTTGCTCCGAAAGACAGACAAAAAGAGGCAAAATCGGATGTTTCGCCTACTTAAGGAAACAAAGCTTAAAAATCTCTTTAAATTATTGAGAGTAGGCGGTTAGATCGCAATAGCAGAGTGGTTATCGGCGCATGCTAATATGCGTAGCATCATAGGTTCGAAGGCCAATATCCAAACTTATAGAAAATAATTCTAATTGCAGCCGAGGGGTGTTCAGGGAATGTCAACCCTTCCGTTCAGGGGAGCCTTTTTTTCGTGAAGAGGAAACTTCCCATGAGCACGACTTGCAACCTCACAGGTGCCCCTACGTACTAAACACCTCTCCATTTAATACCATTCTCCCTACTTAACTATCAATAAAGTATTACCTCGTGGGGCTGGCAAGCACATTAGCTATTACGCGTTATTTTAGCAACGAGCTACGATGCACACGCTACCTAAGTAGCTGGAGAGGCCTCTTAGCAGACACAGAGTTATGGTCGGAAGTCCTTGTTTCCGCTCTATATTCCCACAAATCAAGGTAGGACAGGCGGAAAGGCCTTGTTTCCGCTCCGCTCAACTGATAGGCTTTTAGGCGTGGTCAGAAAGGACGAGTTTCAGATCCAGGCTAGCTTTTCTTTTTATGTCATCAGGGGAGGTTTAGAATAATCTGCAGGTCCTTTAATTTGTTGGGAAAAAAGCAATATGAACATCGCACATTTGAGAAGTTCAGCTGAAAATTGTTTCAAAAAATGTTTTTTAACATTGCACAGGATTAGCATATTCGCTCGTGTTGTGTGGCATGTGGCAACATCTTGTTGGAACCACATTTTGTCCAAGTGTGTTCTTCAATTGCAGGCCAAAAAAAAGTCAGTTATCACACGACCACAACGCTCCGAATTGATAGTGACAATCTCGCCGTTATAGCTTTCAAAGAAGTAAGATCCAATCATACCTCAGGACGAAGTGCACAAGACCATAAGTTTTTTTGGTCTCTCTTCAAAAACGATTTTTTTTCTTGTTTTATTCTCGAAAATCGGAGCCATAGCTTATTGCACTATTCATTAGTGATGTTTAGAACAGTCAACATTTTTATTGTTTGTTTTTGTTGTTGTAGTAACCACAAAAATACTCTGCGGGTGAGAGGTTCAATAAATTACCCGTACCTGTCGTATGAGGCGACTAAAATCCAATAAGTTCCGTCACAGGCGGGTCTTTGTACAGAAAAACCTGATTTTTATCCGGCCAAGGACTATATCTTTCGCAAATGGGGAATATTTTTGCGATTTCTACAACAGGCCTACATGGATAATCAATTCAGCTGTCCACTCGGTCTTTGGTTTTTAGTGGAAATTTTTCTTATTCTCGGCTTTCTAGAAAGGATACCGCTATGAAAAAAATTATGCATTCTACATTCCCTTTTTCTTGAGAGCTCACAGTGAACATCAAATACCTACTTTTCAGTTGTCTGCTCAGTCCAGAGTAGCACTTGTTGGCACTTGTGATTCTGTGCTGGATTTCAAAGTCACGAAAGCGTTGTTTCAGGTCTTTAATTGAGTCAAACCTTCTAAAACTCCAAAATTAGGTTCTTCAAAGTGAGTAGGGGATATATCGTGTTATCATTCTTTCCTCCCATATTGCTCATCTTGCTTTCCAAAAAACTAACTTTAGTTGATACCAATTATATTAATGTCATCGGATTACGCCAACAGGTGTTCACTCTCGTAGACTCGGCTTAGCTCAGCAGCTTATATATTTTCGCTGCTCGGCCGCCATTTATGACAAAGTACGCATCCGTCCGCACGCCGGATATGCCTCCATCGTCGCAGTAGAGGTCTTAGAAATAGAAGAATGGATCCTTGCAACTAGCTTCCCAGAGAGCAGAGTAAATTCTCGCCATCTGTGAATAAGAATTTATTTGTAAAAGCGAGGAGTAGGACTTCAGGACTTTTCATAGGGGAGGGGTAGATCCTCACCTTGTCCTCATACCTCAAATAGGGAGTAGTATCTCAACTATCTTATGAGTTCAGGACTGGCCTTTTCTGTTATATGCACACCAGGACAGTTAATTTGTTCGTTATTTAGTGTGTGTCGCTTTATTTACTGAATATCTTTTGGGTTATCGTTACGGTTCGCTCTCCTCTAGACAGTTATGAGTAGGTGGGCTAACACGTCAATTCAGATTAGATCTTTAGACCGTGCTGTAAAACCGTCTAAGACCTACAGAAATTCTAAGTAGCTCAGAGGATCTACCGTCTAAGTAAATGTAGGTATTCAGCTTGAGCTATCAATCTAAGACTTACAGAAATTTTCCGTCATTTTAATGCTATGTCCGCATTTCCAACAGTCGTGTGGACCTTCTTGGACCTTATCGTATGGCCATCTTTCTTGGCTTTTCAAGTCAGTTATGTCTTGGAAATTACTCCCGACTCTCATATTTTTCGGCTTTGTGGTTTTGGTGGTTGATAAATTTTAATGGTACTTATTTATTCGTCAATATCTATTTTTTCTTATTCAAAGTAATCTCCCTCGGATATAATACACTTGTGTCAATGCTTTTTCCAATTCCCGAATCACTTCTCAAATACGCTTTTCGGTATAGCCATCAGCTCTTTCTTCGATTCTAACTTGGCATTCTGCAAATGTGATCTATCTGCGGCACAATTAACCAATAATCGCAAATATAGCGTTTCACTTGGTACTTTCATTTTAAGTCTTTTTTGGCGCATCCTTATCTCTTTAATAAGTAAAATGAAATCAGAGAACAAAAGATCGCTTTCAACAAACAGTAACCACTCCCCCATGCGAACTCTGATTTGTGCAGTCGCACTCAAATAATGTTTTTCGTTTCTTTTTTATTTTTATTTTTCGAATTATACGCAGCTGATTTCCAACAATGCAACACTGTATGAATGTCAAATTTTTTCTTACTTTTTTCTCCTTTCAAAATCGCCTCTGCGCATAAAACATTCTTGCTTTCTTATTCAGCTGTCAACAAGCATGCTTTTGTGACTCTCCTCCTTAGGCGAATATTTATTACAGTGTCGGCACAAAAACCATAAGGAAGCTAATAAAGAGAAGATTAAAATTATTGCTGTGAAATGAGCAAAATATTACGAATTTTTGACATGACACATCTGAGCTGAGATGGCAGCTGCCGACACGGTGCGGCGCTTACTGCTTAATTTTTTTTTTTTTTGAAATATAATAATTTCTGACATTTCCGAAAAGTCATGCGTGAAGTAGTAGATTAACGGTGGAGGTGATCGTGGGTTTTTATGATTTTGGGCACCAAAAAATTTGAATGAAGATAAAACAAAATCTTTAGAGAAATGAAAAAAGTGTGAAATTAATATATATTTTTTCTTATTAAAGAGGTGGGATGTCGTATTTCCACAGAATAATTATTTTCGGCGCTCAACTGTGATTTTTAAAGGTTGATACTGTCATTTTGGACAGCTTGCGGACAATAATGTACGTCATAGTTTATATCCGTGAAAGCAAATTCTTCATATTTTTAATTTAAGCCCCTGCCTGTCAGCTCGGCATTTTAATTGTCAAAAATTTCATTATTGCTCTCCGTACAGTTATCACAAACTTTTCTTGCATTTAACTTCCATTAAATATTATGCAATAAGAAGTACCATAATTTAATTTGTTCCCTTTTCTTATGTACACGTTTCATTTCAATATTCTTTCATTTTGTTTTCTTTTACTTAATTGAGCTGCGCTAGCTAAAATATTCCATTAAATTAAATTTAATGCAACATGTCTGCAATTATTCTTCGCTTTACTCTTTCCCATCAAACAGTAATGTTGTTCTCATACTTTTTGCCAGTTTTTCTTTATATAAATTTTCTACCCGACTATATGCTTTATGAGGGGTACACTGTGAATGTTCGGCTTGTAATAATCGAATCATAAGATGTAAAGAGGAGTAGTCATCGTAGAGAAGGAGCGCCAAATATACGTGTAATATATGCTATCAGTAAAGTACTAGGAATCGGTCAATAAAATAAAAAACCTTTCCGCTGCTGCCCGTTTATACTAGAGCTCCAGATTTTATTCAAACATTTTCGAGCAGTGTGAGCATTTGATCAACGAGGACTCCCACATCTGCTCAATGCTCATTACTCGAAATTTTAGAGCCGAGCACGAGCATTTCGAGTATTTAGACAAACGCTTTGAATTTCTTCTCAAAACTTTTTTTTTTTAATTTTAAAATTTATTTATGCAAAGTGTAAAAATCATTAAAACGTGAAAAAAAATTACCAACAAAATAAGTTTTTGTTTGTTCTGCTAAGCAGTTGAACAATGAACGATTATCGAGCAAGCTTCGAGCTGCTCGCAATGCTCGATACCCAGATATCTAGAGCTCTAGTTTATACTAGGCTGCTCTCCGCGAAGAGTTACTTGCCCGTTTTCTGGTTTGTTTGGCTTTGTTAACCAAACCTCATTCCGGTTCTTGCTGGAGTCGAAGTCAGCGTACGTCTTCAAAATGTGCTATTAATCAATCCCGCGTTTTCCCGCTTACACCACGATGTCGTGTAGTCCGTCTCGCTCGAAATCCACGTATTTTAGGTCCCAATCGTCACAAAACGTTTTTTATTCATTGAAATCTATTGTATAAATTTAAATTAGGTCCGTATATTATAATGTATTTTTGCAAAGTTACGAAATGGTTCGGGAGACACGGAAAGCTCTGCGGTTATCTCTCTCAAACTTATTATTCGAATTAAGTTTCATCGCCTTTCCATATTGGTTAGAAGATATGTTGTTGAGCATAAGTTTGAAGGTTACAGTGAACTGTTTGGCTACAATGAGTCTCACCTAGACGATACTATGGCCATAGTATTGCCAAATACATTACATACGATCAAAACTGTACTTCTATACTCTTTGTTGTGCCTTTGTTGTGTGAAAAATATTTCTGTTCTCTTCGCTAGTTGAAGTAGTCGTTTCGGCTCTTTATTCCGAACTGATTGAAGTCTTTTTGAGCCTAGTAGACATACACTCTGCCTGGCGAACACCGGACAATCGCAAATTACGTGTCCCACTGTCTCCACAAATTCCCTATGTTTGTTGCCAGATCTAAGTTCAAGGCAAGTCTTACTAGCAGCCGGAAGCTCGGCCTCTTTTTTGCTGGTAAAAGCATTGTAAGTTTCGTATCATATGTTTTGCGTACAGTGTTTGATATTCTGCAATCATTTGCTCGTTCTCAAAGTCTGTTTGTCTGACGAAGTAAAATAACTTCGTGTGCGTACTTCACCTCTCTGAATGGGATGGGTAGGTTCATGGTTCAAATCCTGCTCAAAACTTCTTTAGCCAGTTTTTCATTAAGATAGACCTTCAATGTTCATTTAATCTGGCACCAAGTTAATTAATATTCATCAAGATAGACCTTCAATGTTCATTTAATCTAGCACCAAGTTAATGTGACACCTTTTTTTCTCAGCCAGTCTTTTGATCGCCTTGCTACATAGTGCATCTCGGCCGACTTTGTGCTGCATGAAAGTCAGACCTTAACACTCGCTTGGTTATCTACATAAATATACTCTTGAAGGCCTGCTCCCTGCAGTAACTTTATCGCCATTTTTTTGTGCTGATGGTTTCCTCACTTGCCCTTCTACGTCGATCCTCCACGAGAACTTGTTGTCGAACAAATTTCCTTAGTGCTAAGTTTCGGTTGTAAAGTGACCTCACCCAGCTTTGGTTTGATTCATTCTGGTATATCCGTTTTTTGAGTGTTAACCTTAAGTCCCACTGAATTCGCCCGGTTATGATGATAAGTGACCGTTTTACCAGAGATCGAAGGCTTGCCAAAGGCTTGTAGATGTACTATACTTCCGAGAGTAGACTACAGGGCCCTCAGGTTTTTAGGGGACATTACTGTTTGGGCGATAGTCCTTAGGCTATCAGATGCCCTCCCTTATTTATTTTTGGTAGGAATACTACTTTTAGTTGTTCGCCATGAATTCAAGACATAGTTGAAACTTCGTTGCGGATCTCTAGTATCTAATATAAAATTCCAACCGTACGCAGCATTTCCTTACTAGTATTTTTATTGTATTGTATTATACGAACAAACTTTCTTAAGCTGCCACAGCGTGCAGCATCTGTTTGTAATACTCTCTCATCGCTTGGTGGCGGCACGTTGCAAATCATTCAATTCTAATTAACCAACATTCGCTCATTCCCGACAATTCGCAATATGCTTTGCGCGCACAACAAAGAAAAGGGAAAAAAACGTCTTTATATGACTTTGGCTTTAGCTTTAGCTTTCGATTTAACTGATGTTGCAAGTAACAAGTAGAATTTACTGCCACCAGTGTTACCAATAGTGACTCATGTATTTTTTTAATTTTATTTTTTGTTATTGCTTTGCTTGTCGTTGTTGTCGTCGCCAATTTCTCAATGCGGGCATTTGATATCCAATTTCGTTTGCACTACTGCTGCTCATCAATTTCAATTCCGCGTTTTGCTGTCTTCGTTGCCAACATACATACATACATACATATGTATTTCTACTGATGTGTATGCGCATTTCTTGCTTCGCTCTTTCCTCTAATGGCCCATCAGTTTTGCAGTAGTTCACTCTCAGTGATAACTTGCAACTTGCAACTTGCAACATATGTCACTCGTCTGTCTGTAACTGTTATTGCTGAGTGTCGTTTGTACATTAAGTCTTTCTTCTACCACACTTTAATGGATTCCATAGACTTTAGTCGACATACTGTATCGTTGAAGTGGTAGCCAGTAGATAATTGGAAGGGAATCTTGTTACTTTAGAAACATAATTTTAAATATTAAGCATTTCAAGTAGTAGTAATATGTAGTATTTTGTAGTAGTATCTTTAGTGTATTCCATTGGGATTATCGAATGGAACATATTTTCAAAATACAAACCTTTGCATCAACACCTTTAAAAGAAAGATAGCTTCATCACTACTGAATCGGTAATATAACCTCAAATAAATAATATCTAAAACGTTCTCGGAGTAATTGAATTTCGGGATCGAAACCAAACCGAACGAGGAGTGACATATAAGGACTGAAGGATAAACGATAAGTTCCAACGACCCGGCGACCAAAATCCAGCGACATTCCGAGCTGTCTTATTCCTAAAATAGAAGATTTGCTCATAATCCGCCATAAATTAACTCAAAATAAATAAAATAGAAAAAATAGAGAAAAAATATGATATGTTTGAGAAAAGCACATTAAAGGCGCTTCAAAAACTTCTGAAAGGATCAGAAGAGGCTGAAAATGTATCGACACTCTTGAAGCTATGTATATTAAAGTTAATCTCACTAAATGAGAAAGGGCTGATGATGTTTTCTCTAAACAAATTTGTGAAAAATAAGAACCCAAACATTTTGAAGAAATATGGACCGACGATTCCACCGTCCCACAAACCACACCAAAACATTGTTTTTTCTGAATCAAATCTTGAATCTCTTCAGGTTGCTCTTTGTCCCAAATGCGGCAATTTTGTTTGTTTGCATACCCTTTGAGCCAGAAATGGGCCTCATCGCTGGAAAAAAATTTGGGAAGAAAGCGCCGGATCTTCTTGGAACTTTTCAAGAGCCCATAGAGCGAAGCGATGTCGCTTGGGAAAGTCGAGTGGCTTCAGTTCTTGCACAGGCTGTATTTTGCACGCTTTCAATTTAATATCTCGACGTAAAATGTGCCCAGTCCTTCCTTGCGTCTGTCCGAGTTGCTGCGAATCGATTATCCACGGCCTTCATGTACACTACCAGCTACAGCGACTATATTTTCTGGACGTAGTCTAATCGGTCGAATATTATCCAATAATGAATGCTGGGTCTCAAGCTGGATGATGGTGTTGCGTAAAGTACGATCAGTAGGCCGATTATGTTGACCATAACTTGAACGAAGCGCGCGAAACACACTCTTTACAGAAAGTGAATATTCGTAATGTTCAGACGTAAGTATTTCCATGATGAAAACCCAAACAATATTGAACAAAAATAACATGACAGCTTGACACTGAAAAAGACATTGAAAAAAGCAGCGCCTCTACCAGGATCACCCCTTATAATAAATAATCTTTAAGGTTTTAAAGTTGAAGGCGAATGCCACCCCTCCGGGTAAAATTCTGATATGAAATAGTAAGCTCCTCACACAATTCGAAAAATTGAAATAAGAGCTTTGCTGAAAATCTCTTCAGCGGTTATAAAGGCCCAATTAATTATTCATCTCTAATCTGAGGTTTCCTAGTTTGTGGTTTCAAATGTGTATACTTTAGAAAGGAAATTTTTTTCGGGTAAATATATGTCGATCTGAGATCGTATGTTAGAGGGAACTTCATTCCTTCACTCATTATTTGGCCAAGTGAAAATAAAATTTTAGAACGAATAACAACACTCCTTAGAAACTATATCATTAATCCTATCCAAAAATTTAGCATAAATTTTAAAATCTTTTTCAGTATAAATACATGTGTCTCAAAGATAATAGTAAATTGATTTGAATTCGAGACCAGCTCAAAACTATCATCATTAATGTAATATTTTAGTTGACCATCACTTAATTGTTCAGTGATTGAATCAACCTTATCCTAATGTAAACATTCGCATACATATTTATATGCAACTGCACGAACAGTTAAAAGTCAAATATTTATTGCAATCTAATCGTTTGTGGTATGGTGTCATTTAGTGCCACCCAGGAACGCTGTAACTGCCCAATCAACCAACACGCGAGGGTGTTTAGTTTTTGGAGCAACAAAACAATAAAATAAAGTAAATTGAAATAAAATGAAATTATATTAAATAACATAAAATAAAATAAAATAAAAAATAAAAAAAATAAAAAAAAATAAAATAAAATAAAACAAGATAAGAAATGAATATGAATATGCTAAACGAATAAAAGAAATGGACAATATCACGATAATAGAAAAAGATATAAGCAACGCCATCAAACAAATGCACAACTGGGAGGCAACAGGACCCGACATATATATACCATAACTTCTGGATTAAAAAATTTACTTGCATTCATGTATTCATTGCCCAATTTTATACATTTTTTCTCGAGGATACCACAAAAATACCAAAATTTTTAACTAAAGGACAAACATACCTGTTGGCGAAGGATAAAAATGATACTAAAAACCCTACTAAATACCGGCCAATTACATGTTTATGTACTTTGTATAAATTATTAACTGCCTGCATAGCAAACAAACTTTATCACCACATAGTGGCTGAAATTTTTTTGGCTATGGAACAAAAAGGCTGCGTAAAACATTCACAGGGATGCAAGGAGCAACTTATAGTTGACGCCATCATAATGGACCAGGCATACCACAAACAAAGGAATATATATACAGCATATATTGATTACCAAAAGGCATATGATAGTGTGCCACATTCATGGCTCTTAGAAGTGTTACAGATATATAAAATAGCCCCCAATATTATAAATATTGCTAAATATCTAATGAATAGTTGGGAGATAACACTAAATATTAAAACAAAAAAGGGTCTATCAAAGTCAACTGCAATACCTATTAGAAGAGGTATTTTGCAAGGGGACAGTCTAAGCCCTTAGTGGTTTTGCCTTGCACTTAATCCGCTCTCCTCCATCCTCAATTCAGCTAAAGCTGAGTTTAAAATAAAAAACGCCGACACAATACCCTTCAAGGTCTCTCATCTCCTCTACATGGATGATATAAAACTGTACGCAGGATCTGAGCGCAATATAAACGAGCTCCTGCAAATAACAGAAAAATTTTCTAGGGATATATGTATGTCATTTGGTCTAGACAAATGCAAAAGACTCAGTGTGCAAAGTGGCAAAGTGGTATCACGAAATTTCCCACTAATAGACAGCGAAACTATAGAGGCGTTGGACACTGATGATACCTACAAATATTTAGGTATTATGCAAGCAAGAAGAATTCATCATAATATTATGATACGAAGAATCACCGACAGTTATATGCAGAGAACAAAGTGTCTTCTAAAATCTTGCCTTAACGGAAAAAATTTGTTCAAAGCTATTAACACATTTGCGGTGCCTATACTAACATATAGTTTTGGAATATTAAAGTGGTCTGATACGGAATTGGAAAGCGTGAAAAGAGCAACATGCACGCTGCTAACGAAATACGGAGCTCATCACCCTAAATCAGCAATTGAGAGAATAAACTTGCCTAGAAGCTTAGGTGGGCGAGGACTTATTGACATCATGCATCTCCATAGAAAGCAAGTCTCCAATTTACGTCGACATTTTTTGCAACTGAACACGACTCTTCACATAGCAATATGCAAAGCGGACGATAGGTATACACCTTTGGATCTCAAAAACAAGCAACCTGTTGAAATTACAGATACATTACAAACCGAAAAGTTGCTAAATGATTGGAAGCTGAAAACATTGCATGGTAAGCATCCACATATACTGAGCCAACCTGAAATCGACGCATCCGCCTCAAACTTATGGCTGCAACATGCTGGTATTTACTTGGAAACTGAAGGACTAATGTTTGCAATTCAAGACCAAGTCATTGCAACTAGAAATTATTTAAAATATATTGCTCGCAAACAAATTGACAATGACAAGTGTAGAAAATGTCAGCAACAAACTGAAACTATACATCACATCACAGGGGCGTGTGTTATGTTAGCAGCCACTGAATACTTGACGCGACATAACAACGTAGCAAAAATTATTCACCAAAGCCTTGCTATACGTACTACACTATTGGAAAAAGAAATGCCTTATTACAAATATAAGCCTGCTGGAGTTCTAGAAAATGAAGAATATAAAATCTATTGGGATTGCACTATACTGACGGATAGGAACGTCCAACATAACAGGCCAGATGTTATTTTCGTCGAGAAGAAAGAAAAGCGAGCGCTTCTTATCGATGTTGGTATACCTAATTCTCATAATCTTCAAGACTGCTATAGTGAAAAGAGAAGGAAATACCAGCAGTTGGCATTAGAAGTGCAGCAGATGTGGCACTTGGACAAGGTTACAATTGTTCCAATTATCATCTCGTCGACAGGTGTAGTACCCAAAACGTTGCTGAAGATGCTGGACGAGCTACAATTAAGTGAAAGTTTTTAAGTATACAAAAAGCAGTTATATTATAACAACATCAATTGTTCGTTCGTTTTTAGAATAACGAATTGTAAATATATGTACCTGATTTAGCAATAGTTTTATATATCTTGTTGTAAATAACCGATATGTGATATGTAACCCAATAAGGAGCAAAATAAAAACAAATAAAATAAAATAAAATAAAATATAAAAAAATATAAAAAAATAAAATAAAATAATATGAAAAAAATAAAATAAAATAAAATAAAATAAAATAAAATGAAATTTAAAAAAAATATAAAAAAATGAAATAGAAATATAAAAAATAAAATAAAATAAAATAAATTAAATTAAAATGAATTAAATTAAATATAAAAAAATATTAAAAAAATAAAAATAAATTAAAATAAAATAAAATAAATTAAAATGAAATAAAGTAATTAAAATAAAATAAAATTTAATAAAATTATTTAAAATGAAATAAAATAAATAAAATTTTTACGTTTATTTTGGGAACCGCAAAGTGGAAACCCTGTGCATTGTTAATAATAATTTGAATTGGATTTAACAGAAAAGTAAGTAAGGAATAAATTTTTAGCCAATAGAGGGAAGAGATTGTGGTTTTGCTTTAAAAAAAAAAAAATCTTCACTTTGGCCGAGACAAATTTTTTTTATTTTTTATATAAAACTTACAGATGGAACATCTAGTTCAACTTAATTGACTGCTTGTAAGTTTGCTCGTTTATTCTACAATCGAATTCGATATTAGTTCTGGTACTAAAGATGTGATAGAAAAATAGAAACGGACTTTGTTATAAATGGACTTAATTCCAAACGTTTAGTTCCGAAAACTTCGAATTACTGCTCGTTGGGTTTACGCTCCACTTTTATTTACGTCAACAGCTCCTGGCATCTTACTACTCTATACACAGTAATAACTGTGTAAAAGCAAGTCATAGTGCTAAATATAACTGTGCACCATAAATATGTATGATAATACTCCACAGCACGCCCCACCATTTATTGCAAGCTACAAAGGCTTTCAATTGCATACTCTAGCTGCTGGCGCCAATAACTATGGCTTTTGCTTCGTTGACTGATCGTTTAAATATTTGCTTTTTGATGCCACAAGCAAGCTTTGTATGGATACCTACTCTAAAATCGCTTGATATTTAAGCCGTTAGCATTGTTTGTTTATTGCGTTCCAGTGGACAGGCAAAAAGGTGAATGCAAAAGAGGTATAGGCGATGGTGCAAAGCCTACAACGGCAAACTGATGGCAATTTGCCGCCAATGACTTTATTGAGCTGCGTTAATATTTACATAATTTGTGTGTGCAGTTGCTCATGCACTCTTCAAGCTGCGGCAGTGAAGTAAACACTTAAGTGAGTTAATAAATTATTGATTTAAAGCCTCTTGTGGGCACATATAATCAAATCAAAGAACCAACCAACTGAGTTGGTCCACTAAGCAATCGTGTGTTAGTAATAATTATGGTATATTTTATTTTATTTTTGCGGTGTGTTATTTCTGCGAAGTTACTCACAATATTTTTACGCATTTGCATTTGCAAATTAGCGTGAAATTTGCTCACGCATTTACATATGAATACTGTGTACGAGTATGTAGTAGAAATGAAAGCAAGCTGAAAGCGTAACGCATGTCATTAGAGTAAAATGTTTACTTTCAGCATACTTGTATGTATGCATATACCCATTATGACCCGAATGTGCAACCGAGCGACAAGCTGAAGTTAGAGCAGCCATTAACGGCGTACGCTTGCAGCATTAACCTGTTAAGTCGAATCCAAAGATCGGCGACTGCAGTAGCCAAGTTAGTAGACGTATGTGCTACAAAGCGTGGAGTTATTGGTTCGGATATTAGCCAGATCAACCTCACCTAGCGTATTTCTTACATGAACTTAGCGTTGCTTTCCAAACACTTCAAGTGGTTAACATTGCATAATACAATTCGAGTTCATTTTGAAAGAAGCAATAGGATCATAAGGTTTGATCGATTCTTCCTCATCATCATTTTTACAAACTCATTTACGGAACTTCCAGACTTTTTGCGTGTTGTTGACTCAGACAGTGAGAACTCCTAATACCCACCCATGCCCCCTCTTTTTACGGAACACACTTCTAGGTATATATTTCGATCTCATTTCGACAAGGTATTTCTATATTTCCGGTACATCGTTGTGTGATTTCACCTAAGCGAGCCTGATTCATAGGCAAATTTATTGAAAAACAGTTGCATAAGACAGAATATGACCTCTTATGAGATCTCCTGCAAAAATCGGTGAGAGTCGTAAACATTTTTAGAGTTTAACGGAAAAAAGTCAATCGCTCCTGCTGCCTGACTGTCGCTGAGTACAGAGATACCTTTAAAGTTAATTTTAACTTTATGAAATTCCCCTACCGCAGCATAGATCTTCGTCTGAAAAACGCCGATTGGACACTACAGGGAGAGTGAGAAGACACTACCGGACCGGTATCACCCTTTAAGTTTCCATGTATATTTCTTCACTGTCAACACAAGTGTGGTATTTGCTGCTCCGTTCTGTCATGCTTTGAAAACTGTATACTGAAACAGATTTGTCAGAAAAGATAATATGAAAGACCTTACCAGAAGCTTTAAAGAACTCTGTACATACATGGTACTTTGAAGTCAACCTCTTCCTTGAAGGAACTTGAGCTTTTCGGTGATAATGCCCATTCACATTTTCAGTTTATTCTGATTTTCACCTTATTCTGATTTTCCCTTTTTCTAACATTCGGAAGTCTTTTTCCAGTGTATTCCAGAAAAATATGATTTCGCTGGAAATTTCGGGACTCTGAAAGTTGGTTCTCCTCTCTCCTCTCTGCAATAAAATATCCTTACCATAAAAGTCATCATGGATTATACCTCTAAAGCTTTTGAAGGGTGCAAACTTTCTTGGGATATTTTAGTATGCAGTAAACAGCAAAGGGTTAAAATGTGATTCCAGTGCTCTTCAAATGTGTGCTGAAAGCCACCAACCAGCTAGCTACCGCGTCTCAGACTCAAACGGGTGTTTGTATGTGTGTATGTATGTGGTCACAAGTAATAGCAAAAATAATAAATTCTACTAACCGTAATGCAATGCATGTAGTGAGCTATACCGTTAATGCATGTGGGATATTATTGTCCCTTTACCTACTCTTGTGCGCAGAAAATGACTTTTGCTTGCAAAGGCTTTGATTTCTGCTACCATTTTCCTCCTCTTATAACCATTCATTCTCCCACCTCAGCGCCAAATGTCTATTTGACAGGCATAAATCGGCCACAAGTCGTTGCTGAGCTATTCTTTCCTTCTCCTATGTCCTCATATAACTAAGCTCTACCCAAGTCTCAGTCCAAAAAGGAAAGAAAAAAAAAACCAAATCATATCACAAACTCAGCTAAGTGAAATCATCTAAAGACATCGTAATTGCTGCAGTCATCTCCTTAGGGTTCACATTGTTTGTCCCTCTGTCTGTTTGTCTGTCTGTCTGTCGTTGGTTTGTGTAAGTCATCTTAGCCAAATTGACCGTTCGTTTGCCAACTTACTGCCACTGTCACTGCTGTCCAATGTCCAATGTCCATTGCATATTTCTTTTGGTCAATGCAAAGAAAGTACAAGAAACTGAAGCCTTGAAGTGTTGTACTTCCAAATATGGTTAAAATTATCAAGCCAAATTGCGCATAAAGCAAACAAGAAATTGTTTGACTAACATAATCTCAGGATCATTACTGAGTTCGAGGGGAGTTGCACTAAACACAGAAAGAAAATAAAAAGGCCAAATAATGTGCATTGGATTGTTTTTGCCTCGACTCTGAGTCGTTTTGAAAGAATGATTTCAAAAGTATAGATTTCTGTTTTTCCTCTGCTTCCGCCATAGTGTTTAGTCTATAGGTATATTTTGATCTCAGTAACCTTCTAAAAGGTCATCTCTAGCTGTTTTCAATACAAAAATACAACACACTGTAAATCAATCGACCTTGAAGGATTGGTCGACTGGTCCAAAGCAGCACTTGGATTCCAAGGCTGAAATTATGATTTATAGTTCTCAAGAGCACCAAACGCGCAAATCGCCAAGAACTAGTGGTGAGTCTGTGCAATGTTCTAACCGCGGTTCCCTTCGGCTAGGAACGTGGACCCCTCTAAGTGAACTTTTGATCTGAAATTAAAAAGTTCAACTTATAAATCCATCAGTGATTACGAGTTGGTTTAAAATTTAGGTCCCTCCCGACACCTTTCCGCACTTCCAATCATATTCGAAATTCCAATATTGTAATCCACCTCCAGAGTTTTTCTCAGTTCATATGTGACTTGATTTTATGAAAATATTTATATTTGTGACCACAACTCTGACCACAATTTGTGGCGAGCACATTACACTATTTCCATCCTCGCCTCTCTATCTCTCTCCCTTTCTTATCCCTCTCTTACCACCAACGCAAGCTCTGGCAAAGTAAACAGGCTAGTTGACTTTTAAGACAAAGTGGAAGCAGAAACAAAAAGAAGAAGAAGAAAAATAGAAAAAGTGGAAGGTATAATCCTAATTTATGCGCAAACAATGATGAGCCGACACAATATGACTTGTTGCAACCGCAAGCAGACAGACTCCATAGTCCAACAGCAACCCAAATATGTTTTGTGCGTATCTTTTGCAAGAGTGAAGAGGTTGGTGTATGTAGATAAAACTATAATAGTGAGAATTTTAAAAGCGCATAGCGTTATGCATTTTCTCGGGCTCATACATGAAGATGAGGGACGGGATTTACTTTGGCATTTGCGCTGTTACAACCAAAAATGGTATAAATTCATATGTAACGATTTTCGGCTGAGCTCCTCCTCCAATGTGTGGTTTTGCGACTTGATGTTTTTACCAACAAATGGAGGGAGCTATAGTTTATTCTGAGGCGCCTCCGAACGGTCGTTTGATTTTTGTGAGGAGCTTTTATTTCATGTCTGAAATACACTCGGTGGGCTTTACTTTCCCTGCCGAGGGGCGATGACATTTAGAAAAATGAAATTTCTATAATTTTGGATGTTGCTCAAACCTTGACTCGAACCCAGACCTTCAGAATTGTAGTACGCAATATTAACCAATCGGCTATTACGGCCGCCAGGATATTTAGTACATGAAATAAAAAAGCTCATCATAAAAATCCATTCCACAAACACGAATTGGATACAGAGGATGAGAGAGACACCTATATTTCTGTGAAAGTAATGCTTCGAGGACCGCAGCAGGAAGCCTTATGATGTTGTCGTACACTATTTGCATAGCCATACAACTATGCTTCCAGTTCAAGAAGCACAATTTTAACCAACGCATAGTGCTTGTCTTAAGGATCACCACTTGAAGCAGAACTACACCAGAGACACTATAGGAAATCCAGGAATAAAGGGTACTTCTTTCAATAGCATTTTTTTTTTGACAGACCACGCGTGAGTTGTGTCAAGCTGTCAAGTTATTTTTGTTCAGTATTGTTTGGTATTTCATCATGGAAAGACTTACGCCTGAACAACGTTTACAAATCATTCA
Source organism: Neoceratitis asiatica (assembly GCA_030068015.2). Taxonomy (NCBI): domain Eukaryota; kingdom Metazoa; phylum Arthropoda; class Insecta; order Diptera; family Tephritidae; genus Neoceratitis; species Neoceratitis asiatica. The sequence continues at coordinate 58,897,533 of CM061524.1, read as the reverse complement.
AATTTATTACGAAAATTCACGTTCTGTAACCATCCATCCATCCATGCACCCAACTTGAGATGCAGCATTCATATTTGGATAATATTTGACTGATTAAGCCACGCCTAGCACGTAGTGAAGAAAATATAGCGGCCGTAGCTGAGAGTGTACACGAAGGCCGTGTTGACCATGGCAAGTCGATTCGGCGCCGTTCGCCGCAACTCGGACTGACGTATGGAACGACTTGGCGCATTTTACGTCGAGGTTTTTAAATTCAAAGCGTACAAAATACAGCTTGTGCAACAACTGAAGCCGCTCGACCTTCCCAAGCGACATCGCTTCGCTCTATGGGCTTTTGAAAAGTTCCAAGAAGATCCGACGTTTTCGAACCAAATTTTGTTCAGCGGTGAGGCACATTTCTGGCTCAATGGGTATATAAACAAGCAAAATTGCCACCGTAATCGCCCATGATAACCGACTATATGATGCCTGAAATTTAAGCTCGTGATCTCCGCTACATTTGGTTTCAACAAGACGGCGCCACTTCCCCCACACACCGCATTAATCAATGGATTTATTGAGAGAACACCTTGGTGAGTAGATAATTTCACGTTTTGGCCTAGTCGACGGACCACCAAGACCGTGTGGCATCACGCCGTTAGACTTTTCGATGTGGGGATATGTAAAGTCTAAAGTTTATGCGGACAATCCCACTTCGATTCAGGCCTTGAAGCAAAACTTCACGCATGTCATTCGCCAGTTACCAGTCGAAATGCTCAAACGAGTTATCAAAAATTGGACTCAAAGGATGGACCATCTGAGACATAGCCGCGGCCAACATTTGACAGAGATAACCTTGAAAAAATAAATCCCAAACAATGTTCTTTCAATGGTAATAAAGGTTCCCCATTAAGTTAGAATTTTCTGTGTTTGTTTTCTTTAAAAAACTAGGGAACTTCAAAATGGATCACCCGTAATATCACAGTACTACTAGACGGAGCATGCTACCCATAGAGTGAGTCAACAAGGCAAAGAGCTGTTGTTGTTGTTGTAAAAGCAAAAATTTGTTTTCGGAGAATATTGCGGGAGTGATAGTACTTGGGCAGCTAAAAACCCGGGTGCTGGATTTTAGACCCCACTTACGAAAGACATACCTTATAACTGGTAAGTTCTTGAGCTCTTAACCCGTGGAAGAGACGAGTGCAATACGGACACTAGGGAGGTCTGGATTGTAGAAAACTTAAGTAGTACTTATCTAGACTCCACGCTAATTACTCGTCTTCCACTCCTTTCCCCTGGGTCCGAACTTGTAGTAACAGATCGATTGCAAGGCAACACTTTAGTTAGTTAGTTTTGGCTGCTTCTAAGTGAGATTATCTAGTCTCCACAAGAACAGGAGGGACATTTGGAACGCAATGAATGTAGATGATATTAAAAAATCACTTGGTGCTCTAGTTGATAAAACCATCGAATCGAAGTAAAAGAAAAGTATTTTTAATAAAATATTGCAACAAGGAAATTCGCAAAACGCCGCTCACTTCGTAAAAATAATGTGAGCATTATAATCTCCTTTTAGGTTTAACATATGACAAAGACAGTGAAAAGGGAAAAATGATTAAGCCGACAGCGTGGTGATGATGGTAACTTCGCATTGTCCTGAGTGTTAAATGTGTGTAAACAAAAACCCCATGACGCTCGGATAGCGGTAAAACTCAGCTGCGAGTTATAATGAGTTAATGCGATCAATAACAAAAGAATTGACGTTTGACTGCTTTAAGTCTCTTGCGGCTATCTCCTTTTGTATTTTCTTAATATGATTAAGAGCACACAAGTCCACATGGGTAACTCCCATTTGTGTATACGAGTATGTATATTTAAATTGTTTACGTTTATCTGAGAAATAGCACGTGTCCACGCTTTTTGACCACTGCTTTCTGACGAGTCATAGCATGTATATGACAAAAATCTGAACGTGAACGGCTGGATTAATTAAATTAAATGCTGTAAAGCTCTTTAAGCACTCGTTTAGCTGAGAGTGAACACGTGTAGCGGGAAGTCTAAAGCCGCGAAGATTTATTTTCATTCGTTTATGTCCGTACGTATTTATTTATATTGATAAAAATAATGAAGAAACTTATTATTAATATTTTTTGTTTAATCTCTCAAGTTTCGCAATGTTTTTTTCTTTCTTTGTTCGAAACTAGTTAATTTAAGATGAATTTTGTAAAAAAAAATATATTGAATTTCAACAAGATGAGATAGGTTGCGCTAGTCGACCCCTGAGAGAGTCTCTAGCTTAAAGAGCATTGCTGTTATCTTGGCAGATTTAAACAGACTTTTTGAATCTTTGACCACTGCTAATTGAAGATCCTCGCCAAGTGAGATCATTCTCTGTCTGCAGATTGCTAGACACTCATAATTTACTTGCTGTGTTGCTCTTCCCTGCATTAGTTGTGCTTAACCAGGAAACACTAGCGTCTGTCCTCTTAGTTCCTATATAAACCTAGTAAGCATTATACGAGGTATGTTCAAAGGAAAAAATAAATATTGATATTTCGCGGGCTGTTGCACATTCGATTATCGATATTTTGTTTTTTTTATAATCAGACACATAGATTTATCATGTACTTGCCTTGCATTAGGAGCCGATTTCGATTAGTAGTTTGTTTTTGACAACAGAAGAGGTTAGTCACTCTTCGTGATCGAAACCAAAGTCCAATCATCCCAAACGAAGCTGCCAGATGAGCCAGGACCGAAAAAGCCACGCCAAGTTCAATCAAATGTGAAGGTTTCGCTCACGGTTTTCTTTAACTACAATGGGGTGGTGCATCATGAGTTCCTGCGAAAAGGTCGTACAGTTAATAAGGAACGAGGAAGTTATGCAACGTTTGTGTAAAGCAATACGGCTCAAACGATCGGAATTGTGCAAAAACAAATCGCAGATTCTGCATCACGATAATGCACCAACTCACACATCAATGCTTATTCGTAATTTTTTAGCCAAAAACAAAACCGAATCTTGCCTCAACCACCGTATTCACCAGATTTGGCTCCCTTCGACTTTTTCCTATTCCCAAAACTAAAGAAACCAATGAAAGGAAAGCGTTTTGCCGCAATTGATGAGATCATATCCGCATTTCAGAAGTAGTTCGAGGATTGAAAAAAGCGTTGGCACAAGTGTTATATCCGAGGAAGATTCCTTTGAAGGGGACAAAATAGATATTGATGAATAAAAAAAGTATTTTTCAAAAAATTTCTAAATTTTACACATGTTTTTCTTGATGAAACTGTCTCTTATGCAACGTCAAATAATAATTATATACTCAGAAACCTTATAGTCGCATCTCCGGCTTTCACCAGCATGGCCACGAAAAATCCGTCCATGCCTGGTAACTTATCTATCGAGAAGGTCTGTATAGCACAGGTTATCTTTTCTAGAATAGTCAAGCACCATAGACATTCTATTTATTGAGTCTTTGAACTGTAGTTTCCTTTAACAATACCTTTAGAAGTCTTGTAGAAACCGTTGAGCTTTCTGTGCCGCTTCAGAAGATCTGCAAGGAGATTATCTTGACTTGCCTTGCAGCTCTTTCATATAACCTTAGTAGGTCTTTATATTCTTCCCAGGAAGTTATAGTTTCTGCTATCCTCGATAGCTTGAAACATTTTTTTTTTGCCTTGCCTTATTTGAGACTCCATTTCAGGGTTCCAACAGATCGGTTTTTGTCTGCATTTGGTTTTGCGTGCTAAGCAAGAGGACCTAAAGCCATAAATTAACGTTTCGGTAAGATGTATATAAGCTCCCTCTATGCTTCCTCCTTTTCTAATGTAGGGATAAGCTCAATCGAAGCTTTTTTTATGTTAAAAGATTACTACGGGAACTTTCAGTATCACCTTCCTTCCCTACATTGGCTACTATGGATGTACCATCTACTGTAGAATCTTCTCTTGCTTCTAGCGTGTTTTCATTATATATATGTATATAAAGGGATTTCCAATGATTTCTAAGTGTCGTTTTGGCCATTTTTAATATGTCATGATCTGTCTTTTTTTTTCATTGTATTCAGTAATATTTACAATTTTATCCATGGACCACTATAAACGTCGTAAATTTGCTGATTTTGCCTTGGAATAACTTGAAAACGGTAACGATTTTTTTAAGAGAATCATCTTCTCCGATGAGACTCACCTTCATCTCAGTGGTTTGGTAAATAAACAAGAAGTTTATCTTAACAACATCTGGTTCCAACAAGACGGAGCTACGTATCACACAGCACGGGCAACAACCGAATTATTGCGAGAAAGGTTTGGAGATTTGATTATTTCAAGAAATTGTGACATTGAATGTATCTCCAAGAAGTTGTGATTTAACACTACTAGACTACTTCTTGTGGAGTTATTTGAAGTCATTACTCTTTAGCAATAAACCAGACTCCCTTCAAGCTGTAAAAGTCATGCAATTCATGACATACTACTTGATTTAGAGTAAAAAGTGCTCAAAAATTGGGTTCATCGAATTCGTTCCTGCAAAAGAAGTCGTGGAGGTCATTTGAATGATGTTATATCGATTGTACTTCACATTAAATAAAAAACATTTGAATATTCTTTACAATAGGGTCATTTGAATGATGTTATATCGATTGTACTTCACATTAAATAAAAAACATTTGAATATCCTTTACAATTAGTGTGTTTTTTTAAGAAATCATATCAATCTTAATGGAAAACCCTATGTATACAGCGCCATACCTACAACATGCTCTGGATACAGCACATATGCTGACTCTTTGCTTATTAAAAGCATATAGCTCCCCTCCTCCTCTGTATGCTTAAATATGAGAATACCCTCCAAATGGTATATTCTTCTAGTCGTCAAGAGGCGGTTCAAATTCCAGATTCTTTCAGGGGAGAACCTTGGTCAAAAATAGTTGAGCACGCTTGAATTATTCAAATTTTATACAAAAATCTTACAAAGAAACTATTTTTTCCATCAATTATTTATTTATTTATTTTTTCTTTACGTTAAAATACCCTTATATGCATTGGACGGTACAACGACAGTCAACAAATGGACGTTTATTTAACCTAAATTGGAAATCATTTTTTAACCCAGGTCATGACGCATTGCCTGATTGCAGTTAAATTTCAATTTGTCATGCAAAAATATTTACATTTTTTTTACGCCAACGAGTGCATCTTCGCCAAACTCGATATTCTGTTAAGAAAGGAGCATAACATACTTAATAAATATACACACGTACTTACCTACATTTGTGTATACAATTTAATATTTATGAGCGTTTTAATGCTGCTGCGGTTCACATTTTAACGTTTTTTTTTTTTGCATTTCTTAAATTTTTTCTTTTAATTTCTTGAAGATTTTTGTTTCGATTTCTTTTTCTTTTAACTTCTGGATTTTTTTTTCTTTTTCTTATACTTTAATTTGCCGCACTGGTGGGTAAAGGCTGATATTATTTTGATTTATTATTATTATTTTTTTTTCTTGCACTCACTCACTCACTCACTCGGTTGCGGTCTTATTTATTTATTTATTTCTTTGCAATGTATGCTCCAATTGCCAGCTGGCCTGTTCTATGTTCTGTAGAAACTGGGTTGAGTTTATTTTTCTTGGCACTCAATCGTGACGCAATACGTGGTGTCTCGTCGCCCTACAGATTTATGTTTCACGCCTGCTGCCTGAACTTAGCCTAGTTGTTTGTTGTAAGTACATATATGAGTATGTGTATGAGTACTTTTAAATTTCAGCAGCATAGTTTGAGTGTTTTGCTATAGAATATACATATTTAGTACAGAAATTAAATTGTTTTCTTGTCAATTGTATAGTATATTGGAATATTTTTCAGTCTCTTTTTTATTAATTTAAAATTTTTTGTTTTTATTTTGATTATAATTCGAAATTTTATTATTCATTTCTTTGTCCTTCCTTCTTCTTTCTCTTTGTTTTTATTTACATTAAAGTATCAGCTTATTTACTTAAGCAGCCTTAAATTGACAGAACCCAACTCAAACGGCTGAAGACGGCAAAATTTCCAAATGATATATGTTATTTTCCCCCCTGCTCCTTTATTAGTTACTTATATTTCGTCAATGCATCTTTATTCTCATTCACTTTTGCGTTTTTAATATGAAATAATAAAGACTTAAGCATTTTATTTTATTTTATTTTTACTGTAAATTTATTTAATTAATTTTTTTAAGTGTTTTTTTTTATATTTTTTTCTTATCTTTTAAGTTTTATTTTTAATTTTGCATTTCATTTTACGTAACTCATTCTTTTTAATTATTTATTATATTCAATTATTTTATTTCATTATTATCAAATATATAAAATTTTATTTTTTTATTGTATAATAATTATTATTATTTGTTTAATTTTATTTTATTTCATATTAATTTATTTTATTTATTTTAGTTTTATTTTTTATGTTTTTTTTTAATTTTGGTTCAAATATTTATTATTATATCTATATAATTTTTAATTGTTTGTTGGTTCAATTTTATTTTATTCCTTAGAATTATACTTTGTTTTTATTTATTTCATCTTATTTTATTAATTTTTTTTATTAAGCGAGGAGTGTTCAAAGGTAAAGGTGAATTTTGTATTTTTTTGAAAAGTACTTATTTATTCTTCAATATCTATTTTGTCCCTTCAAAGTAATCCCCTCGGATATACTTGTGCCAAAGCTTTTTCCGATCCTCAAAGCACTTCTGAAATGCATTTTTTGGTATGGCCATCAGCTCTTTCTTCGATTCTGACTTGATCTCATCAACTGTGGCAAAACGCTTTCCCTTCATTGGTTTCTTTAGTTTTGTGAGTAGGAAAATGTCACAGGTAGCCAAATCTGGTAAATACGGTGGTTGAGGCATAGTTACGTTTTTGTTTGGTGCATTATCGTGATGCAGAATCCACGATTTGTTTTCCCAAAATTCGGATCTTTTGAGCCGTATTGCTTCACGCAAACGTTTTATAACTTCCTTGTAGTATTCCTTATTAACTGTACGACTTTTTGGCAGGAACTCAGGATGCACCACAGCATTGTAATCAGAGAAAACAGTGAGAAAAATCTTCACCTCTTCCTTTGAACATACCCTGTACATAGTTTTTTGTTATTTCACTGTGTATTTTGTGTTCGACGTTTATAAGGATGGGGATTTTCTAGCGCAGGACATATATTTACACTTGTTTAAATTTAACGACATAAAGTTCACAACACACCACCTTACCAAATTATTTAGATCAAGTTGCAAGAGTTCTCTATCTTCTATAGAACGAACTGATTTAAAGAGCTTGACATCATCTGCGTACATAAGTGCTTTAGAATGACGAATCACATTTAGCAGATCATTGCTAAATAAGAGAAATAGTAAGGTACCGAGATGACTGCCTTGAGGTACACAAGATGTTACTGATATTTCACGTGAAGTACTATATTATATAATTAAATATTTTATTTTGCTTTATTACTTTTATTTTATTTTTATTTCTATTTTTTTATAATTTCTTTTATTTTATTTTATTACTATAATTTGTGTTATTTAATTTAGTTTTCTATTTTATTTTAACATATATTATTTTATTTTATTTATTTGTTTTATTATTTATTTCACTCCATTTTTTTATATTTGTTATTGCATTAATTAAATTAATTTTGGCATTTATTTTCAGTTTTTTATTTAATTTAATTCAATTTATTTTTTTATTTTATATTATTTTATTATTATTTTATTATGTTATTTTATTTTATTTATTTCCTTTTGTTGGGCATATATTTTATTTGTATATTTTTTTATTTTTATTTTATTAACAATTTCTTTACATTTTTATTTTATTTTATTTGATTATATTTCACCTTATTTGAGTTACATCAATTAAATTAATTTTATTTTTTTATATGTTATTTTTTTTTTCTTTTCTTTTTTATTTCATTCCATTTCATTTTATTTCACTTCACTTTATGCGGCGCTTCCGCAAGTCTAATAAATAATCCAATTTAAAACAATCGGGCGTGTTGTCTGCTCAGCTTACTTAGCTTTCGCATATACACTTTATAGCCTAGTCTCTTCTCTCTCTTTTTTATGCTCTACCAATTCGTTATGCCATAAATCAACGATAATTCATTTAAATTCATACGCCATCGTTGCAACGTAAGATATGCGCAGTCGTATGTCATAACCGCTGTCATATAAAATATTGATACATACACGTATATATGTACACACATGCATACATACATTTATTCAAATTAATATACTTTTTGTCTTTAAAAGTAAATGTAATCCTTTTTACGCTTCATAAGCTGACAGTTGACTCATTCGTCCTTGGCGCGCAATTCCTGCTGCTTTCTTTCATTGCCGCGACGATTTACTGCTGATTATTTGATGATTTAGAGATTGGGTTATTTGTTTCTTTCTTTTCAGCCACAGCCACTTAGTTGCGCCTACAATTTTCTCCTTCTTTATGCTTTTAACGTTCAATTTTTACAATTTTAATACGCTTCTTATGCACTGGAATTGGACATACTTCCCTGAGATGACATGCAATGAGAATTCGAGAGATAGAATGGAACGTAAGGAATTGACAGGAAGGTGTAGAATTTGGGGTTTAAGTTTAAATAAAATAAAAAATGCAAATGTGTTGAAATTTTTAAAAAATATTTGTAAAAAACACTACTTTAACTTCACAGAATTGAGTGGAATATAATAAATTAAAAAAAGAACAAATTATAATTAAATGAAACAAAATAAAATTAACTAAATTAAAATGAATTACAATAATACAAATTGAAATTTAATAGAATAAAAAAATTGCAATAAAATAAAAATAAAAAATTCATAAAAAAAATGAAATGAAATGAAATAAAATGAAATTAAATAAAATTAAAATAACATAAAATTAAAAACTAAATAATAAATTATTTAAAATTAAAAAAAATTAAAATAACATAAAATTAAAAACAAATTTATTTAAAAAAAAAAGATAAAATAGGAAAATGAAAAAAATCAATGAAATAAAATAAAATAATAAAATATTAAAACAAAAATAAAATAGAATAAAATAAAAAAAATAAAATAAAATAAATTAAATTTAAAATAATAATAAAAAAAAATTAAAAAAAAATTAAAAAAAAAATTAAAAAAAAATTATCAAAATTAAACGAAAAAAAAAATCAAATAAATAAAATAAAATAATATAAAATAAATATTTTTTTATTTTGGTGGGTGAGGAGAAGATAAATGCCTGGTGCATCGTCATTGCGCCGTTACAGCAGTGGTATGTGCCACTTGCAGGTCACTAAAAAAATCCTCCTCTAAGGAACCGTCGCCCACCTTGGAACCGCTTTCACATTACTTCATGGTGGAGGAGTTCCATATTTCTCATCGTAAGATTTTCATCTTTGCACCTGTGTCCAGGTCCCGCTTTTTATTATGGAATACATTCTCCACGTATTCTGATATTAATCGCCAATTCTTTTCGCTAGATAGCATAATACCAACTACATTTTCTGCAGTTATCGCACCGGCTACTTCTGCTAGGGTAATCCGACGTTCTTGCCATTTGTCCACCAATTTTGTCATTTTGATAGAGTTACTGACCTCACCCGTTTTTCAATGACTTTTCAGTTCCCAGATCTTTTTTCGGTAAATAGCCAAAAAGACACTGTGCGGTACGCTGAGGACATTCTCAGGGCTGCCAGGTGTTGTACTCTGCTTAATATATTAAATCGATGGTTGATTTTCATCGTTTCTACCCAGACTTCTGCACCATATAGAGGGGTGCTTGTGGTAGTCGACAAGAGCAATTACCCCTTTTTTTGGGTTGGTCCTCCAATGTTTGCCATTAGTCGGCAAACGCTATTATCATTTTTCTTTTGGCGTAATGTACCTGTGCCCAGAACGTCAACCGCGAGTGTAGTCTTACGCCAAGTCAGTTTATGACTATTTCTGTTTGGAAAGTAGCAAATATAGTCTACAAGCTTATTTCCAGTGGAATGTGCTTATTTGTTAATAACATTAGCTCTGTTTTCTCCATGGTTAGCTTTAGACCGTGTAATTTAGCCAGATTTGAGTTCTTTGGTTTAGTTTCCTACGTACGACTTCGGTGTTTCTAGCAGTTATAACTCTGCGTAACCAACTAAGAATGTGTCGTCAGGAATCTGGAGTTTTAATATCCCGTCGTAGCTTACGTTCCAGAGAACTGGTCCTAGTATGGATCCTGTCCCCGAGAAAAAAATTAAATTAAATAAATAAAATTAAAAAAAATAAAATTAAAATTAATAAAAAATAAACAAAATAAAATAAAGTAAAATCAAATATATAAAAATGAAAAAATAAAAGAAAATAAAAAAATATATATAAAACAATAAATTAAAATAAAATAAAATAAATAAAAATAACACAAAATAAAAAATAAAAATAAAAATAAAAATAAAAATAAAAATAAAAATAAAATAAAATGAAATGAAATGAAATAAAATAAGATAAAATAAAATAAAATAGAATAAAATAAAATAAAAAAAATAAAATAAAATAAAATAATATAAAATAAAATAAAATAAAGATAAAGTAAAATAAAGTAAAATAAAATAAAAAATTAATAAAATAAAATAAAATAAAATGAAATAAAATAAAATAAAATAAAATAAAATCAAATAAAATAAAATAAAATAAAATAAAAATAAAAAAAATAAAATTAAAAAAATAAAATAAAATAAAATAAAACCAAATAAAATAAAATAAAATATAATAAAATAAAATGAAATAAAATGAAATAAAAATATAAAAAAATAAAATAAATAAAATTAAATTAATAAAATAAAATTAATATAAAAAAAATAAAAATTAAATAATTAAAAAATTAAATAAAATTAAATTAAAAAAATTAAATAAAAATAAAATAAATAAAAGTAAAATAAAATAAAATAAAATAACAGGAAAAAAAATTAATAAAATAAGAAAAAATTAAAAATAAAGTAAAATAAAATAATGAAAATTAAAAAAAAATAAAAAAAATAAAATTAAAAAAAAAAAAATAAAATAAATACAAAAATAAAAATAAAATAAAAATTAAAAAAATAATTAAATTAAATTAAATAAAAAATAAAAATAAAAAATATATAATAAAAAGAAATGAAATGCAATAAAAAATAATAATAATTAACACAATTAAAAAATAAGAAAATAAAATAAAATGTACCATTTCTTATAATAGAGTCTATCTGTTTAAGAAGAGCGGTGCTTTAGGACAAACAGAGGTTATCACTTGATAATGCCTAAAGATTTTCTGGACAACTTTTTCCGGTAGAATCGACAAGAGTATTGTAGATAAATTGTTGATTTTTCAAGATTTTTTGTCCTATAGATTCCATTGGAGAAAAATCTGAGTAAAGAAGTACTCGTATGCCTCTCTTCGTCGAAGGGCCATCCATTATGATATTTTTCTAAGCGATATTTTTTTAGCTCACAGTAATAATTAGTATTTTTTGAGTGTTTGAGTCAAACACGAAAAATAATTATTATTAAGCAATTAAAATTATAAAAATCTATGAAATATTAAATCACTTCAGATCTGAGAAGAGAACGCTAGTGGTAATCATCTGGTGGAATCCTTTTGTTTATGCAGATATTTTTAGTGGCTAATTTTTTTCATTAAAGAAAATATGGATATTAATCATTAGCGATCAATGGCACTGATTTTACTTATTTCTTCATACTACTTCAGCAATTTACTGCTGCTTGCTGTAATAAATACATTTTGTATGAAAACTATAAATTCATCTACATACACGAGTATAAATGTACTTTAACAAAAATTATAGCGGTAATTTCCTGGGAACTAAGATTTATGCATCACAAGGTAAAAAATTCGAAAATTGAAAATATTGTAACGAGATTCCTTCCCTCATTGATTAAAGTTTGCATCTAAGGTAAGTGAGGGAATCATTTTCTCATATTTCCCACAAGTTTAGTTACAAATTTCGAGATTTGGAAATTGTGTGTGTTTGTATGTAGGTTAGTACTGTTATGGAAGAATTATTATTTCTACATACAAATATTTTATGCTCATAACTGCATGCATGAGCACATCGCATATTTTTTGACAATTTATGACCTCAATGCAAAAACCACATAAAATACTACAAACATACATACACACAGAAATATATGCATATGTATGAACATGTATAATTTCATACTTCATATTAAAAGATGACACATTTTTATGTGTGACTTGTGATAAACGAGGTTTCCTTGAGTGCTGCATATGACCTCCAACACAACCATATGTGAGTGCATAAATGACCAACAGGTTGTTTGCACTAACAAAAAATTGTACGAAATGTATACTTACTTATACATACATACATACTTACATATATAACCACCAGCATGTGGTCACGTTCCATATGGTAATGCAATATTTTATAACAAAAAGTTCAATATATATTGAACTCCGGCCCAAGTTTCGTTAAGGCAGACTTTCAAACAAAAACATAGTAAAATGAAAAACTAAAGGAAGAAGATACAATGACGTCGTTGTATACGTATACATGCATGTTCATATCACATAGTATATCACACACATAGTATATAATTAAATTTTGCCATAAAAGGCAGAACATGAAAATTGATTAGAAAATAGCATTTATGAATTTTTGAATTTTGATAGTTGACTTATATGAAATATATAAAAAAAATTGTGTTTGTTTTTGTTTGATGAATTTCTTGAACTTTGAACTGGCGCTAAATGGCAAACTGTCAGACATAAAGGCTCGAACATGGCACGAAATGCATGGCAGTGGTTTGCTTAATTAGTTTGAGTACTACAAAAAAAAAATCTAAAAATATTATTAAAATAATAAAGAAATATAAATAACATAAAAAAAACAAAAAAATAAAAATAAATATAAAGTTACTAAATAAAATAATTAAAACTAATATTGATAAAAAACGAAATAAAATACTTTGGGCAAGTGCCTATTAGTCTAACAGTCTCTTCATAATTTTGTTAGTCTTCAGCTAGATAATTTTTTCTAAACATTTTGTGGAGACAATTTAAATATTTCAATACATATTATATATATATATATATATTTTAACTAACAGGTCAATTGAAAATATCCCGGTCTGACACATAGGTGACGCTACTAGAATTAATTAATTAATAGGGGATTCTCTATGTCTAGGCAATGCACTGTGCCCGGATAGCAAAGTTTTCCTATCCCTGCAATGGCACTAAAACAAAACACATGGAAAAAATGCTACGATAGGAAAAATATCCTATATCCAAACCTATGTATATTTATTTCCCACATATAGCAAGAAGGAAAAAGCAACCTTATAAAGGAAAAAGTAACCCTGCGCCGTGTTGTTATTGTTTCTCTTGAATATGTCACAATTTTGCAACTCGAAATATTTGCATAGTATGCATTTCCTAGACATAGAGAATCCCTCTTATGATTTTTAGTTAGCCCCTACCTTCAAAAGATGCGTGCATAAATTTGGCAGCTGGCGGATCATTAGTTTGTGAATTATACAGTTTTGAGTGAGTGAAGAAAACAATTTTTTTATTGTGAAAAAATGGATAAATAGGAATTTTGCGTGTTGATAAAATATTGCTTTTTGAAGGGAAAAATAACGTCGAAGCAAAAACTTGGCCGGATGACGAGTTTCTAAATACTGCTCCAGGAAAATCAATCATAAAGGATTGGTATGCTAAGTTTAGGCGAAATGAAATGAGCACCGAAGACGGTGAACGCAGTTGACGCCCAACAGATGTTGTTTCCTACGAACACAAAAAAACAAATCTACAGTGGCCGTAAATTGAAATTGAATGAAATAACAGGCACTCTAAAGATATCAATTGAGCGTATACATCATATCATTCACAAATATTTGGGTACAAGAAAGCTCTGTACAAAGTCGGTGTCTCGCGAGCTCACTTTTGACCAAAAACAACGACGAGCCGATTTGTCGGAGCAGTGTTTGGAGATGTTCAAGCGTAATAAACCCGAGTTTTTGCGATGATATATGACAATGGATGAAACATGGCTCCATCATTTCACGCCGAAGTCCAATCGGCACACAGTGGATTGCACACGATGAACCCGCTCCAAGGCGTGGAAAAACGCGACAGTCGGCTGGCAAGGTTATGACGTCTGTATTTTGGGATGCGGATGGAATAATTTTCATTGACTACCTTGATAGAGAAAGGACCATAAACAGCGACTATTACATAGGGTTATTGGATCGTTTGGAGGACGAAATCGTCGTAAAACGGCCGCATTTGAAGAAAAAGAATGTGCTGTTTCACCAAAGCAATATACTATGTCAGAAGTCAGTGAAATCGATGGCAAAATCCATAAATTGGCGTTCCGCATCCACCACAGCGACTATTTCCTGTTCTTAGATATCAAAATAATACACGCTAAGAAGGATAATATCCGTCGAGTGAATAGGTGAACGCCGTAAGTGAGGCCTATTTTAAAGGAAAGGACAAATCGTACTATCAAAATGGTATCGAAAAGTTTGAGGGTCGCTATAATCAGTATATCCCTTGAAGGGTACTGTGTTGAACAAAAAAAAAAAAAAATAATGAATTTTGCCAAAAAAATGTGTTTTACTATGATAGGCCGGGGATTTTTCAGTTGGCCTGTTAAGTTCACGTTACACCGATTTTAACAAAATTTATACAGAGTATTTCGGCTGGCATGCCGATGGTTTATATTTTCTTAAATTTGGAAAACGGGGCGTGGTACCTTAAATTTTTAAATATTCTATCTGTGCGTTTGTAACTAAATTCCTTGTAAGTTGCTAAATCGATTTGAGTGCAATGTTATGAGTGTATTCTTGAGAACTCGAGCATGGTTCAATTTATGCGAGTAATTCAGAAGAATTACCAACTGTTTTGAAAATTTTATATATACCATATAAAATCTTTCGAAAGTGTGGATGACTGCTGATAGGTTTTTGAGTTGAGGTGTGCTCGAGAATGACTCAGATTTATCATTCACAAGGCTACCACCTATTCTGAAAAAAAATAAATAAATAAATAGTACAATATGGGCATCAAACTGAAGAGATTAAAAAAGCCTTAATGAATAAATATTTTTGAGGAGCGTTGCCACTTGTTTAAAATTTTTAGTACACCTAAATTGGTGAGTTAAATAAATGCTATGCCTGCCGAGGGCATTAAACTAAAGAGAATGTTGAAGGTTTACAGAGTAAAAAAGTTTTGGTATCAAGTTAAAGATATTTAAGAAAAGCTTAATGCGAAAATATTTTTGAAAGTTATAATATAATTTAAAAAATTTATTTCAGTTCTAAAAAAAAGGAATGGGTATTATAATAGAGATATTTAGAAAGGTTATTTGAGAGGGTTGCAACCTGTCTAAAAATTTTAATGAAGATATCTCATGATGATACATATTTTTTTTTAAAATATTCTTGCAACATGTTGGAAGCATTTAAATTGCGACCAGTCGGATGCACTACAAATACGGCTCTGAACCGGAACATATTGCTTGTGGTGAATGCACAATGGAACATAAAACTGGTTCAAGAATTCCTAATGGATATTTTCGTCGAAGCTTTCAACGATTCGAGAATGCAATTGTATTGGAAATATTCCCTAAAAAATTTACAAAACTTATGAAATATTACAAGTGATTGAAATGTTAATATAAAAGAAGTCCTAATTATATATTTTTAAACATTTGTGTTGGTGTAGCGAAACTAACCAGCCTAACACTGGTGTACTTATGTTTTTAATATCACTGTAGGCAAAAATACTAGTTGTTAACTAGAACTCAACTAGTTTGAATTTTTGCACTTACTGGTTCATCTTCCATCTATTTCCCATGTAAGCAACTGGTATTTTTAACACGGCGATTTCCTACGATTTGTCATCTAAAAGTATTTGTTGAATTTCACGAAAAATTAAACTGGAAATAAAAATAAAAATGAATCACTCGGTTATCGTTTTGAGATAAATGGATTTTTATAAAACGACATTCAGCCGTGGCCTACTAAAAATAACCACAACATACGAATGGCATGGTGGTGAAAATTTTAATAATTCCTGTTACTGGTGAACTGGTATAATTTCATCTCATCTCATACTGGTATTTAACTAGAATTTTATACCTTTTCACTGCATGGATCTTTCACGAACATGAACTTATGATCCGAAGTATTTAAATGCCAGAAGGAAAAGAGATAGACCCATCAAAATGTATACCAATATGATCAGAATAACGAGCTGAGTTCATTTAGCCATGTCCGCCACTTTGTCTGTTTGTATGCGGTTGTAATTTTGTAATGCATTTATCGTTTGTCCGAAACCAGTCAGATCGGTGGAGTATATCATATAGCTCCCACACAACTGATTTGTTCAGATATTTGACTTTGGGTCATAAATACTGCAATAAAGTATCTAAGGCCTGAAATATAGTATTCTAGACATACATATTGAATTAAGCATTGGTACTGAAAATCATCGAAATTGGAAGACTGTCATACAGCTGCCTTATAATTTATTCGAAGTGATATGTGGTTTTAGCTCTTGAAATTAGGTATTATACGCAGGTTAATTCAAATAAATATAAATATATATAAGAAAGGCACTTTTCTTTCTGAATCCATTTGGATTTTATGTGTGAAGCTTTGCACGAATTCAATACTCGTGGCCCAAAATATTTTATGTTTCCTTGTAAGGAAGCATAAAATAATTTATTTACTTCATTTCCATTAACAAAGTGCATCTAGAAGGACCCACTGCGTAAATGAATTTCCACTAAAAATTTCTGGACTCAATCTTAGTTTTAAAAATATTAATGTATAAATCTTAAAAAAAGAAAGATTTCTACTGTCATCCATACCAAAATTTTTATTCGAATTTATATTCTTTCATTATATTTGTCTGCGGTTGTTGTCTGCAGTCATATCAGCAAGACAACAACAGGGCTATAAATTAAAAAGTTGTAAGCATATCAACAACATCAGATGAAAGAACACATGAGCAAAGGCTTTTTATTACTATATGAATATTAGGTGTGTCCCTTAAGTGGACGAACATGAAGTCTCTATATTCATATATTTTAGCATCCGTCGACGAATTAAAAAAAATTAAATCTGAAAAATCGGTCGTGTATGTGCTACAGTGGTCTGATTTGGCCGGTTCCGACAAGAATTGTTTAAACGTATAAGTGTATCTGCCTATAAAGTTTGATGAAAATATCTCAAGAACTGAGGGTCTAGTTTACTTTCAAACAAATATATGGACAGACAGACAGACATACAGACGAACCTGGCTAAATCAACTCAGCTCGTGATTCTGACACGACCGGTCTAGATTTCGGTAGGTCTATCTTTTCTCCTTCTGATACTCATATGCTTCGGACCAAAGTTTAAATATCATTTCATGTACTTAGTAGGGACATAAATACTGTTACACAAATAATGAATGTTTTTGGACCAATTTTTTCTTAAATATTTATTGATATATATTGTATACAAAAAAGCAGTATTCATTCGAAATTCCCGCCTTTGGCTTTCACGCACACCTTAAGTCGGACAATCATCAATAGTCGCACGCACCTCCTTCATTGGGAAATTGGCCACAGCACGAATCAAAGCTGTCTTAAGAGAATCAATGTTGGGGTATCTTTTGTGGCAAACCATGTCCTCTAGAACTGTCCACAATTTGTAATCCAGCGGGTTCAAATCAGGATTGCCAGAGGGCCACTCTTCAGAGGAAATGAATGCTGGTAAAATGTTTTGGAGCCAGATTTGTGTCGTTTTAGCTTTATGGGCCGGCGAAAAGTCCATGATTGGTTTTGGAACATGGAATGGTTAAGTGGTCTTACAACAGCTTCCAAAACGGGTTCTTGGTAAACTTTGGCCGATGTTTTGACCACTTGTCGCAAAAATGCAAGTCAGCTACCCCATCACAAGAGACACCCCACCAAACGATGACTGAAGCTGGGTGATGACCTTTTTCGACCCGTGGAATCAGTTCAGATGCTTCCTTTGATGACCGTGCATACACCCTATCATTTTGTTTATTAAATTTTTCCTGCACAGTAAAAAATTTTTCATCGGTAAACAAGATTTTTCTGTGCAAGTTATCGGCGTGCTTCACCAAAAGACGTGTGCATTTTACCACCCTATTTTTTTTTTCAAAGCTGCAGTCAACAAATGTCCGGTACGGCATTTGAAAGCCCCAAGTTCCAAGTCTTTTTTAATAATTCGACTCATGGACTTTTGCGAAACATTCATCTCCCGGGCCATTATTTTCTGTTTTCGGAGCGGATTTCGCAGAATTCTTGATTTGACAGCTTTGATGACTTGTAGCGTTCGAACTGTGCGTGGACGGCCCGACCGGTGGCGGTCTTTAACATCCCCAGTCTCCTCAAACAGTTTTATGCGCCGGTAGACGAACATGCGACTAAGTGTGTTTTGACGGACGGAGTGTTTTGAAAATATCACCTTTTTTCATTTCACACTTAAAAACCGCTATAACAGCGATACGGTTTTCATTATCTGACCATTCCATGTTGAAAACTTACACAATTTTGAATTCCCGACACAGACTAACGCTTTACAGGTTATATTTTATAAATCATATGGGAATTATGTGGTATGCTCAATTCTTCTATTGAAATGCATGTGTTTAATGTTGTAACAGTATTTATGTCCCTGCCAAGTACATGAAAGGTATACAAATTTTAATTTATGGTTCGAAAATTAAAAATTCTATCTTAAGGTGGATACAGGATTATTCGCAAAAAATAAATTTGTTTGATTCTTATAAAAAAAAATATATTTATTTGAGGGGAAAGTAACAAGGTAATGATTTTTTGTTAAGTTTTACTTAGACTCGGCTGAACTTGTTCGTTGCAGTTTCGAAAAAAAGCTTCAACTCCCTCGTAACCTTTCAGTGTTTTAAAAATTCCCAAATAATTATTATTACCCTGTATTCTAAACGCACTGAGTCTGGAGATCTGATTTTGTGATATTTATTAGAGTATCTCCCTCGAAAAAAATAAAACGCAATACTTTGACAGCTGTTATAAAACTGTTTAAAATAGTAAACACCCTAATGTTCATATAACCTTGTACTCGTACTAAGCATACGACAAAGCGAAAGTGGCAGTCAAATGTAACTATTCGCAATCTGAGTCAAAGGCAACTCAACTTAATAAAGTTGTTGGAGTAAATAAATCCTAAAAATTTCCCTCTGCAACAGTTGCAAGAAAGTGAGTGACAAACATATTGTAAGCAGTAAAAAAAATTACAATAGAGCCAAGTTTTCAGAGAAACAAAAAATAAATTTGAGACATTTCTGCGGAGTACGCAGTAAAAGCGGAACTATTTACGAGCGCATATTAAAATGCGTCGAGAGCTATAAAACTTCTTTTCACTAACACACATACGGACAAAAACAAATGAAAATGCTCGTACATATGCGTTTATACGCTGATGAGCCAAAAACACTTTGTCACTCAAGGAGTCTGCCAAAACTGTCGCCACCGTCACTGACATTGCAATGAAGCCTCATATGCACACATATGTACATACATATGCAGATAGTGCGGCCTATCTCTACTGACGGCTACACAATAAAATGAGCATGAACAACAGCAATAAACAATAAATGCGTTGGCAATGTCATTGCTAAACAACTCAAGGCAAGCGACAGTAAAGGCGAACAGAGGAGAGAGGAAAGCAGCAACAGCCAGACAGAACGCAGCACGTGGGTATACATATGTACATACATATGTATATGTTGGGTTGTATGAATACTTTGCCCAAGTAGTTTGTCTTCTCTTGCTCTTGTAATTACAACAAGCAATTTGCTGACTTCAAGGAAGCTACTTAAAATGTAGTAGCTGCAACAGGAATGTATATATGTATGTATGTATCTCTTAGTAGGAAAATACATGCAACCGCATGTATTCGATGGCACTTGCAACATTTAAATTATGTACTTGCAACGCCTATACGTTTAGCTAGGCAAGGCAAGATTGCTGCGCCAACGCAGACAACAGACTCTGTGCACTGGATTTGTAGGAGTATGCGTTCTTTGTCTCTGTTGTCATTCTAGTAGTTATTGTAGATAACAATCGCAGACATTTTGGCACCAACGATAGAGCAAGGCAGACAATTTTATTCACATAAATACACGCAAGTTTATTTAGTGGTATGAGTTTATCCATTAGATATAATAACGTGACAATAAAATTAAAAAAAAAAAATTAAATTAAATTAAATTGAATTAAATTAAAAATTAAATTAAAAATAAATTAAAAATAAGAAAAAATATAAAATTAAAATATAATAGAGTAGAATGAAATAAAATAAAAGACAATAAATTAAAAAGAAAAAATTAAAATAAATTAAAAAACAAAAAGAAAAAAATTAAATTAAGCAAAATAAAACAAATAAAATAAAATAAAATAAAATAACTTAAATTAAATTAAATTAAATTAAAACAAAATAAAAATAAAATGAAATAACTAAGGTGTATGACAACATTCCACACACATGGCTCCTAGAAATGCTAGACATTTATAAAATATCCCCAAATTTTATACGACTATTACGAAAAATAATGAGCTCGAGGCAGGTAACTCTAAACTTAACGCACAGAAATGGTCTCATTGGAACAGCTACAATACCTATTAAGCGAGATATATTTCAAGTAGATGCACTAAGCCCTTTATGGTTTTGCCTTGCATTAAACCCACTTTCGTCTTTATTAAATGAAACAAACTACGGTTTCAACATAAAAGGACCACGTTCATCTCAACATAAGCTTTCCCAGCTATTACATGTAGATGACATTAAGCTGTATGCGTCAAATGAACGACAGTTAAAAACTGACTGAAGACTTATCCAATGACATTAAAATGTGTTACACAAAAATGCCGTACACTTAGTGTAGAAATTGGTCGAATTATCATGCGAGATTTTGCGTTATCAAGCAATGGAAATATTAGTCCCTGTCAGAGAATGATACATACAAATACCTTGACTCAAGCAAAAATAATGCATCATTCTAAAATCGTTCGAGCAACAACGGAGAAGTATGAAATGCGAGTGAAAAGCTTGCTGAAGTAGCATCTTAATGGTTTTAACCTATTCAAAGCTATCAACAGATTTGCTATCGCAGTTTTGGCATACATATTTGGAACAACGAAATGGTCTGACACAGACCTAGGAATCGCCAGGACGATAAATGTATTACTTACAAAATTCGGAATACATCATACGAAATCAGTCATAGAACGTATCTACTTACCACCAAGACAAGGAGGGCGAGGAATGTGAAATACACCCCTCTAAATTTAACTGACACCTCAACGAATGATATTCCAACAGATGTTCAGCATTTGCAATCATTAATTTTAAAACAAATAAAATAAAATAACTTAAATTAAATTAAATTAAATTAAATTAAAACAAAATAAAATGAAATAAAATAAAATAACTAAGGTGTATGACAACATTCCACACTCATGGCTCCTAGAAATGCTAGACATTTATAAAATATCCCCAAATTTTGTACGACTTGCGAAAAATAATGAGCTCGTGGTAGTTAACTCTAAACTTAACGCACAAAGACAAGGAGGGCGAGGAATGTGAAATACACCCCTCTAAATTTAATTGACACCTCAACGAGTGATATTCCAACAGATGTTCAGCATTTTCAATCATTAATTTTGCAATGGAAAATGATGTTAGCCCACGGAAAAAACACAACTGCCAACGACTGGCTAAGCAGACTAGGAATCTTTGCTGAAACCGAAGGTTTTATGTGCGCTATATAGGACCAAATGACAGCACCCGCGCGGCCATTGAAAATGATCTACATATGTCGACGATGACAAAAACAATCTGAAACTATTCACCACATTACAGGCGCATGTGCTCCATTAGCAGCCACCGAATATCTGACACAACAACGTTGCAAAAATTGTGTATCAATGTTTAGCACTCAGATATGGATTAATTACGGATTAATGTCCGTATTTCAAATACAACCCCACAAAATTTTAGAAAACAGTTACACAAAGTTATACTGGGATCGATCAATATTGAGGGATCACCCAGTGCCACACAACAGACCTTACATAACTGTATACGAGAAACACGAAAAAAGGGCCCTGATAATAGATATAGAAGTGCCGAACACGCACAAACTGCAAGAATGCTACACAGAAAAGTGTAGAAGTAGATAGCGTCGATATAATTCCAATTATCTATATATCTTCTACGGAAGTTATTTCGAAAAATTTAAACACGAGTCCAAATAAATGAATAATGACTGAGGAGCGACATCTGATACAGGAGGCTGTTATACTATCCTACTAAATTTTAATAGAATAATTAAAAAATAAAAAATACTTGTAATCGGTTTCTTGCATCCTTTAAACAAACATTTATTGTTCTTCATAACCGATGCAATAGTATATAATTAATAATTTATAACAATAATATTAAGTATTTTGTTGCAAAACGGCCGATACTTAATGTATACCTTTATAAAGAATAGAGAAAAAATCAAATAAATAAAATAAAATAAAATAAAATAAAATCAAATAAAATCAAATAAATGAAAATAAAATAAAATAAATAAAATAAAATAAAATAAAACAAAATGAAATGATTCGAAAAAAGTAATAAATTAATTCATAAATTTTGAGTTGCATTTTCTGAAATCAAGTCCCTTTGCCAGGTAATCTCAACGAACTTTGTACCTACGTACTCAACAACAAAAAAAATTTCAAATTAAAAGTACAATTACAATTATTTTAGAACCTTTTTCTTTAATTTTTTCTCCACCATTACGCGTTGGTAAAAGGGAAAATAAAATCATTTAAATAAATGTGTAAATACAATTTCAAAGAAATGTACAGAATTCTAAAAATGTTTTCATAAGTTATTTGAATAGAATACAAGTCTAAGGGTTGTTGGATTCTTCTATTAGCTTTCAATGGTTGGGTGCGCTTTTTTCGTGTGGAAGTAATGTGGAAGTAATGTACGGCATATTTACATATTTTTGACTGCTTGCAAGCGCGCTGTTCACTTTTCTGTATTCTTCTTATTTGCGCCTTTGGCCATTTGTTCGCGTTTTACTTTAAATGCGCAACGTCTGTTTTCTACTGATAAGCCGCCGACAATGTGTTCAAAAGAGTTTTGAAATTTTTGTTTTATTTTTTTATTTTTGTTTTTGGAGTATCTGAAATGCACATTCATTAAGTTAGCGGATTTTTTTTTCGCGCATTAATTCATTCATTTGAAGCTTATTCAGAATTTTTGAAAAGCTTACCACAAACAATATATGCAAAGGCTGTTATATTGAAGGAATAATTGTGCAATTGCACTAAAGTATTTTAAAACAAATTAATTAGCTAAAATTTAGAAACTTATTAATACTTCCAAAGGTTTGAATATAATCATTTTCATAATCAAATACAATCTTAAAGTTTTTCTTTTATTTCCGTTTTTACTTAATAAAAAACTTTATGCCCATAAAAAAGAAGATTTTCTAAACTTTCATTAAATACCTAAACAAATGTTTTTAAGATATCGAAACCACAATCAAATTCACAGACTGCTTGTGACAGTTCTTTAGAAATTTTACCAAAATTAAAAAGAAGCAAATGTAGAAGAATAAAGGGCAAAGAAATTCTATATCTGAAGCGTGCATTAGGGATGTACATAATTTATTAATAGAGCTTTTTTTTACATGAGTCTCTTTAAAATCTAAAATTAATAACCAGCCAAAAAATGTTGGTATAAATTTCTGATACCGTTAGTTACTTATTGATTCCTCCTTTCGGGTTTTTGAAGAGGTATAGCCAAAACGACCGATGAACGCGTCTAAAAAACAAAGAAAAATTCAATTCAAATCGATGACCGAAACCCATTGGCAGTGCGGACTGTCCTGACTCTGAAACCGTCATCAGTTGCCTCTTAAATAAAGCAGCTACAGAAATTAATCAAAACAGAAACATAAAAAGCTCTGGTGGACATCTTGTTACCGCCAAACAAGTGAAAGGAAAATCATTTAAACCCATGGTCTTTAGTCTTAGAACAAACTCGAGAACAAGAAATCTTGGGCAAACTTATAGCTAGAACATAACGTAGCAGTACTCGTTAGTTCAAGACTGATTTGGTATTAGATTTATGGCGATATAAAGATTTAGCGAAGTTGATCAAAACATTGTAGTTGTAATTATATAATTATGTATATCTGCAGTATGATTGTTCAATCGAATCCTAAATTAGCACCATGGGACATGGCCAAGCGGTCAAGGCTTTACTTTCTTTTAGCACACACTCGGTATACTGGTGGCAATATGTAAAGAGGTAATTTAAAAGCTGACGGATTTATTTGGTACCAGGGCATAAGAGCTTTAAAGCCAACGAGAATTTGCTAAACATGGAGTCCTTTTAGGATAGAACGCAGCCTCAACCTATCAGAGGAGTGAAACATGAACTAAAAACACTATTGTAATGTCAAGCTAATAGACGTAGTAAATCCAGTCTGGTCGGCGATTATAAATGTAAGAAATGCAGAGCACGTGCGAACATATAATATGTGAGTGCCCGGCACTCAGCTGACAGAGGCTGACTATGCATGCGCGAATAACCTGACGGGTCTTCTTCAGAACAAATTGGAAAGAAAGTGTAGCGGTACAATGAACTTCGTCGTATGTTGTGTTTCTGGTAACACTATGAACTTGATATCGTCTATGTGAGAGCTCTCAAGGAGGTTCTATCTATCTAAGTTAGATTAGCTTAGCTAACTTAGATAGTTCAAAGTATTTTGTATACTAATTTTTTTAAGAAGTCCCTTTTCGAATACTAAATTTCTAGAACATTTTAACTCTCTAACGACCTTCTGAATCTGTTTTGAAAAGAATTCTTGAAAAAAGGGTGAAAATAATCTTTTAGTTTGTGATAAAGGGTTAAAATGTTCTATGGAATTATCTCTCATCAAATTTAATTTTTGATATGGCTCCCAACTTTTCGATTTAATTCGAGTGCTCCCATATTTAAAAATATTCGCAATATTTTTTTTGGTGAAGTTAAAAAAATTGTTTTCTCAATCAAAATCAATCGGATTCACTTTAAGCAAACTGAGCGAGGGTTTTTAGAGTCAATGATTACAAATCCAAAACCCTTTTTTTCAAAAACTCAGAATGGCGTATATAATATGGCGGTAGAATTTTTAAAAACTTTCAAAATCAATTGAAACTCTTTACTCGGAGGATTTTTGAGGTCGCTGATTATGAATTCAGTCATGGTTTTCAAAAATTCAAATAGGAATATCCAATATGGCGGGGAGAGTTTTTAACAATTAATCAAATTCGCGTGAAACTCACCACTCGAGGATTTTTGGGATCGCAGATGACGAAAACGGAAACAGATTTTGCGTCTGTCGAAATTTTCGTGCTATTAGTGTATTTATTTTAACTATTTTTCCGCTTTTTATGGAAACAACTTCCACTAAAACTTGAGAGTTATCATAAAATTATTAAAAAAAAAACAGATTTGAGCTAACTTTTAAAAATCCTTGTATTTTATTGAGTGGAAATGGTACCATATAATTTTATTATTTAATTTTTTTCCCGCACAAACTTAAAGCACACCCTGTTGTATACGTATATTTATTAGCAAGTATGTGATATAGCTCAACTTGCATTCAATTTGCAATTTTAATTATTACAATTTGTTTTGGATGACTGACATCAGTTGCTAACAGAGTTTTCGTTTTTTGTTTGGTTTTGTACTATTATTGTTTTGTCTTGCTGCTTTTCCTTCTTCTCCTGCTCCGCTTCCACTGCCAGTGGTAAGTAGAGTTAAGGGTTGTCGTGTTGATATGTCCTGTGGTTATTTTCTACTTAACATTTCAATTCATTAGTATTAACTCGTTTGTAAAAGTTGTTCAACTGCCACGCTGCATCTACATCTCTGTGTGTGCGTGTGTGTGTGTGTAGAATTTCGTTTTTGTTAGTTACTTTTGTTTTGCTCTCCTTTTTAATTACATTCATATTAAATATTTGCAATTTTTTGCTGTCGAAATCACTCTATGTACATGCAATATGTAAACAACCTAATGAGCGCAGTGTGTACAAGCTAAAACAACCGCCTCATGGCCTACAGAGAGTGAAGAGTGTGGCGCACTGCCTTGAGCTCGACAAAATATGTTTCCTGCTACAAGCTTAAGCATCCTTTTCGGCTGAGCCAATGATTCACCATTTGCCTATTTAATAAACATATGCTTTTGTATGCGTTTGTGTGTGTACGCGTGCGTAGGCTTGTTTGTTTTTCGTATGTCTGTTCATTCAAATGAAAGCTTTTGCAGGTAAATTAGCAACAGCCATCTTCAGCGCAAATACCTTTTTTTTGTCTGCTTTCGAACTCCAATTACACTTCTAGCTCACCACCTCCGGCTCTACTGTTGCGTATACGTACTGAAACCATCACCAACATTGGCAAATGCGAGTGGGTGGTTATAATCCATATGCCTTTGCCTACCTTTCAACGCCTACTACTTGCTACTGCTGGCGTTTAACGGTGTTGTCTGCGCTGTGGCAGCTGTTGAAAACATCTCTTTCATTTTCGTATTTGCGCATCTTTGCTGACATATGTACATACATATGTACATTCATAAATACACTATTTGTTTGCTTGACTACTCGGCGGCTATTATGCGCCACACGACCTATTCAAATTAAATGAAGTAAATTCCAAACTTTCATTCCTAGTTACCGTATAACCGCTTTATTCTACACAACATAGGGTCGCTGTGCCTTCCTGTTAGCCAACCGACCGTCTATTTGCCATTGTGCTGCTCATCTGCAACACATCCGACTGCAGTGGCGGCAACAACAGGAATTGTCAGCGCTTCTCCAGCCTTCTTTCAGCTAAAAACATATGTCAGAGTGATACTTGTGCTTTTGGCATTTACTGTAGAGTAATACCTGTATATCTGTATGTATGCATGAGTATGTCTGTCCACATGTATGTAGTTATGTGCAATAATATAACTGTTTACATGACTCTGACTGTGACTGCGACTGCTGGTTGTTTGGTTTATTGGTTTGTGCCGTCTATATTTGCCTGTAACTTCCTACTGGTGAAGAACAGCATGGCACGGGTTGCCAAGGGCTCTATGACCTTTGTTTGGTTTGTTTTGTTTGCAAATATTTACAACTTGTATCTCGCTAGCCTCTCGCCTTCATCGCCAATTTTGGATTAGTTGTGGCTGTGTTATTGACGTGTTGCAACATGGTAATAAATAAAACGGTGTAATAGAGTAACGAAGTGCCGGTGCAACATGTGTGTACAAGCAAGCGCTAAGAGCTGGCACCGGAGATAACGAATTTTATTTTTTAGCAGAAATTTAAGAAAAATCGTCTGTTGGACTTTTTGAAGTTTGCATTCATACTGATCTTCAGCAAAGTTTTAGCTTCCTTTTTTACTTTGATTCAGTTTCTTTTACATCTCCGTTTGATTTTATTTTTATTTGTAAATTTGTAAATATTTAGTACTTGATATAGTGAGGATTAGATTCTTTATCTTCCAATTTTGTGCACTGACAGCGAGCTCATTAGTTTTCTATGGACTTTATAGTTCTTCGTATAAAAATTTTGTTTAAAGAAAACTTTAGTAATTTTCTGAAAAATAAAACAAAAGGAGATTTTTTTTAGGAATTTAAAGATGAAAACGTCCCTTTTGGTTGGGAGCTAAAATATTTCAAAAAAATTGTTTATCGTCCAACTTAATATTTTATTTTTCTTTCTTCGTATAAACTTAAATATAATGTGAAGACTAAATATCTCCAAATAGAATTTAGGCCACACAATTCCTATCATACATAAATACACACCCTGTAATCGAGGAACGGAGTGAGGAAGGTTCTGACTGCCATTCACCTGGGAGTCGTCAGAAACGATTCTTTTACATATGGTTCAAGCAGCTCACGACTTCCGGTTTTAGACCAACTATCCTCTGGGTAGCCAACAAACATCCGTTTGGTGGCGAGCTAAAGTGAGAAGGCGAATCCCCTGCGGTTGTTGATGTCCTCGTAAGACTAAGGGCTGACATCAGCGCCGTCCAAAAAATGCGATGTACGGGACAAGGACGGAAGAAGCTGGGTCTAGCAACGTCTAGCCGCAATTCGCATCAAAGCGAAGTTCTTCAAATTATCGTTAATTTGCGCCCACGCCCCGACAGAAGAGAAGAATTATGGGACCAAAGATGCTTTCTATGAGAGCCTAGAACGTACTTCTGAGCGCTGCCACCGCCACAATGTCAAAATTGTGCTAGGCGATTTCAACGCCAGGGTGGGCAAAGAAGGTATTTCTGGCGCAAGAATCGGAACGTTAAAAAGCTGCAATCATAGCAGACAGCCAGCAAGTTTTCTACTCGGCTTGCACACCTGCTCTCTGGGGGCATTCATCAGCGACTCGATATAAGGGAGCTGTGGAGCGAAATAGTAAACTCCTTGCGTACCGCTGCTACGGAAACGGTTTTCAAGAATACCAGAAAAACAGCAGGTACGATGAGGAATGTCGAACTGCAGTAGAGAGAAAACAGACTGCCCACCTCGCAACTTTGCGATCAACTACAACACGTGCGGGGTAGGATAGATACCGAGAGCTGAAGAGGGAAGCGATACGCATTTGCAGACGAAAAAAGAAAGAGGCGGAAATAGGTGAGTATGATGAACTTGTGAAGCTGGCCGACAAGGGTAATGTTCAAAAATTCTATGAGAAGACGCGGCGACTTACAGAAGGTTTCAAGACCGGAGAAAACTAGTATAGGGACCATGGAGGTAACCTGGTGACAGACGTCCAAAGTATACTTAGTGTATAGAGGGAACACTTCTCCAACCTGCTCAATGGCAGTGAAAATGAAAACCCCGGAGATGGCGAACCCGACCCCAATCGATAACAGTGGTATAGAAGTGCCATCACCCGACTATGAAGAAGTTCGGATAGCGATTGCCCGCTTAAAAAATAACAAAGTGGCGGGAGCCGATGGCTTACCGGCAGAACTATTCAAATACGGCGGCGAAAAGCTGACAAGGAGCATGCATCAGCTTTTTGCAGAATATGGTCGGACGAAAGCATGTCTGACGAATGCAACCTAAGTGCGCTCTGTCAATCCAAAAAATGGAGACCCGGCGGTCTGCGCCAATTATCGTGGGATAAGTCTTCTTAATATCGCATATAACGTCCTGATCGGACCTTATCAGTGTGGCTTTAGACCTGGCAAATCCACCATTGACCAGATATTCACCATGCGCCAAATCTCGCAGAAGACCCGAAAGAAAAGAATAGATACACACCACCTTTTTACCGATTTTAAAGCTGCCTTCGACAGCACGATAAGGAAATGCCTCTACGCCGTTATGTATGATTTTGATATCCCCACAAAACTTATATGGGTATGTAAACTGATCCTGGATAATACCAGCAGCGCAGTCAGAATTGGGAAGGACCTCTCCGAGCCGTTCGATACTAAACGAGGTTTCAGGCAGGATGACTCTGTCGTGAAATTCCTTCCATTTAATGCTGGAGAAAATAATACCAGTTGCAGAGCTTGAAGCTGAGTAGAACAGGTAAAATCTCCTACAAGAGTGTGCATTTGTTGGCGTATGCCGATGATATTGATATAATTAGTCATAACACCCGCTTTCGTAAGTTCTGCGTTCTCCAGATTAGACAAAGAAGCGAAGCGAATGGGTCTGGTAGTGAACGAGGGTAAGACGAAATATCTCCTGTCATCAAATAAACAGTCATCGCATTCGCGACTTGGCTTCCACGTCACTGTTGACAGTCACAACTTCGAAGTTGCAGATAATTTCGTCTATATGGGAACTAGCATTAACAACACCAACATTGTCAGCCTTGAAATCCAACGCAGAATCACTCTTGCCAACAGGTGCTACTCTGGACTGAGTAAGCAATTGAAAAGTAAAGTCCTCTCTCGACGAACCAAAACCAAATTCTACAAGTCGCTCATCATTCCCGCCCTGACATATGGTGCAGAAGCCTGGACGATGTCTACATCCGATGAGTCGGCTTTAGGAGTTTTCGAGAGAAAAGTATTGCGGAAGATTTATGGTCCTTTGCGCGTTGGCAATGGCGAATACCGCAGACGAGGGAACGATGAGCTGTACGAGCTATACGACGACATTGACACAGTTCAGCGAATCAAGAGACAGTGGCTACGCTGGCTAGATCAAGTCGTCCGAATGCATGAAAGTGCTCCAACTTTGAAAGTATTCGATAGAGTATCCGCTGGCGAAAGCAGAGGAAGAGGAAGATCTCCACTCCGTTGGTGGGATCACTTGGAGAGCGACCTGGTATCACTTGGGATTTCTAACTGGCGCCAAACAGTAAAAAGAAGAAACGAGTGGCGCGCTATTGTTGACGAGGCTATAATCGCGTAAGCGGTGCCTACGCCAAAGAAGAAGAAGAAGAAGAATCGAGGAACGGGAAGAAAGTACAAATATAACAAGGAAGAGAATCAGCACGGAACGGTGGTGGCGATAATATGTTGGATATCAGACTTCACAGTGAGTTGATCCTCTGGCAAGTCTTGATATCTGAAAGTGCAAAAGCTGCATTTTAGGTATGAGATAGATAGTTAGTCGATCCTCTGATCTACTCAACACTAGACATCATGGTCTTAATCACTGTCCTGTGTGAATCATGTTTCATAGTACAGATAGTCGCCGCAGCAATATATACGATCGCAGTCACACAGAGCGTTATCATAGCAGTCTACACGAACATCGACATACTTAGTCGGGCATCACCGCCACAGTATACAAAAATTTGGCGTCCTTCCATAGTCACCAGTAAGAGGCAGAATATCGCCCAGCATCCGTACAGCACAACATAACGGTAGCGTGGCCGAGCATAAGCAATCCGCTTTAGACCATTTTGTGAAATGTTATAATGAATTGGCAAATAAAAACGATTTGCAAAGAGCCCCACATTTCACAAATTTAATGTAGCGGACCCTGGACACGGCGAGTATACCTCAGCACTTAGAAAGAAGCACAGGTGCATGAAAAAAGCTTCGTTAGAATAATTAAGCAAAGATTATTTCATAAAATCTTTAGAAGATAGGAACTACATTAATTTTCACCGGTTTGAATAAGTACTATGTTTATATTACACATAAATCATAAAAAATGCTTAAAAATATGCTTGCGAATAATATAACCATTAGTCCCCTTAGCTTCAATGACTTTTGATGGCATCTTGGAATTGAGCTCACAAAAGCTTAAAAGATTTCCGAGGATACCTCGTTCCAAATTGTTTCTTTTTTGCTTTTATGCGAAAAAGCGATTCGTTCCCGCTTGTACAAGGACCACTTCTTTTTAATAACATTCAAGTCTTCACTCTGTGATGGCCAGTCGGGAGTATTGAAAACAAAATCATTAAAAAAAATTGCATTATCCTTCTGCTCTGGAAATGTGCAATTATCCTGTTGCAGTATATACGACTCTCCGATAAGCTTGTCACCGAAAAGGAAAGCGTTATGTTAAGCACTCTCAAATATTGCTCTTGATTCATCGAGCCATCAATGTGGAGGTTGTCCATATAAGGCTGTTTGAATTAAACAACTTCATTAAAACCACAGGGTGGTTCGTAGAGGGCGTGGTAGTGTTAGGGGTTTCTAGTCCCGGTGGTATCACAAAGGGCATCATAAAGGTCTAGGTACGAAAAGCATTCCACTTTACCTACCTTCATCCTACAGCTCAAAATTTTGTTCAAACGTTTTCGAGCATGTGAACAACAAGCACTCACACAAGCACTTGATCATTGCTCATTACTCGAATACGAGCACGAACTTTCCGAGTATTTTGAGAGAAGCTTTCACTTTTTTCTCAGGACTTTTTGCACGGATAATTTTAAATTTATTAATGCAAAGTAATTTTGACAAACAAAATTTAAATTTTTTTGTTCTGCACATCAGTTGAGCAATGAACGAGTATCTAGCGAGTATCGAGCTGGTCGTACTGCTTGGTACCCGGGTATGTAGAGCTCCACTACCTAATTTCCAATTTTTTTTTTAATATATTATTTTATTAGCTTATTTAAGATGAAAAAGATAAGATTCCATAATTTAACTCCCATTGTCGACAAACGTTAACCTTATAATCAAGTAAAGATCAGCTGCGTTTGGTATAACTGGTGCACTCAACAATACGTCAAATGCCGTCTTAAATCTGAACCTCTATATATTACCACTGGACTTAATATATTGTAACGTTTTTCGTTTCTATCCTCGATGATTTCCCGAATCCTTCGAGTTCGATTACTAGATTGCTAAATAGAACGCCCAAGATTTGTTCGTTTGGCCTCCTAATCGTCTTTTACTCAACGTTTATTTTGTTATACAATAATTACAATTCTTTACTATACCCAATGGCTTATTTTACAATTCTTTATGGCACAAAATTATTCTCTGTTTCACACAGCTTATCCGTTTCTAAAACACACAGCTCACAGCAATGTTATCTCCACTCTTCTACTCGTCTCTTCTTGTGATAGCGGCTGCCGATCTTTTTATACCTGAAGATGACCCAAAACTTCTGTTCACGCGCTCAAGGCTGAATAGGCTCATTATTAGTTTGCCTGCGGTAGCTGCAGTCGCTCCGTTTATCCTTAACTACGGAGAATTTCCTTTACACTGTCGACCCTTTTGTTTGTCCTTGGTAAGGGTAATTTACATCATACTGCCACTTGTTGGATCTCTACTTTTTATTTGGAAATTTCGTCACACTGCTACTTCTTTTGTCTGTCCTTCGTTTTTGGGATTTCCGTTAGAATATTTCAGACTTCAGTGCTACCTGCTCTTGGACAATTTACCATTATTGAAAGATACAATTTCATACAAGAGAACACAGATCGCAACTTAAATAGTAACTAGTAACAATTATACAAAGCAAATCCATAGAATGGAAGAATGGATCAATACCTTCGATACTCCATACTCCCATACTTCGTTGTGAAAAGTGTTTTCCGGAGAAACTCACTTTTGCAGATCTCTTCATGCTACCTGATCATTGCAGTATATATCAATATATTAAGGTGAAATTTCAACTCTTAAGGGGGTAAAAGAGTAAATTGAAGCTTGATATATAACAAGGATATTTTTTTGTTTTAAAGATAGTCAAGCAGCGATGAAGTTGCTGAAATTGCTTGCAATAAACTCTTGTGTGCTAGACTGTCGTCAACCTGTACGGATGATGGTCAAACAGAACAGATTATCTCTCATCTTGGTTTCTGGTTACAGGGAGATATATAGTAAAAACACGCTTTGATATGAATTTTGATATATGTAAATTGCTACTCAAAGAACTCAAAGAATTTACATATAACCAGGACGAAGGAAGACGGTTTCACACTGGTATCTATAAAATGTCTTGACAAACTTGGCCGAAATGATCTCGAAAAAAATGACGGCAAGCATATATCTCAAAAGAGAAGTTATAGGAGTCGTATAAGGCTAGGGAGGCATGCTGCGATACTGGGAGTTCCTTTTGGAAAAAGTTGCAAAAGCTGCAAGGCAGATGAGGGGGAAGAAACGTCATCATATCTTCTACGCGACTACCTTGCCCTGGATATAACTAGAAGTTGCTTTCCTCTATGAAGTGTTGCAAGAAGCAGAACTAACCGTAAGCCTCAAGTCTGCTAACTGTAAAGGATATGACAGTATACAAACGGCGTAACAGATCTGGGGCCAGCAGGTGCAGGAAGCCGCTTACCACACTTCAACTTACTCCTTTTCGACGAGAGAAGGATGGGCTACAGGCAAGTCGATCAGTAAAAGAGAAGATATTTATATCTAAACTGAGAAGCATCTGTGTCCTCGCAAACATCACTTGCCTCCAAATTCAAGTGGAAAAGACAGAAAATTGTACTCTACTTAAAAACTGTCTATCAGAGACATTCGCTTTAATAGGGAAATCTATGAGACTTCTAGTCGGCAGCGGATTCCGTAGATAGCGATGAAGAGTCGAACAATCTGGCCACGCCGGCGCTAATGGTAAGGCTTTTACTAGTAACTGCCTTATATCCTTTCGCGCAAATGAATTTGGCCTATATCAGGGAACCCTTGACTAAGACATTCAGTATTCTTGTAAGTACATATATTGATAAATCATTCTCCCTTGGGATGTCACCTATAAATGGCAGCAACACTCGGAGGGGTAGGCATTCCTTGCCGGGGGCGACCGTAAAAATCGATTTAAATATAATTGCTTATAACTTTGGATGTTGGTAAGGCCAGAAATCTTTCCAAAGATTAACTTTGATTAAAAGTACGTGAAATAATGAAAACTTGAGAGCCGAACCAACCGCTCAGATCTCTAATACAAATACCTCGATCGCCTTAAAATATATTTTAGTATCTTATTATTCTCTATCATTTATGAAATTTACACATTCTACATGAAAATGTATGCAATATGAAATTAAAAATGTTGATTATACATGAAATTTCATTGCAGAAACTGAAGCGCGTTTTAAGGATTCGAACGTTCCACTTACCACCAGTTGCAGCGTTCTTGTCTTTCGCGTAATTTTTCAATGTTGTCATTTGTGTGCGCGAAACTGAAACTAAAACTTTTTACTGTTTTTTATGTTTGGCTTTGAAAATAGCTTCCTCATTTCCCGCACACACACACCCGCACAAACGTAAATATCCTTAACTAATAACTTTTCCATCTCTTATCTTTTTATTTGCAGACGGAACTCTCACATAATTTGCAGCAGTTGTCGGAGAAGGCACGTTCCACCACAGAATTTATACAGCGATTAAAAGGCATGAGTGACAAAGTCACGGTAAGTGAGTGGTGCTTGGGGCAACAAAGTTATGGAGAGAGAGAGACAGGGCGGAAGGGGTGGTGCATATTACGCAAACGAAACTATGACAATGAATTTTTCGTGCGCCAAAAAGAAAAATAAATTAAAATATAAAAATTCTTTGCCTGTAATGAGTTCTACACCAAGAGCTGTGGCATTATATACATATGTATATATTTATATACATAGTTTTTAATCTCTCAAATTCTTCTCTAGTATTCTCCTTGCTAAAGAAATCATAAAAACACAAAATGCTTAAGGGCACTTCGGCGCGACAGTAACAAGTTTCTGAATGTTTGAAAAGTGAGTTGGTTGCAGCGTTAAACATTAACGGGTTTTATTAATTTTTTGTTTAACTCTTTCTCGCACTCTTTTTCTAAGAAGGCCATTAACGCTAAGCTAAAATTTTTATAGAATTTCCTTTAAGAAAACTGTTTTATATGAAAAAATGCCGCCATTTATGGCAGAACTTTTTAATTGCGCATATTCGCAACCGCGACCAACCACGCAAGCAATCCTTTGTCGGAGGTAAAATTTACCGGGTAGTGCTGAAAAAATAACCATATGGACCACTGAGCTATTTCAGTTTTGAGTACTTACAAATAGCTCCTCCGTAAAGTAACAGTGGAGCAGCTCCGCTGCAAGCATATTGTTACCCCCTGATTGTTCGGGCTTTACGATGAAAATCACACTACGATAGATTTCAGTAAAAAACTATTCGAAGTAATATTAAGTTAAGCCAGATCAGTTGGAAAAATTAACGCTCTATAACGACTTAAGTGATTTCTGGCTTAATTTCTGCTCTTATCAAAAGAGGAATGTTCAATTTTAGGTTGGGTACCACAAATCGATTTTGCTATAGGGGCAAACCTTTTTTCGAATAATGTTTTTATGTAATGATATTAGTATAACTTTGTATTGGCTCTATGATTCTACGGCTAAGCAATTATTTTAAATACAATTTATCATAGATACTCCATTAGGTAATAGTTGGAGAGCATTTTTGAAAATAATCTGCCGTAGGTATTCTACTGCCCACCGTAGTAAACACATTTTTTTTAGCGAAATTCATTTTTTTATTCAACGTAATTCCCTTCAAGGGTGATACACTATATACACATAGCGACCCTCCAATTTACCATTTTTGTAGTACGAGTTGTCCTTTGCTTCAAAATAGGCCTCAGTTTCAGCGATCATCTCTTCATTCGAAATTTCTTCCAAGCAAGCATTCTTTTGAGATCTGAGAACAGGAAGTATTAGCTGACGGCCAGATCATGGATTTTTGCCATCGATTTCACTGCCGTGACACAGTGCTCTGTCTTGGCGAATCAACAATTTCTTTTTTTTTAAATCCGACCGTTTTTCAGTTGTTTCGTTCTTCAAATCGTCCAGTAACGCTGTTGATGGTCCTTCCTTTCCGAAGGTAGTCAATGAGAATTATTCCATGCGCATCACAAAATTCATACGCCATAACCTTACCAGCCGACTATTGCGTTTTTTCACGTTTTGGAACGGGTTCACTGTGTGCAGAACACTCGGATAACTGTGGATTGGACTTCCGAGTGAAATGATGGTGCCATGTTTGTTCTATTGTCACATATCGACGCAGAGTTTTGCTACGCTTAAACATCTCCAAACACTGCTCCGATACATCGACTCGTCGTTGTTGCATAGAGCTTTCTCATACCCAAATATTCGTGAATGATATGATGTACACGTTCAGTTGATATCTTTAGATTGCCTGCTATTTCATTCAGCTTAAATTTACGATCATTCAAAATCATTTTGTGGATTTTTTTGTTATTTTCGTCGGAAACAATCTCTTTTGGGCGTCCATAGCGTTCACCGTCTTCGGTGCTCATTTCACCACGTCTAAACTTAGCATAGTAATACTTGATGGTTGATTTTCCTAGAGCAGTGGCCGGAAACTCTTCATCAAAAAAAGTTTTTGCTTCAACTGCATTTTTCCCTTCGAAAAGCAATTTTCACAATAATTTAACTCAAGATGCTATAATTTACAAGCTAATGATCACACAGTTGTCAAATTTATACACGCGTCTTTTGAAGGTTAGACCTAACTAAAAATCATTAATTAATTAATTATAGTAGCGCCATCTATAAGTCAGGCCGAGGACATTTCAGTTGGCCATTATGTAGGACAGAATATGCCCTTGCACTGACTGACATCGCTTTGTTAATTGTATCCTGTCTTTTATAAAATTTTTAGTTAATGTTGGACTACTCTAAAGACCACATTTTACATTCTTTCTTAGACTACTGCAAATTTTTGCTGTGTGAGAGCGTAGTGAGTGTCGGCACAAGGGAGTTATTAACATTTTTTTATGTTTACCTTAACGCTCGCGGCGCACTAATCTTAGCTAAAGGGAGTAAACATAATAAAATGCGAAGAAAGCATTAATGAATTAAGAAAACAGAAAATTGTTTGCGTTAAAAAAATATAGTCTTCTAATTTTAATTAAATTCGCATTTATTCACGACTTGCAATATCTTACTCACCATTTTTACTCTCTTCTCTTCTCTTAACATTGTTGTTATTTTATGTTGTTGTTGGAAAAACAGGAATCCTGCATGGAATTCGAAAGACTAGTGACGGCCCAATGTGAAGCCCTAATACAAGCAATACATGATCGCCGTGAATATCTACTCGAGGCCATACGCATGGATAAGGATACGAAAATCAGAATATTAAAGGTGAGTACGAACTTGTGATCATATATAAGTAATATACTGATGGCTGTAAAGTTGTCAATATGGGTTATTTGTTAATCGGTAACAACAGAAGAAATACGAGTAGTTACGAAGACGGAAGATACAAAAATCATATTGTATCTTTGCGTTTGCTGTTGTTTGCGCAGTGATTAGAGCCCTACTCTGATAAGTCAGATATTTAATTGAAATAAAAGATTTAAATGGGGAATTAAATACATTTTTGAATGTTTACAACTTCAGACAAATAAGCTATCCGTATTAGACTTTTGATGAAAATATTTTACACTGTATAAATCTAGATATTACAGCTGAATGTTCCTACAAGATTTTAAAGTCTCCAATATTATTACCTTGCCATCATTTCTACTCTCCTAGTGCTGATGAAAGCGTGCATATCAACGTAAAAGCCCCTTTACAACTGGCGTAGACTTGATATTTAGATTATGTCTCCCAGCAAGATTGTACACACTGCAAAACGCACATTTATTCTTATAAAAAAAAACCGTTAGATATCACTGTTTCCGCCTCTTTCATCATTCTTTAAGAAAATAACTAAACTTCAGGTTAAATTAATGCACACTTTCTCTTGGCAAAATGTAATAGGAAGTCGAGAGGCTTTGTCTGAATTAGCACTCTTTTCAGCAGATCCAACTTAAATAACTCTCACCTTTATTTATACACAAAGCGAAGAAAGAGAAAATAAGAAAATTTAAGGGGAGATGGTGGTCTAGAGATCGTAAATTTCAGGCATGTTCAAAATTTTTTTTTAAAGTGATAACAACAAAAAAGAAAAAAAGCTATATTCTATATGCTTTCCAGGTATATTTTACAAGTTATATTTAATAAAAAAAACTTTTAAATAATTCAAAAACAATAATTTTAAATATTTCTAAATTGGTCCTGAAGTTGATCTTCTTAATAAATTGGATGTGGCTGGAGCAAGAAATTTTAGATCTTATACTTATCTGAAACACAAAAACCAAAAAGATTATAATTTTTTTTTTATATAGTGAATTTTTGAAGATCGTTAACCGAAACAGGCTTATTTTTTGTCAGTTTTTGAGCGAAAAAAGTAAAAAGTTATCAAGATAATAAATTTATTTGTGGTACGGGACATAGCTACTAGTTTACTGAATAACATATTTAAATTTCAGATCATTTGCATAAATATTTTTTTTACTTGCGTCGTGCAGAAAAAAGCTGTTCTGAGAAAAACGAGTTCAAACTTTGAAGCGTATATATTTTCAAAAAATTGTATATGCATAAGTACTTACAGTTAAGCTATGATGCCAGCATATTAAAGTATTCCTGCTGTTCTCTCCTGTTCCTCTGGTTATTCAGATTTTGCTTTTTTTCTCTGGCCCTGGCCATGGTTTCTTAGGCGTCGTTAGTGCTCTGGCGTTCAACTTGATATACTCGTCGCGTGTCACGTTCACGGGCAAGTTGTGCTGCTTCTGGACAGATAGTAATGCCCAGTGCTTCCGTTATTTTTAATTATAAATGCAAAGTCTTCGTTGAATGCACAAGCAGCACAATGTGTTGCAATATCGACGATTTTTTACTCGAAAATTGGTGCTCATGAATTAAAGCTTTCGTTGTTATTTTGAGTATTACTGCCGAGACATATTTCTGATAAATTGTCTGCAGTCAATTCCTCATAAATAGGCTTTAATATTTCGTGTGCATAAAAAGTTATACTAATCAATCCTGTATTCTGAAGAGCATGGACTTTCATCTATAATACAATACTATCCTAACCTTACTACAATAATTAAAAGGTTTCAAATATACACGCAGTTAACATTATACAAATCATATCAACAAGAGTGAGCCGAATCTATTATAAACCCAAGAAGCTGCATCGCTTCGAACAATGCGTTCATTCATGAGGTTGAGCGGTCGGCCGCTGCCTGCTCAAAGACCTGTAGAACCGAACTGTAGATATCATTATAAAATTTTAACATTATATTCTTAAAAGACTTTACCTCGAATCGATTCTAGATCACCATCTCTCCTTAAATAAAAATTGAAACATACAAAAGCCTACCAAGAAGCGAAGAATTTAGTGAAAAGCTCTATATTTTGCTGTGTATCACAGGTGTATACTAAACTATGTTAATAACAACTTTGCAAATGTATTAGTTAAAACGACTTGGAAACTAGTATGCCAAGCAAATCTAACTAGATAGTTAACTTTTATGAACAACTGGCATGTTTAACACGGAGAAGGTATGAAATGGTAATTGCCAGTTTTAGATTAGATATATACTAGTAAGAAATAAAAGCTCTTCATAAAAATCCGTTGGCCTTAGAACAAACTTTAAGCCCCTTTACTTTTCGCCCCATATTATTTTGAATATTTGAAGAGGAGTTCGGCTGAAAATCTGACGTATGGAACGACTTGGCGCATTTTAGTTCGAGATATTAAATTGAAAGCGCACAAAATACAGCTTATGCAAGAACTGAAGCCGCTCGACCTTCCCAAGCGACATCGCTTCGCTCCATGAACTCTTGAAAAGTTCCAAGTAGATCCGACGTTTTCGAGCTAATTTTGTTCAGCGATGAGGCCCATTTTTGGCTCAAAGGGTATGTAAACAAGCAAAATTACCGCATTTGGGACGAAGAGCAACCTGAAGAAATTCAAGAGCTGCCATTTCATCCAGAAAAAACAACGGTTTGGTGTGGTGTATTTCTTCAAAAATGATGCCGGAGAGAAAGTATCCGTCAATGGCGAACGTTATCGCGCCATGATAACCGACTATTTGATGCCTGAAATATAGGCTCATGATCTCCGCGACATTGCGACATTTGGTTTTAACAAGACGGCGCCACTTCCCACACACCACATCAATCAATGGATTTATTGAGAGAATACTTCGGTGAGCAGATAATTTCACGTTATGGGCCACAAAGATCGTCGGATATCATACCATTAGACTTTTTCCTGTGTGCAAACATTACGCGTGGCATTCGTCAGTTACCAGTCGAAATGCTCGAAGGAGTCATCAAAAATTGTACTCTACGGCCAACATTTGAAAGAGATAAAATAAGTACCAAACATTCCCCATTAATTTAAAAAAAAGTAGGGACCTCGAAATGGATCACCCGTTATTTTGCTGATAAACGATATAAAGTCTCCGGCGATAACGATATCCGACGAAGCGGCTCTAAGAATTTTCGAAAGAAAAATTTACGAACTATGTATGGTTCTTGCACATTGTCAACGGCGAATATCGTAGACGAAGAACCGATAGACTGTAAGAAATATACGGTTTAATACAAGGAATAAAGAAAATACGGTTAGGCTGACTAGGTTATGTCGTTGACATAGTCGAAAACTATCCAGCTTTCCTGGTGGGAGAAGCAGAGGAATAGGAATACTTTCACTCCACTGGAAGGACTTAGCGTACGAATTTAAAAAAAGTCCCCTAGTTAGCGCTAAGTATGTGGCCCAACAATAAGCTTAACATTTTCGTCATCCAAATAGTGCAATGGACAACGTGAACAGTGCAATGACAATGTGAAGAGTACATCATTGACGACGTCGACTACAATGGCTTCAGAGATGGATTGCTTGCTGTAGTAAAAGGGATCAGAGATGGAATGCACGTTAAGCAAAATTTTGTAAAGTCTCCTTGCTTTGTGGAAATGTGTCTTGCACTTTCGCTACCTGTTTTTGAAAGCAAGCTAGTAATTCAGTTTTATTTTGTACAGTGCGTACCTTTACCAGCTTCTAAACGACAGCCCGTTTAGAGGTTAATTAAGCATTAATCTTCAAAGTGACAGATGTGTGTCTCGCTCCTTGAGGAACTTGTAATTATTTCTTGGCCAGTACTATCTAAATAAATGTATACTCAAAAGTTCTTATATTTTGAAATTTCACGGTCATCTTTTAGCTAAAAGTGAAAATAAATAAAAATACATTAATTAAAAAAATGAATAGAAATTAAAAAAATATATGAATATTAAACAAAAATAGCAACTTTTTTTTCTAATTCTCATTTCTCATATTTTCCATCTCTTTTATTTGCAACATATTCCACTCGCAGGATCAACAATCAAATTGTACGGGCAAATTGCAGCAAACCACTGGACTAATACAATTCTGCATTGAGGCACTGAAAGAGACTGACAGTGCTGCCTTTTTACAAGTAAGTAGATTTGGCGACTAATTAGTTGCTGCTTAATTATGTATGACAAATGGTATATAGCATAGGTAACCATATACATAAGTTTGTTACATATAAACGAATCTGTAATAATTGGATATTTACACAAGTTCGCTTGTATGCACATATGTATGTATGAACTTTCCGTTTTAACGAGTATTGCGCCATTTGGCGCAAGTATTCTCTAACGGTTTCTTCAACCCATATTTTTCACATTTAAATATAAAGGGTTATCCATGTAGTGGTATCGAAAGTGCAGGGCTGTATTTTGATATCTGTCGCACTTAACTGTCAAATCACTCTTTTGTTTTAGTTAAAAGTCAACCTGAAACAAAAATGGTGATTCAAACGTGGCCACATTTTGTGCTTCGAGAGGAGATTAAGGCGCACGTAATCGTTTAACTACTCAAGCAAATGATAGAATTTTAACAAATATGAAGAGACTTTCGGTTACAGATATTGTGAGTATTGTGCATCCTCATTTTGCTAGTTCCATTTCAAATATCGTTGCTGTAAGTGAAAGTGTAGCCGAAACCCCGAATGTGTTTCTTTCCCGACGTTCTGAAGAGTTAAAACCTTCTTCGGGCACATTTTGGCGTATTTTGACCCTAGACTTACACCTACATTTTCCACTTGGTGGATACGTAAATAAAAAAAATGGTTCCATTTGGGGCTCTGAGAACCCTCAAATAACTGAAGAGAGGCCTCAAACCAAAAAAAAACTTGCTGTTTGTTGCGCTCTCTGGTCCGGAGGTGCGATTGAACCTTTCTTCTTTGAAAACGAAAACGGCGAGACTGTCACTGTTAATTCGGAGCGTTATGAACGTATGATAGTCGACTTTTTTGGCATGCAATTGAAGAACACGACTTGGAAAATATATGTGGTTCCAACAAGTTGGTGTCACAAGCCAAACAACACGAGCAAACAGGCTTTGTTGCGAGAGAAATTTCCCCACCGCGTAATCTCTCGTCTTGACGATGTCAATTGGTTACCGAAATCATACGATTTGACACCGTTGAACTTTTTTTTGTAGGGCTACGCAAAGCACCGTCTTTATGCGGATAAACCTTTAACTCTTGAGCACTTGGAAACCAACATTTGCCAAGTTGTGGATGAGATACCGCCCAGTATGTGCCAAGAGGTGATCGAAAATTATTTATTATTTAATTAACATATAATCCCAAGGTTCAAACTTTTTAATAGAAAAGGGATTTTAATGAAAAAAATTATTTTAAATGCATGTTATTTACGTTGATTTTGAAAACTGCAAAATGAATAACCCTATATATGTATATATCCATACGTATATTTCTAATTACATGCTTTCACTTCTTCTACTTTTTCTTCTTCTATTAATCAACACTCATTCCCATAGGTTGGCTCCATGTTAATTAATCGCGTTGCCAACACAGACATGACCTGGCATCAGGAGGTGACAAATGCCGCTCCGCGTGTTTCACCAATTGTGGATTTGACGTTAGACGATGCTGCATTGGTGCGAGCCATTGATAATTTGAATTTTATGCAGATGAAAGGTTTGTTCTGTTATTCGTACATAATTAATTACATTTATGCCTACTGCAATAAATTATCTGTATTTGTATAATGATGGTAAATCTATGTATGTATGTACATACTATATATGTAGGCATAAATCTATAGTGCATAATATATTCTAAATATGTATGTACTTGTATGTATATTGACATTGGTATGCGCTGCGAATATTTGCTCGAGATTCCATAACTATGTAATTGCTAATTAAAAGTATTAACTATGTCATATATACTTATATATAAATAACGGTTAGTATTGATGCTGATTATTAAAACAATAGTAAAAGGTAGTTATCAGTATAATATTTATTAATATTTAGATATGTTTGTATTGTACACAAAAGCACCGGAAACCACTTTAACCAACGTAATTGCTAACCCCTTTTTAGAGAACAAATTACATACATGATAGGTCAATTGGAAAGTCCCCGTCCTATCATAGTAAAAAAAATATATTTTTTTTAAATTACCTCAATTTTCTTTTCAACATAGCTCCCCTTAAGGGTGATACACTGATTATAGCGATCCTCCAACTTTTCGATAACATTTTTGTTATAAGATTTGTCCTTTGCTTCAAAATAGGCCTCGATTTTGGCAATAATCTCTTCATTCGACGAAAAAGATCTTTCGAGCGACCATTCTTTTGAGATCTGATAACAGGAAATAGTCTGTTGTGACCAGATTTAAAGAATACGGTGGACACGGAAACAATTCGAAACCCAATTCATCGATTTTGCCATCGATTTCACTGACTTAATGAAACAGAATTTTCTTTTTCTTCAAATGCGGCCGTTTTCGGCGATTTCGTCCTTCAACCGGTCCAATAACGCTATTTAACAGTCGCTGTTGATGGTCCTTCGTTTTTCAA
Source organism: Neoceratitis asiatica (assembly GCA_030068015.2). NCBI lineage: Eukaryota > Metazoa > Arthropoda > Insecta > Diptera > Tephritidae > Neoceratitis > Neoceratitis asiatica. The sequence continues at coordinate 58,853,302 of CM061524.1, read as the reverse complement.
GGTAGTCAATGAAAATTATTACATGCGCATCCCAAAATACATACGGCATAATCCTTCCAGCCGACTGTTCCGTTTTTCACGATTTGGAGAGTGTTCACTCGGATGATTGTCGATTGAACTTCAGAATGAAATGATGGAGCCATGTTTCATCCATTGTCACATATCAACGCAAAAACTAGGGTTTATTCCGCTTGGAAATCTCCAAACACTGCCCCGAATCATCAACTCGTTATTGCTGTTGGTTAAAAGTGATGTTTTGATGTTTTCGTCGATAACAACATCTTCAGCCATTCAAAATGCTATAATTTACAAGTCAATGATCCGACAGCTGTCAAATTTGCTATGAAATCATTGATCATCATTAATTAATTAATCAAAAATCATTAATTAATTAATTCCAGTAGAGCCATATATGTGTCAGGCAGGAAACTATCCAATCGACCTGTCGATTTTAATGTGATCTTAATTCAGTATTAATACTTAAAGTTGATATATATTAATGAAAGTTGATGATACAAAAAGTTGTTTGCATTGTTTTTTATCAAATATTTTTGTTCATATTAAGCTTCAGTTTTAGGTTCTCATAAAAAACAATAGAATTATGGTCTCTTTAAACTCTCATGTCCTGGTTGATAGAAATATATATATGTATGAAATAGAAAGTTGAGAACTGTATAACGAAATTCCACTAGAAATAATTTCATTACTTCAAATTTTCTCCCAATGAACGGTCTTGGATGAGCATTAATGGAGTAATGTGTTTTGGAAAAACTTTACAATGGGTGTTCTTAAACAAAATCACTATACGAAGGACCTTAAAGTCCCTGGAAAATAGAACAAAAAATTTGATTCAAAGCGTTACATCTTAAAGTACAATATAAGTAGAAAAAATATGACACACAACTACCACCCAAGATGTTGCCTTTTCATTCAAATTCTCGCCACAGATTCGATGAAATTTTGTTTTTATGTACATATTATCCACGTCAAATGGTGCAAAAATTTTTTTTTTACTTGTGAGTAAGGTTTCTACGGCCACATCAGAAAATGATTTATTTTCGTTTTCGGTCTTTTGGCTGACAGCTTGGACTCTTCAGCTGGCCTTTGTCTCTTCGCTGTAATCAATGGATTCTTGAAGCTCCATTGTAAGTTTTTCATCAGTTAGCGGTTGCAATTGCAAGCTTCTGAGCTGATAAGCAGCACGACGCTTCTCCGCATACCTTGCATATACCCTACCAGCAACCTCATCTCTTTCTCTTACTGCCTTGTAGCTAGGCTCTGGTCACTTGGATCGGTTCCGGCTGCATATATTGCTGCCTTTTTCTAGGTAGGCCTAGCTATGAAAACTAGTACTAGCCTTTGCACTCAGACCTCGGCTCCTATTCTCGTGCTGGCCATATTAGAGATCGTTGAAAAGGCTGCCCTCTTTTTGGATCAACTAGTTCCTTTCCGGCTTGTTTGAAGAAGAACCGGAATCCTCTGCATTTTTTGTTGGTTTCATTGAATCGTATAGCCTCCTCTACGTAGGAAAGGCTACCTATATATGGCGCCAGGTATCCATAAGATTTGGTCGATACTGAGTTATTTAAGGGCAGTGAAGCTACCAAAGCACCAAGCACCATTAATTTTCTGCAAGACTTTGCTATCAATCCGACTCATCGGATGTTGACATCGTGCAAGCTTCTGCACCATATATCAGAAATAATCAGCTACTTATAGAGTTTGGTTTTAGTTTATCGAGAGACGACTTTACTTTTCAATTGCCTACACAGTAGCAATAGTGGTTCTGTGTTGTAGATGGACGAAATTATCTACGAACTCGATTTTATGACTGTCAATTGTGACTTAGGAGCCAAGAAGCGAATGCGATGACTATTTTTTTGATGACAGGAGATATTTCGTCTTGCCCTCGTTTACTACCAGACTTTGCTTCGCTGCTTTGTCTAACCTGAAGAACGCAGAACTTACGGTGCCGTTATGGCTAATTATGTCAATATCATCGACATACGCCCGCAATTGTACACTCTTGTAAAATATTGTATCTGATCTATTACGCTCTCCAGCATCAAATTGAAGAAACTACACGATAAACTGTAACCCTGTTCGAAACCTCGTTTGGTATTGAATGGCTAGGAGAGGTTCTTCCCAAGTCTGATTGCGCTTCTGCTGTTATCCAAGCTCGGTTTACACAACCGTTGCAAGGATGTACAATTCAGACATAGCGGCGTAGAGACAGTTTCGTATAGTGCTTTCGAAGGATGCTTTAAAATCGATGAAAAGGTGGTGTGTATCGATTATTTTCTCTCAGGTCTTCTCCAAGACTTATCGCATGGTGAATTCCTGATAGATTTGCCAAGTCAAATCAGTTTGTTGACGACGGGATTTAATATCTCACACAATACGCTAGATAGGACCTTATAAGCATTATTGAGCAAACTTATCCCACGATAATTGGCAGAGATTGCGGGGTAATTATTTTATTTAAAAAGGGAACAGGATATTCCAATCGAGCATGCTTCCTATCGATCATATTCTGCAAATGAGCTGATGAGTGCACTTTGTCAGTTCTTCGCTGCCATATTTGAATATCTCTGCCTCTTCCGAAATGTTAACTCCGATTTTTGTACCAAATTGTAGGAAAATAAATGTATAAATGTTGTCCGTCTATGATGTTCGTTTTAGTTGCAAGGTCTTCGATTCGGAGACAGCTATCTTATGTAACTTGATGAATTTTCTTATTCCCTATTCTACAAACGACCATATTTCCGACTACGATGAAGTCAGTCAACCTCAACACAGTTGGCTATGTTTCATTATGAACATTATATTTTAAATTTTTATATATATTTAACGTAATCCTCTTATTCGGAATTATTCACTAATGGTTTTGGATCCAATTATCGTAGTATTTCAGCGAAGTGCAATCAAAACAAATATTTAGTGTTCGAAATAGCCTATTTAAATAATGTTATTTGTCTGTGTTCATGTCATGCTTTGATTGAAACCGAAATAATACGCACATTTTCCATTTGTTGCACAATTACCGCTTGCGTGCACAGAGAAATTGAAATGTTGCATGAAAAAAAGACTAATCAATACAAATAAATAAATTTATATATACACACGAAGCACATATGCGTTTGTATTCTGAAAATAAATTTTTCCATGATTTGACTTGCAATTGGTGTGGGGTAAGCAGAGCTCCACTGCAGCATGACGCACTGCTTTCGAGTGAAAACTGTCACATGGAGGCCGGTGAAATAGAAACAGCTTAACGTTATTTTGCCGCAACCGCCGTGTTGTGCAGGGTTCGCGCTATCAGCTGCGGCACTACAAATCACCAAAGCCACAGCCACTTAACACTTTTACCAAACATTTTGAATTGTTTGGAAAGTGTTGCCACTTGAAGCATATACAAAGCATATACAGACATACATACAAATGTGATGCTTTATAGTTTGTACAAACTAATATGCATAGGCAAATAAACACTCTATCGGGTAATTCGATACTATTTTGAAGAGCACTCGCCTTGGTGAAGTGCACTCAAATTGTTTGGGAGGGTGAATGTTTTTTCATTGCGTTCGACGGCGCTTGGCAATTAAAACAGACTAATTGTCTCTAAATTTATTACACGATAGGTATTATGTATTAGGTGTGTATTTAAAAATATTTACAATATTGACTTAGATGCGTATTTTACATATAAAATTACATATAGATATAAATATATATATGTATAATATATACGTATAATATATACAGTGGCGGACAAAAGGCTACATATATCCCCTGTTTTCGTTGAATTGAAAGTCCAAAAAGTTTATTGAAAAATTTTACAGCACAGTTTATTTCAACTATTTTCCTAATCTTAAAAAACGAAAAAAAAAAATCATTTTTTGACATGAAAAAGTAAAGCAATGACAAAAAACGTAAATCCAACATTAACAATAGTCTACATACAATACATACATAACTTATCTCAGCACAAAACCTTTGGTCAATATCAGGTAACCTGATCTTTTTGGTATTTAGTTGGTCCACCATTCGCATCAATAACAGCTTGACAGTCGTGGCATCGAAGCTACCGAATTTGTCAATCCTGAGGAAATAATAATGTCCCAAGCTTCAGTAAGAGGTTCTTTGAGTTAGGCTAAGCCGGAAATCTGATTTTTTGCTCTAAAATTTCCCAGATATGTTCAACAACATTCAAATGTGGGCTTTGAGGTGGTGTGTGTAGTTGCCTTGGAGTATGATAAAGCAATCAATCCTCAATAATATGGGCCGTGTGCTTTGGATCGTTATCCTATTGAAAGATCCAGCCTACGCCAAGCTCCAACTGTTCACCGAAGGCTTCAGATTAGCTTCCAACAATGACTAATATTTGAAGCGATCCATATTACCTTCAATAAAAATAAGCTTTCCAACTCCAGATGTCGCAACCGCTCCCCAAACCATTACGTCGCCGCCACTGTTGGTACTATATTTCTGGCGTTAAGTGCAGTATTTTCTTTTCTCCAAACTTTTGCTCTTCCATCGTCTGTAAACAAGACTTTTTGCCAAAAATCCATTCCTGTTTTTTAATGTGCTTTAGCGAACTCCAAGCGAAGTTTACCAATTTTTTTTTGAAATAAAAGACTTTTTACGTAGCGTTCTACTGTGTAAGTCGTTGTCGTTCAGAGCTCTTCGAATTGTTCTTGGAGAGACGCACTTTCTTAATGAGCTTGCGATGCTTTCGGTTAATTTTGGAGCAGTAACTTTAGGATCATCACTTCCTTCAAAATAAATCTGATGTCAATTCGAGTTAGTTTCTTGGTCTGTACTGTTGGTCGACTTAAGTTTAAAAATTTTAAATATCACCATACGATTTCTTCTCTTTTCTGTGCTGAATAACCAAGTTTCTTACGTCAAAGGATATTTATTTTCGCGAAGGCATTGTTGTTGCTAATGTGTTTAAACCACAATTAAAATCAATACCAGCAAATTAGAAAACATAGTTGAAAAAAGTTGTAAAAAAAAGGTTACCTAACCGCCGTAACAACACAGCATATCAACGTAACTGCTAGTAAACCCGTCGTGTGTGTAGACTTTTGTCAAGGAAATTTTTGCGATTTTCCACCATAATTGTTTTGTTTTATGTTAGAGAATGGATTTGTTTTAATACATGTGATTAGAAAAGGGTTTTGAATAAAACTGTATACCTAGCAAAGTGATAATACCTTCTACACAACGAATACAGGCGGTGTATGTAGACTTTTGTCCGCCACTGTATATATATATTCAACACCTTTGCATAAGCTACATAATCATGTTTGTTCTCTGCTCTTTTTTTCGCTGTCATTTCTTTTTAATAATTACAAAAAATATATATTGTATTGTATTGAACAATATCAACAACAACAACACCACCACATCCATCAATTATGATTCAATGATGCTTGGAAATTTACAAATCTCGCGTACCCATATCACTTACCGCTGACAATCATTGAAAAAAATCAACTCAATGTGCATATGTAAAATACACGCTTACATAATATATTATATATATACATCCTACATCACGCATAACATCGTTGCACCAATCACATCCAAACAACCAACCATTTGTATTGCACCCAAATAAACTTAAAATTGCGCCCAAAAAGCAGCTGTCAAAGATGGAGAAGAGAGATTACCAGCAGGTGAGATGTTGTTACCCGTTATTACAGCAACAACAACAACAAACATAACAACAAAATTAAAAACAAGTAAACATTTGACAAGTAAAACCAAACCAATAACAACGGCAACAGCAACAAAAACAACTAGCACAAACGTTAACAATGCCACAACCACAACAACAACAACAACGACGAATTTGATGCATACCGCAACACTAACCAAATCCATTTCATCCAGATTTCTAAATATACCCATTTACTCGCACCTAACCGTACACAATGCCATCAACAATATTTCCCGCACCAAGACCTTTACCAATACAAACACCAATACTATAAATACTATCACATCATCATCAGCATCATCATCAAAAACAACAACCTCCTCAACAACATCATCACCATCTTTGTCACCAACGTTATCACTACCATCACTTTCATTATTGTCAACAAGACTCTTTTCGACAATAACAACAAAAAGTACACACCCACACACACTATTATTGCTTCATTTCCTTACATAGCTAAATAATTGTTTTTGTTTTGAGATTTTATCATATTTTATTTTTCCTTTATAAAAAAAACATTTAATTTTTTGTGTTGTCTATTTTTGGTAATCTGCTTTTTGTGATATTTTGATATTTTTACATATTTCTTATTGCTTTTCTGTTCTCTTAACTTGGTGTTACTCATTGGGGCAGCTTTCTGGTGTCATTTCGTACCGCACTTTTCATTTATTTAACTTCTTTGTTTTTAATTGTAATATTTCTACTTCCATTCTCTGCACCATAATATCTTTACTTTTTACCATGATCTCTTTATTTTTGCTTCTAATTTTCTCTTTAGGGTGTGACTTCGCGTCGCAAAAAATTATTATTTAATAATCAATTTCCGTCCTCGAGTCTTATAATAATTGGATTTTTGTTATTTAGTTTTTGTCATTATCAAAAATCGATTTCGGATTTCAAAATAATCGAATTTTGTGCTTACTACGATTTTTTTTTTAAAAAATTTCTAGTCAATTCAGTAACGATAGTACATTAAACAATTGATTCGAATTAAAAGCATTTAATATAATAGGTATAAAAAACAGCAATAAGAATGACTTTTTATACCTTTCATGTACATGAAATGGCATATTATTTTGGTCCGAAGTATGGAAGTACCAAAAGGAGAAGAGTACCCATCGAAATTTATACCGATAGTATCAGAATCACGAGCTAAATTGATTTAGCCATATCCGCCTATCCGTCTGTCCGTCTGTCTGTTTCAACGCAACCTGGCCCCTCAGTTTTTGAGATTTTTCAACCAAACTTGGTAAGAAGATTTCCCTATACGTTTAAACGATCATTTGTCATAAATTCGTCAAAAAAGTACCTAAGTACGTCAAATTTGGTGTACTATACATACATAATGAATTGCAAATGGGTTCTGAAAATCAACGAAATCGGAACGTTATATCATACAACGGATTGTTTGTGGTAGTGAAAATCATCGAAATCGGAATACTACATCAAACAGCCGTCATACCACAGATTTGTTCACATATGAGGTTCTCAGTCAAAAATCCGTCAAAAAAGCAACAAAGAAAGTGAAATTTGGTATTCCGCAGATGTAAATTTAAGTTGAAATTTACGCTGAAAATTAACAAAATCGAGTTTTGCAATTTGCAATAAATTTGATATGTTCATGAAAGGTATAAAGACTTCGGCATAACCAAAGACAACCGTTCTTTCTTGTTTATTATTAATACAGATTCAAATTATTCATATAAAAACTTTCAGTATTCTTTAATATTTTATTTAAAAAGAAATTGTACAAAACAATAATTGAAAAAAATATACTACACAAAAATGTAACGTCTGAAAAATTCAGTATAAAACAAATCACCCTTTAATTTAATTTAAAATTTAAACATAAATAAAAAAAATAAATAATATAAAATAAATAAAACAATTATTATTACAAATGTTCTGTACATTTTCTACCATTACAATTAAATAAGTGTTAATAATAAGTAAAGCAAAAATTGTTTGGTGTAAAATTAAGAAAAACACTTAGGGCTGTTCTAAAATCTGATTACTATCGGAACCGGAATTTAATCCAAGCAGAATTGCATAACCTATTGAATTTAATTTATCGGAATCTATCTACCTTCGAATCCGATTGTAAAACGAATTTAGTGCTCCGTATATCGGATTATCAAACAGTTATTAGTTGACAGATTTAGTTAGCGGGTTTAGCATAAAAAAATTAAGAAATGTAGTTAAAATGTTAATTTCAAATGTGAAATATTGGCAGTTCCAAGAGCTTTTGTTCTTTGTTCGAATTTTACAATTTCGTTAAGATTCACGAGCATATTTTTGATTTCGAGTCGGAAATCGAAATCGATGCAAAATCAGTTCCAGTCGAATTTTAGAACAGCTTCGAATAACTGCATAATTACAAAAATCGATTTGAATTGTATAATCCATAAAATCGATAGAATAAAAATCAGTCATTGATAATTATCATAATTGATAATTAAAATCGATTGCAAAAATTCGAGTATGAGAAAAATAACCGATTAAATAAAAATCGGTTATTTATTTACTCATTTTCTTGTTTTCGTTTAAATTGTTTTAAAAGAATTTGTTTGGAGTTTTTCGCAAAGCATTTTAGTTTTCCAATTCCCACAAATGTGGTTATTATAAATATTTGTAATTTATGGTGCTATAAACTACTTACATATGACTTGATATATGAAATTTCACTACATTTTTGAATAATTTTCATATATTTTTCTACTTTTAGCAACTGCTATTTAGGCTGATGGCTTTGTATTCCAAAGCTTACATATATTTTTGGATTTGTTATTATGATTTTAATCCTATTTTGTCTCGAATTTTTATGATTTTCCTATTTTATTGTTCCCATTTTTAGTTTCCATACTTCAGTGTTCGATTTTGGGTAAAGTAAGCGAAAAACTGGCAATAATCTTTTGCACCTTACTTACAAAAGAACATCAAGTTGGTTATCAGTTTAAATGTAAAGCAACAAACGGAAACAAGCGAGCAGTTTATCATTAAATGTTGGTACGCTCCTCGAACGAAAAAGGCTCCATTTTGCCTGATTCTTAAGTTTTTAAACAAATACGAAAGCACGGCAACACAGGTTTCCGAGCAAAATAAATAGCCTCACAGATATTTCGCGAGAAACAAGAGGAAGGCTAATTTTCAAACGTATTAAAGGAAGCTTATAAAGCAATTTATGTAATGTTTTTAGTTTGTTCATCAATTTCTACACCTTTTATTTATTTTTAACCATGGAAAATATTAGTATACAGAATGAGCGACAAATATTACAGCGCTCTACTCATGTTTTTCGGTTTGTTTATCTGCATTTGCATATCTTCTTCCTAATACATTTTTCCACCCGCGAAATATATGAGTTGTTTTTCGTTAGAGCTGCGTATCGACCTTTATAATGTTGCTAGTAAGAAAGTGTTGCTATTGTGAATGACACATTGAAAAGTACTTGCGCGATAATCAGATAAATGTCAATTTGACGGCACTTAATAGTTGTTGTTTAGTAAAATAAAATAAATAATACAACAACAGATTAAATGGCAGACGTTGGCTCAGTTATTAGAGCGCTCGCCTGTGATGCCAGAATCCGTCGGTTCGATCCCTGGCAAAATAAGTTTAATGAGAAGATGTGGCGATCTCCGAAACAGCTGTCACTTCTACCAATTTTTCTTAGTTGTATAAAAAAATGTTCAATTCAAAAAAGTTTTACAAAAGAGGCCTTTGAGTAAAGCTCATTTACTTATAACCACGGGGAATTTGATTTAAATTTTAATATAAAGCTACATTGAGTAAAATTGTGTTTAATAATTTTGAATAAAAATATAAAAATATATCTTATATATTCAAAAAAGCTAATAATTAAGATTTGTTTGTTCTTTTTAGATCATGTGCAAATGACTACTGCTACTATTAAGTTAAATTTTCAAAATATTAAATTCATTATTATTTTTATTCCGTCAGCCTTGATAGGAGCCCATGGAGTTTTTCAAAATACTTAGATGTTGTTTTTGTTTTTAACCTGCTGTTTGTTTGAAGCCAATAACATTTTAAAATAATTTCACAGGCCCATAATACGAAACTAACTTCCCATACTATTGCACTAATGCACTACTACTACTACTGCTATTATTATTTCCATTATTATTATTTTATATCTTTTTAATTTTATTTTTCATTAAAGTGTTTTTGCTTAAAATTGAATTTCTATTATGAATAAATATTTCTAACTTCATTGAATTTCTTAGTTTTAATTGAATTTAGATTATTTGCTTATATTTTGTTTAGTATTTGCACTTTTATTGTTATCTGATTTAGACACTTACATTCGTTCAGTATTTTGTTAATTAATTCTTTTAGTCTTTTTAAATTCTCTACTTCATTTATTTATTATTTACTCCACAATATTTTTCAACCGCAACATATGAAGCTAATAAAATCTTTCAATTTTTACTCTCCAATGACCATCCGCAGCACCCTTAGCGCCAACAATTGTTCCGGAAGATTGTTCAGCGGAAAATAATTCTGTTACAGTGGCGTGGCAAGCACCAGCACACTCCTTCATTGATGGCTATGTTTTGGAGTTGGACGATGGCAGTGGTGGTGAATTTAGGGTGAGTATATTATGTTGAAATATGTTATTCTGGGAAAATACACTAAAGCATATAAAGAAAATAATTTAGTTTGTTAGAAAGCAAAGTTTTTTCTTCCAATTATAACGGTAAATTGAAAAGTCCGCAGCCAACCATAGTGAAATAAATTTTTTTTGGGAAAATTAATTGTTTTTTTTTTATTCAACATAGTTGCCTACACTGATTGTAGTAAGATTTGTTCTTTGCTTCAAAATCGGCCACAGTTTCGGTAATCACCTCTTCATTCAACGAAAATTTCATCCAGCAAGCATGCTTTTAAGATCAGAGGACAGGAAATAGTCGATTGGGAAGATCTGAAGAATAAGGTGGACGCGAAAGAAATTCGAGACCCAATACATGAAGTTTTGCCATCCACTCCACTGACTTATGACACGGTGCATTCTCTTGGTGAACAGCATTTTCCATTTCTTCAAATGTCCTTCCTTTTTCAAGGTAGTCAATGAAAATTATTCTATGCGCATCTTAAAATACATAAGCTATAACCTTACTAGCCGACTGTTGCGTTTTTGCACACTTTGGAGTGGGTTCATCGTTTGCAGTCCACTCGGATGACTATCGATTAGACTTCGGAGTGAAATGATGGAGCCATGTTTCATGATGCAAAAAACGCGGTTCCGAACACTGCTCCAAATCATCAGCTCGTCGTTGTTTTTGATCAAAAGTGAACTCGCGCGGCACCAACTTTGCACAGAGCTTTATCATATCCAAATATTCCTGAATTATATTATATATTTAGAGTGTCTGCAATTTCATTCAATTTCAGTTTAAGGTCATTCAAAATCATTTTGTGGATTTTTTGTTGTTTTTGTCGGAAACAACCTCTTTTGGGCGCCCACTGTGTACACCATCTTCGGTCATTTCACCACGTCTAAACTTATCATGCCTGTATTTTTTTCCCTTCAAAAAGCAATATTTTATCAACACGTGAAATTCCTTTTTACACTTTTTTCACAATAACAAAAGTTGCTTCATCCAAATTTAATAATTCACACTTATCTTTTAAAGGTTAGGGCTAACTAAAAATCATTCAGATTTTAATTCTAGTAGCGCCATCTCTGTGTCAGGTCGGGTACTTTTCTATTGACCTTATAATAGCTTAGGGACGAGGTATTTTCAAGAAATATATGATAATTTTTCATCCTTCTCGTAAAATATTTATTCATCATTTTCATATTTGACCCTTCAAAATATTCCCTCTATGATTAATACAGTTTTGCCAGCTCCTTTTCTAATAAAATAGCAGTGTGGACTGTCATTCGGAAGGCCCGGGTTCGAGGCTTGGTTCGACTAACATCCAATGTTATAGAAAATTAATTTAAATAAAAAATTAAGTTAATCTTTCTAACTCCGGAGGCATAGTAGAAACTGTAGTTAGGGACCCCTCCATTTCTTAGAAAAATATTAAGACGCGCACCACGAATTGGAGGAGGAGCTCGGTCGAAAATTGTTCCGCGGTCGAAAATCGTTCCGCGGTCGAAAATCGTTCCGCGGTCGAATATCGTTTTTACGTAATCAACCTTTCTTAGGTCTCTTAAATCTTGGGAAATGAGAAAGAACGCAAAGTTTAAGTCTGGTGAATATGTTAGCTAAGACATCCTTTGGGTGTTGTTTGGGTAAAAAAAAATATGAGGCAGAAAGCATGAATCGTTGTTCCACAATACAAGATAGCTTTTTTTTCGTGTTGCTTCACGATAACCACGCATAATTTCGAAGTAATGATCAATTTTAACAATTTTTTTGTGTGCAGAGAACTCTTGAAGCACTAGACAATGATATTCGAAGAAAACAGTGACCATTCGAACGAACGTGACGGGCTTTTTTCGGTTTCGGTTCTTCTTAGATTTTGGGTTCTTTCAGCGAGACCATCATTCCTCACCCAAATCCTGTCATTCGTCATAACCTTTTTAAGTGACGTTTTGGTTTTCATTCAACAGTGATTCAACATGAATATAACGCTCGCAATTTGAAAATTTACGTCTGTAGAATAATAATTTTGAAATTACATACGTAAAATAATAACTATACCTTTTGGTGAGATATTCGAAGAATTTCTTCTCATGTCTAACTTGTCAAGTAAAGTTCAAAAGTGCCGTTATATGCATAATGGTCTAGATATTTGTTCAATTTCATCTATTATCAGTTCCATCAATACGTTTGTGAATTGGGCTTTCTCATAATATCCAATTTCTTGCTCGAGTTATCGTTTACTCTAAAAAGCAGGCAGACGGACATTCAGATAGAAAAGCTAAATCGAGTAGTCTCGGCATTATATGAAGTTCCATAAAAAATATGTCTATATCAAACTCTCTATTTTATAACCAATCTGTACTTTTTACCATTTGTTTGTCTATTGCTAAATTTATTCACATTTATTTTTCATAATTTTTTAGGAAGTCTATTGCGGCAAGGAAACAATTTGTACCGTCGATGGACTTCACTTCAATTCGATGTACAATGCGCGAGTGAAAGCCTTCAATAATGCTGGCGAAGGTGAATATTCAGAACTCATTGGATTGCAAACGGCAGAAGGTAAGTGAGCACGAAAACAGGTAGAAATATTATAATAAGGTGGCATAAGAGATAAATTACACATTCTATCTAAAAGTTCATGGAATTTATCATTTAAATATCCCACTGAAAGGTATTGTCGAAATTCTCTTTGTCCCTAAGTTGATACAACTATCCGCTATAGTGATGTGGTTAGTTCATCTCGAGTGAATATAGCGATTTTTACAAGAATAAAAATATTGAGCAAAGAACATTTCAAGTTTTGTATTGCAAGTGGAATTTCGTGTGCTGTATCGACTTTACCAAAAATAACTTTGTATATACATTTCATTGCATTCAAATGCGGTCGATATGTGGTAGAAGGGTTGCCTCACTCTGGTCAACCATCAGTGTCTTCCACTAAAGTTAAAGGGAATGTTAACTGAAAATTGTCATTTAGGTTAGGACAGATAGTCACTGAGCATTATAAGTCACAAAAATCGGCTGGTACAATTTTAAATGAAATTTGGGGAATGAAATGCGTTGTCGAAAGACCTGAATTTTCCTTCAAATATTTGTAGTATAAAATTCTATATTCGGAAAAACTTTGGAATGGCAACTTCTGACTGAGGCAAAACTGAGAAAAAAAAACACGTTAGACCAGATAATTAGGATTGTTTTCTTTAATTATCCTTGTGTAGTGTATTAGTAATTCTTGTCAGAAGATCTGACAAATAAAGAATATTATCTGAGTGTTATGTGGCCTTCGAGAGAGCAGTTTTCATCAAACAAAGAACAGAATTTTTCGTCATATTAACGCACTATCTCACAAGGTTATCATTGTGAACGAATTTCTGCCCAAAAATTCAACAAATACCATCGAACAATCATCCTACGCGTTATTTTTTTTTTTTTCAAATACTCAAATTGCTATTTCGTATTCAAATTCCATGGGGCTTAATAAAAATCGAACTTGGTGGCACCTGCTAGTAATTTCACAAAGGTCACGGTATAGTGAATCGTCTCAAAAAAGGAAATACGATTAGGTGCCACAAGTTTCAGACATCTATTTATTGCGGTGTTTGAATAAATCAAAATTTTATCAACATAGAGAAATATTTTGTTCTCAGCACCTTGTGAAGTAATTGATCTAACTCCTGGTCTCTGCCACAACTTGGCGTATAAACACCGTCTTACGCGTAACCTATAAAAAAAGTCCGACGGTGTCAAATCACACATTCTCGGTGGCATTGTCATCGCCAATATTAGAGATTACGCGGCCGGGAAATTTCACTCGCAATAAGGCCATATTCGCTCGTGTTGTGTGGCATGTGGTACTATCTTGTTGAAATCACATAATATTGAAGTTGTGTTCTTCAATCACAAGCCGAAAAAATTCGGTAATCATACAACCATAACGCTCTGAATTGACAGTGATAGTCTCGCTGTTATCGTTTTCAAAGAAGTAAGGTCGAATCAGAACTCCAAACCAAAGAGCGCACCAGACAGTAAGTTTTTTTGGGTGTAATGATCTCTCTTCAATTATTTAAAGATTTTCGGAGCCCTTAATGCGACAATTTTGCTTATTTACGTATCCAACAAGTGATGGCATCGTCTCTGAGAATAGTTTTATTTAAAAACAATCCCGGTGCACTGCTTGTTGTTCAAGCACCCAATCGACGTAACTACGATGTTGTGAATGGTCAGCTGGCTTCAGTTCTTATGTGACGTGGACTTTGTAGGGATTGAGGTACAATCACAAGTGCAAAATACGACATTATGTGCCATAAGAAAGTACCAGCTCTTGAAAACTTCTATAAAAAGACACATTCGGATGTGCGGCAACACTTTCCCTTACAGCAGCGATATTTGAGGCGCAACGAGTAAAATGATGATGCATAGGCCATAAAATATCTAGGGCCGATCCAGTCTTTTCAAATTTCTTTAAAATCTAACCAATTGCTTATAATCTCGTCTTAAAGCACAAAACGTAGCCGTATTTGAATCACCATTTTTATAGTAGATTTCGATATTTTAACGCGTTGTGCGGTTGTTAAGCGATCCATTTTCATAAATGCCGGTCTTTTAACTAAAGCAAAGATGTTTGGGTTGACAGTTAAGTTTGAGAGATGTCGAAATACATTCTTGTACTTTCGAAATCACTAAATGGATAAACTTTTATCTTTATATAATTGGCGTTTTGTAGTCGCTGAAACGATTTTCGGCCTTACTTCTAGGAAGAGGATAGAAATAGAGGTTTTGGTTCAAAATTTTCATAATTTTAAATTAATATTTTTTTTTTTTTGGTTTCCTCATTAAATTTTTATAAGGTTATGAGTTTCATGAATTTTTAAAAACAGTCCGTAAATTCAAAAAGAATTCTTTAAAAACTTATGCCATTAAGTTATACTTTTTCTTCAAGTCCTTGGATTGAAAATTGTTTCCAGCTTTTTATTTTGTAGTAGGGTTTTCCATACCCATGAGCGTAATTTAGTAAGTCCTATGCGAGAGAATTCCTTCAAAATTATATTATTTACAGCTATATTAAGCTCCAGCTTACTTACATTATGCATCAACTACAATTATCGCCTCGATATTAAACCATTTAACAATAATAATTTTACAATAATTCAATAATGCGAAGCATAATCCACATAATTGCCAATCACAAACTTTCAGTTGCAACAGTAAATGTCTGACGTTAAATGAGCAATAAAATGACAATTGCCGCAATCGGTGGCAAAACTAATAAATTTTCGATAATGCAACAAGTGATTAAATGGCAGAGAGGATGATGCAACGCCACGAATTATTGAATTGGACATAAATAAAAAGTGAGGAGTTGCTGCTGTTGTTGTATCTTGAGCTTTTAGTGGCAGTGTAAAAATTATAGCATATTTTGTGGCGCATTCAAGTGTGTGCTTCTTACGATGAAATATTATTGTAAGGAGAATTCATAAAGCTTGCACTACTTAACTGTTGTAAATGGTTTTTATTTACTCTTGCTCATTTCACATTAATTTATTTTCTTTATTTTAAAATCTTTATGCTCTCAACTACTATTCTCGCTACTCCCTGACACTTGTCACTCTATATTTTCAAAATACTATATTTTCAATTTATAAACACATTTTTCACTTATATTAATTTTCTTCTTTTTTTCTTCTTTTCTTCCCTATCGCACACACAGTTGCCTGGTTCACTTTTGATCCGATACTCAGCGGTGGCGCCGGTTCGGGTCTGGTATTCAGCAATAACAACGCCACGGTCTCCGTTGAGGGTTGGGAGCATCGTGTCGCTCTAGGCTCGGTTGGATTTTCGCGCGGCATTCACTATTGGGAATTCACCGTGGACAAGTATACAACGGACACAGATCCAGCATTTGGTGTGGCGCGTATCGATGTCAATCGCAACAAAATGTTAGGTAAGTGTGTAAAAAAAAAATGGAGCGGCAATGTAGACTTACACTCATAAACTTGGAAATCTAAAAGGATAAGTGTGTAAGGCTTTTAAGTGTATGCGAATATGTGTTCTTGCAAGTTTGTTGCAGTCGAACAGCTTGCATCACTTAACCGGCTTTTTTATACTCAGTAACTTTACCTCCTCTTGTTCCATTTGTTGCGCTCTGTGGTACCAAGTTGGTGTTGCACTTTATTGGCGTATCCAAAGTGTAAAATAATGATTAAAGTATGCCACAATAAATAGTTTATTCTGGGCAGAAAATATAAACGTTTTAAAAACACTAGTTTATGGCTTTCTTTCGTAATAGTCTGAAGGGTGATCCATTTCGAGGTTTCCTACATTTTTAATTTAAAAAAAAACACAGAAATTTCAAATTCGTTCGAGCATTTCGACTGATATCTAGCGAAATAAGTCCATTGATTTATGCGATGAGTGGGAAATGGCGCCATCTTGTTGAAACCAAATATCGCGGTGATCACGAGCTTCAATTTCAGGCATGAAATAGTCAGTTATCATGGCGCGATAACGGTCGCCATTCACGGTTACGTTTTCATCGTTCTCATTTTTGAAGAAATATGGAGCGATGATTCCACCGGCCCACAAATCACACCACGCAATTATTTTTTCTGGATGAAATTGCAGCTTTTGAATCTCTTTAGGTTACTCTTCGTCCCAAATACTGCAATTTTGACTGTTTACACACCCATTGAGCCAAAAATGGGCCACATCGCTGAACAAAATTTTGCTCGAAAACGTCGGATCTTGGAACTTTTTAATAGCTCATAGAGCGAAGTGATGTCGCTTGGCAAGGCCGGGAAGCTTCAGTTCTTGCACAAGCTGTATTTTGTACGCTTTTATTTTAAGATCTTGACGTAAAATGCACCAAGTCGTTCCATACGTCAGTCCGTGTTGCTGCGAATGGCGCCGAATCGACTCTCAACGCCTTCACTCAGCTACGGCCGCTATATATTCTTCACTGCGTGCTGAACGTGGTCTATTCAGTCGAATAATATCCAATAATGAATGCTGGGTCTCAAGATGGGTGATATTGTTGCGAATAGTACGCTTAGTAGGCCGACTATATTGACCATAAGTTGAGCACATTTTTTACAGAACGTGAATTTTCGTAATAAATTTGAATGATTTGTAAACGTTGTTCAGGCGTAAGTCTTTCCACTATGAAATGCCAAACAATACTGAGCAAAAATAACATGACAGCGTGACACGACTCACGCGTGATCTTTCAAAAAAAGGCTATTGAAAAAAGTGTCTCTACTTGGATCACCCTATATTTCCCTTTTTCCGTTCTAAGACGAAACAAAATTTTTTGTTTGAAGCAGTCTATTTTTCACGCTCATATTTGTAAACTTATCCAAACGAAGCTCTGCATGTAATCATTGATACAATGTCACTTTATTTGACAACAAATCATATGGCAGCGCTGTCCGTTCTTCGTTTAAGGCAAAAACATATGCAGTGAAGCTCTTATTCAACAGTAAAAATCTGAGAGAGTTATACTCTCTACCAAATAGTTATACTCTCTATCAAACACCATAGGACTCTGCGTCTCTGCTTTTGGTACCCGCACTACGCATCTTCATTTTTAGTGACAGCCAAACAGATATTAAAAATCTAGACTCGGCTGTCGATTGCGATTTCAGCTTGTCGATGTCGAACCTTCCTTGTGTTTGCTGACAGATGTTCTTTTCTGCACAGAGCCAAGTACGTATCTTAGCTGCTACTTGATAGTTCGAGTCCATTTAGAGTCCTCGGAGAGTAGGCACGTCATGTGGAGGCATATGGTCCGTTTACCACAAAATGGTCGATTTGGTTTCGAGATTTTCGATCCGGTGACCACCATGAAGCTTGATGAATTTCTTGTGCCGGAATTTGGAACTCAGCATCAGCGGAAGTTTAGTCATGAATACTGAATTTTCCGACTGGTGTGCCGAAGAGACTGTCTTTGTCACGATTTTGAGATCGTGGCGGAGGCAGCGCTCATATACGTGCGTTTTAGGCGCTCATAGAAAGCATTTTGGTCACATCGTTGAAGAACTTCGCTTTGATGCAGATTGTGGCTAGACGTTCATCCACCAAGGTGAAGCCAGGAATCGGCGACTGAGTCTCTTTTCCACCACAAACCCAATATCAGATTTCCGCTTCATTAAATAATCGCTGTAGTAAATTTCAAAAGCACTTTCTTCTTCCTCTCTTGTCCCGTCCATCAAACTTCTTAGACGAAGGTTCTGTCTGCCTCTAGTCCTAAGAGGATATCAATCAGCAGGTGTGTAGCACCATCCCAATTAAGAGAATGGACATTTCAAGTTCCTCTTACTTTAGCTCGCCTTCAAACGACTGGTTGTTGTCTACCCAGAGGATACTTGGTCTAAGAACGGAAGTCAAAAAACGGCTTTATACTCTCTAAAAAAAGGAGGACATATCAAGAGTAATTGAGATTTTGACAGAACATACTGAAACAGGTGCGGAAATGTCGGGGATTAGAAGACTATTTTTCACCTCTTATGCTATTGTCTTGTTCCAAACAGAGGTACTCTGCGACGTATTAGATCCGCGTCCATAGATAGCCTCTACGGCAGGTTAGAAGCTAATGTAAACGAATTATTCATAAGCGAGTACAAGTGGTTGTTAAAGAACTGAAGCTATCGGCCTCAAAGTTTCGATGTTTGCATTTCGTTATAACTAGCCTATCCTGATCTCTTTGGATAGATACACAAACAGGGTTAAATCTATTATCTTCGTGTCTGAAGTGACCCAAAGTAATTTTATTTTTCGTCCATCTCTGAAACTTAACCAAAACTACCCATTTCTAAAAACCAAAACAATGAAAACCGTCTATTTTTCATTGTTTTGGTTTTTACCGAACTTCGAAAACGATCTTGGACGAAGTTAAAAAAGATTATACTTTCTGTGTCCTAGGATTGCAACGATATAGTCTACTTTGAGCTGATTTCTAAAAATCAAGCTAGTAATATCGTATATCTACCGTCGACAACTATCAAAATTTAATGAAACAATCCATTGAACTGACCAATATCAATACTTTCATTGTGATAACGCCGGATCCAAGAACTCTATAGCCCCGATGAAGCTGAGCAGCGGATTACCAATTTTCGCGCCTTTCAGTAGGGTATGAATGGTGAAAATTTCGACACCGATCAGGCTGTTAAAAACTAATCAGACTATTTTTCAAGGCTTCTTTGAACTTGGAATATTTCAACTTAACATAATAAGGATGTCACAATACCACATATCATTGATTAATATTTATTGGTAATAAATGGTGATCCAAGTAGAGGTACTTTTTTAAAGGCCTTCTTTTGAAAGATCACGAGTGAGTGGCGTGAAGCTTTCATGTTATTTTTGTTTAGTATTATTTGGCATTTCATTATGGCAAGGCTTACGCCTGAACAACGTTTACAAATCATTCAACTTTATTACGAAAATTCACGTTCTGTAAAGAACATGCTTCGCGCGCTTCGTTCAACTTATGGTCAACATAGCCGGCCTACTGAGCATACTATTCGCAACAACATCGACCGAATAGAGCACGTCCAGCACGCAGTGAAGAAAATATAGGGACCGTAGCTGAGAGTGTACATGAAGACCGTGGAGAGTCGATTCGGCGCCGTGCGCAGCAATCGGACTGACATATGGAGCAACTTGGAGCATTTTAAGATCTTAATTTGAAAGCGCGAAAAATACAATTTATGCAAGAACTGAAGCCGTTCGACTTTCCCAAGCGACATCGCTCCGCTTTGTTCAGAGATGAGGCCCATTTCTGGCTCAATGGGTATTTAAACAAGCAAAATTGCCGCATTTGGGACGAAGATCAACCTGACGAGATGCAAGAGCTGCCATTTCATCCAGAAAGAACAACATCTTGGTGTGGTGCTCGAACGAGTCATCGCAAATTGGACTCAACGGTTGGACTATCTGAGACATAGCCACGTCCAATATTTGAAAGAGATAATATTCCAAAAATAAATGCCAAAAAATGTTCTTTCGAATGATAATAAACATTTCCCATAAAATTTGAATTTTCTGTTTTTCTTTTTCTTTAAAGAAGTAGAAAACATCGAAATGGATCACCCTTTATAAATGAATTTATTTAAAAAAAAATATGGAAATGGACATCATCACTTCGGAAATTTTTTTATTTGGCGTGTTCACAGTCCTGTAGCTCTGGTGTCGTATCCCACATAGGGCGTGTCTTATTTTCACTGCTGCCGTTTGTCGTACCATCTTCTAGTAAGAATTCAAAACTTTCTTTAGTTTTGTCCTATAAGTTAGATTTTCAATGGTTATTTTATCTCATTAAAATTCCATTTTGATATTATTTTATACCTTCCTTATAAATCTCTTAAAAAAATGAGCATGAAGACATTGACCCGCCTTAAAAGCGAAGAACGCATATAAAGGATTACTGTAGCACTGAAAACACGGTTCAAGTACCAATTTCATCAATTGCTCTGCAGATGAAATTTTTAAGTAAATATTTATTTTTTCCATGAGTTATTTTTGTTTACTACCTTCATACATACAACTTGTTTCGCTGCAGCATCCTTCACACTTTACTTTAATGAAAATCTTCTTTAATTTGAAAACTTTCACATGGCCATACCCAGCGCTTTCGTTTTCCAATTATCATTTTTCACTTATCGAACTTAAGTTTTTTTCTCGGTTTTGTTTGTCTTTGTTTTGTTTTATTGAGAGTTTGAGTTCAACAACGTCCTGGTGCTGGATGCTGCACAATATCACAATATCCTTAAATAAATATTAGTTATTTTTTGCTTCATACCAACAAAGTGCAAAGTTGTATTTGAGTACACACACACCAAAAACAAAACAAACAACAAATATTTTCAATTTGCTTCTTTTCTATTGTCTACCTGCGAAATTTTCCAGTCGAATTGAAAAAGACAATTTGAGGCGACGATACTTTTTCTACCTTTTATGCCACTCAATGTTTAATGACGCCAGAGATACTTGGCGTTGAAAAGTTGACAGTTTGCAGTATAAATGTATATATGCGTGTGTGCATATCCGCTCTCTGGAATTCATTTACTCTATGCCACAAATGCGAAAGTTTCTTATTAGCGCTTTTTTTCTAGCATCTTATTGGCATCCTCGTGAACTTAAAGTGTCGCCACTTACGCACAGTTGCCTGGGAGACTGCCTCACATGTTGAAGTGTTTTATTTTCTGTAGTATCGCCTTTTCCTCTTGAAACAATTTTTTTCATACTTATATTTCATCAGTGCTTAATTCTCTTCTTTTTTCTGTTTTAAGTTGCCGGTGTTAAGTGATAGTTTTATTGTTCTTTTTCTGCTTCGCAGGTTGAGACAATGCATTGTTTATTGAAAAAGTTATTATCGTTAGAAGAGGCGGGGCTTAAGCGAGTAGAAACGGTATATTGTCGCAAAGTTTTAATCGTTAATGAGGAAAATATTCCTCTTCTTCTTTGTTGGCATATGCATCATTAACGCGACTATAGCCGAGCCAACTTTTGAACGATTGTAAAGGTAGGACCTCGTTCACTTGATATTTTCAATTGAGTGTATGTATTCCTAGTTCTCTGCTTCCACTAGCGAAGCGAATACTTCCAAAGCTGAAGTGTTTTCATGAATCTGGTCGGCATGACCTATCCGAAGTAGCAGCTGGATCTTAACTCACCGAAATATATCCTTGTCGTCGTGTATCTCATACAGCTTATTGTTCCATCGTCTGCAAATTCGCCGCCTCTGATGCGCAGAAGGATATAACCTCATACCGGCTCATCAGATGTTGTTATCGGCCCTTGAAATCTCCACATGCCTAATCATCGAATATTATTATCTTTCAAGCCTCTACACAACATGGCAGGGTAAGCGATAAGTAACTTACAGAGTTTGTACTTTGTTTTGGGGATATTTTCAAAGTTATGATTCCCAACCGTGACATGGGAGCCAAGAAATTCTGAACGTATGTCACCAGAAAATAAAATACTACAATTCGGAAAACCTGGGTTCAAGTCCAGGTTCGAGCAACATCCAAAATTATAGAAAACAAATTTTTGTAATTGCGGTCACTTCGAGGCAGGAAATTTCAAGCCCTCCAATCGTCTTTCTGACATGAAATAAAAGCTCCTCATAAAAAGCCATCGGTCGGAGGCAGCTGAGAATAAACTGTAGGTCCCTCAATTCATTGGTAAAAAAAAACATCAAGACGCAAAACCATAAATTGGAGCGCTCCTCATTTTTTCCTCCAAAAATGTACTCTGCTCTAGAATCCTTTAGTAGTTCACTTTACATTCTCTGAAAATTATATTTTTCTTGCCAGCCTAATTTTTAAGCATCTTATGTGGAAGTATGACGGACTCCCTTTTCTGTGTGCAAATGCGTCTCACTTAGCTCTTCAATAATATTGTTTCTACTAGTAGGCACACTTTGCGATACAAGTTATAATTTTTCTTACAACGGCAGCACTACATGACCAGAGAGCTACGTTTTCCGCACCGTAAGTCATCTATTTTGAGTTTTTAATAGATGCTTTCAAAGAGCAGAAATGCGAATAGGGGAATACGATGCGAGGAGGCGGTTTTGTATCATGGTTACAACGGCAGAAAGATACGACGTCCCTGGAGTAAATAGAGTCTTTGATACGCCTTTAGAGTCAAAGGTATGACCTTGAAGTCGATCACCTTTTTCATTTCTTCTTTAATTTTTTTTTTTTTGTGCTGAGGATATATGTATGTCGGCTGTTTCTTGCTACCCTCTGTCGATTTAGATTTCAAATCACTAGATCAGAGACAGTTAATATTCTGGCTCCCCGACGGTGTCGATCACACTTGTTCCGGGGATGGGAGAGTTTTTGTGAATATTACTCTACTGTGGCAAAGTTACTTTACTTTCCCACTCGTACGTTGAAATCACTGATCACGAGTGACGGGGACAATGATCTAACGCTTGGTAACGCCGTCTTTATTTTTCTTCCGTGAGTGAGAGCAGGTATGTTATCTCGCTTCCAAAGGTCTGGATTTAGGCTCCCTAAAAGATTAATAGCGATAGTTCTGAGCTATTTGGACCATGCAACAATATTGCGCATGCTTGTAAAGAACTACACCTCAAGAACTCATAATATATTGGCTCCACCTGCTAGTTTTGGCAGATCTTGAAAGCGATTACCGTTTTATTAAAAATACTTCGCGCCTGTTAACAATAATTAGTCTGCATCAGCGTGTGTGTCTAGAACTGCGTTGAATAAACAGTATTTACTGAAAGTTTTAATTTTCTATTTTGATTGAAGAACAAGTGCAGCTGAAGCTCATCGATTGCTTATGATTTCAGCTTCGAAGGCAAAGAGCACCCTTGTTAACCCAAAAAGTTTTACGAAAGTATTGAAGGTATTGGAGGCTTTACTGGATCAAGATTCAAACGCAAACTGAATTCGTTATCTACTACAGCTAATGCATGGCCGCAAGATAAGACAAAGTGATATTACCATATAACAGCGCTCGGCTCTACATGACTGTAACGGTCGAAAACCACCTGGAATCGCTGAAATGGGAGGTCTTACCCCACTGGTCGTATTCTACAGACCTTGCTTCTCCGACTACTGGTTTTTCGACGGATATAAAACGGTTTCGGAGGTTACAGGTTCGGTTAATTTCAAGAAATCGAAGTAAGGCGCAATGATTGGATCGAGGACAGTGGGGGCTGATTTTTTAGTAATGATATTCGAAAATTATATATATATTCTTTTTTTCTCAATAAAAACGAAAAAATTAATTTGTAAACCCCATTTTCTGAAAATATCAATATCAAATGTATTATGTATCATATACTGATCGACAGTGATCGTGATATTTATTTCCAACACTCATGTGCACAATTTTCTAGCAACAACAAACGGATATTCTGAATTTCTCAAACTTAAAATTTTTGAAAATTCGGAACTACCAGCATTGCTTAGAGTACTAATATATATATATTTTTTTTTTGAAACTTTCCATCATTTCAGGTAAGGACGAAAAATCATTCGCCATGTACATTGATGGCCAACGCTCATGGTTCCAACACAATTCGGTGCATGAGCGACGCGTCGAAGGTGGCATAACAACTGGTAGCACTATCGGTGTACTACTCGATCTGGAGAGGCATACATTGAGTTTCCTTGTCAATGAAATGCCACAAGGTTCAGTAGCATTCCGTGATCTCTACGGTGTATTCTATCCGGCAGTGAGCATTAATCGCGGCGTAACACTCACCTTACATTCCGCTTTGGTAGCGCCAAAAATGGATTATTTCTGAGTAAGAATGAATAAGGGACGTTGCAAGCAGAGGGAGTGAGCGGACAAAGAGAGCGATTGAATGGATAGAGCGAGTGAAGATATAATGAGAGCGAATGAACGGGCAGCGATAGCGCTTTTGTCACAGCTAGCGAACAACAACACTGTATGTAAGTAGCGTTAGATCGGATTATTGATCTTCATTTTGTGTAAATATTTCCATTTTAAAAATTTTCTTTTTAAACTCTTAATATTAATTTGAAAAAATTGTATGTTTTATAATTACGTACAAATTTGTGTATAAATATATAAATATTGAATTAGGTTTAAGTAATTTATTTTTTAGATTATGTTAAGTAGCATAAATGGGTCGTAGGCACATATCTTAAGCATTTAAAATGGGGACAAAAATACCAAAAAACGGCAGTGTAGACGAAAATAGACAAGTGAATATTCAACATAAGAAAAATGAATATACAAAGCAATACAATGATAAAATTAATGAAATAATTGTAGAAAATTATTCATACCAAAAAATTTACTACATAAAAACTCTCGTTGTAATATCTATGTATGTTAGTAGCTAAGTGTTTATTATAACTACTTATACATACTTACATGTATATGTATGAATTTCCATACTATTTTATATGCTGCACTTATTAAATAAGAAATGATCTTTACCAGCACTTTTATTGTTTGAAAACAATAACAAAAATTTAACAATAAATAAAAAAAAAATTCGCTACGATAATGTATTTAGGCACAACCAAAATATTAAAAAAAAAAACATTTTTGAAATACCACCAAAAAGCGCATTTAATGTATGTACTTATATATACTTTATGTACACTGTACTATTGAAAAATCAAAAAAAAAAAAATCAAAAATTAACGAAAATTCTCATTCAATTGCAAATACAAAAAATTTCAGGCAAGTCTAATTTGAGACATGTTTAACTAAAATGATTGCAAGATTTATAGAAAATTGTTAAAATTGCTGAAAAAACAAACAAAATACTGTATAACTGCCAATCAAAATCTGTACAAAAAAATAAGCGTTTTAAATATAAAACAGCAGAGACTTCAAAAATTTCCAAATCAAATGTCAAGCCTTTTTATTTAATTTGTTTTTTATTAAAAAAAAATTATGTAAAATATTTGAAATCTTATTTTATTTTTATATTATTTTGTTATTAATAAATTAACAATTTTTACCAATTGTAATAGTCATGCACGCATGCATGCAGGCAGTATGATAACGATTCAGTTTAGAAATCTAATTTTCGAAAATTATTAAATTTTATTGTGATATTCAAATTAAAAGGTTTTCACGAAATCTTCCAAATTCGTTTTTCCTTGATATCAGTTGATATTGCTTTATTTACGATATACAGTGACGGTTCCAGAAGCGGTGCTTAGTTAAATATTAAATCATAAATACAAATGATCTTTATATCGTGTATCAAAATTCAATGCAAAATGTCAAATAATGTGAAACACATAACAGGTCAATTGAAAAGGCACCGGCCTAAAACATAGATGGCGCTATTATAATTGATATCAGTATTATTTTTAGTTAGCCCTAACCTTCAAAAGACGCGTGTATAAATTTGTCGGAACTCTCGGATCTTTAGTTTATGAATTATAACATTTTGAGTAAAGCAACTTTTGCTATTGTGAAAAAATGGATAAAAAGAAATTTCGCTTTTTGAAGGGAAAAAATACTATTGAAGCAAAATTTTTAATTGGTGACGAGTTTCCGCACACTGTCCCTTGAAAATCAATCATCAAGCTTAGTTTAGACGTAGTGAAATGAGTACCAAGGGCGGCGCCCAAAAGAGGTTGTTACCGAAAAAAACATCAAAAAAATTCACAAAATGATTTTGAATGACCTTATATTGAAACCGAATGGAATAGCATGAACTCTAAAGATATCAACTGAACGTGTGCATTATATCAGCCACGAATATTTGGATATGAGAAACTATGGGCAAAGCGAGTGTCCGCGAGCTGACTTTTGACTGGCTGGTTATAACGTCTGTATTTTGGGATGAGCATGGAATAATTTTCATTGAATACCTAGAAAAGGAAGGACCAACAACAGCAATTATTGCTTAGCGCTATTGAACCGGTTGAAGGACGAAATCGCTAATATGACCGCATTTGAAGGAAAAGAAAGTGCTGTTGCCTCGTCATGGCAAAAATCCACCGTATTTTCCACATTTTGCTCCCAGGGACTATTTAATTTTCTCAGCTCGCTGGGAAGAATTTTTTTGTAGAATGAAGAGGTGATCGCCTAAACTGAGACCCATTTTGAAGTAAAAGACAAATTGTACTACAAAAATGATTTCGAAAAGTTATATGGTCGCTATAATCAGCGTATCATTCATAGTTTCCCTTAAAATTAATTTTGCCAAAAAATGTGTTTTACTATGATAGGCCGGGGACGTTTTAATTGACCTGCTATTTTAATTTCATAGACTTATAATATCTCAATTTTGAATTCAAATATAATTTTTTATTATCTTTTTGGGTGGCCCATAATAATAGTCAAGATTACTCATTCTTCGTTATTTTGCTTTTTTTAATTTAATTAAACTTTTTCTCATATATTTTCGCTCTTTAACATTTTTCCTACTCTTATTGAAATATATTTCGGAAAAAAATAAAACTTCTTGTTTTTTTTTAATTGTTAATGAAATTGTTCATGTGTGGTAAAGAATGGGTTAAAAGCTTCCAAATTGACTCTTGTGGTAGGTTTTTAATAATTTATTTTAAATAAGTATCACATTAGTTTTTGTTTTATTGTCACAAACAATATACTTATGTATAAGTATATTTATTTTAATTTCTATTTTCTATATCCGTTGACAACAAATAAATTAAACACTTTTGAATTGTTAAAAAATTTATTTCATTTGGAACTATAATATTATATTTAACTAACTAACTATAATATTATATTTTTGTTTTTTTTTCCCCAATTTATATAGATTGCAGCGTTATTCTGTTGAAAAATATAGTTTTTCTCATGGTTGTCTGTTAGAAATAGCAGCAAACTACTTTAGAGGGCTTGTTTTTCATATGATTTTAATTTATAGTGTTTTTATAGAGAAAATAAATCCTTATACCAATATATTACCACCGCGAATGTTACCTTTTGAGAAAAGGAATCGACCCTTCCTTACAGATCCCGCCAATTTTCATCTTAAAAGCAACTTTGTTTATAGGTACCAAACGTAGGGCTAAATTCATTCCACTTTGCATGTTTCTTGACTTTTTCAAAGTTTATCATACGGTTAGGCGCTACTGTTGCCTTCGTACGGTAGCTGCACAAATCTTTCTTCCAGTACGTGGATTCAACTTCTTTTTTCCAACTTACTCCCTTCTTTTACCGTAAGGAGTCTTTTAAAAAAATTTAAAACCAGGCAATGCCTACTCCCAATTTTAGCAGCATTTTGTTCATACCCAATCCCTCTTCTATCCTTTTTCAAACACTGTCGTCGTTATGAAGAAATCGAAATTCTCGTAAAATGCACAATCAATCGATCGTATAGTTTTGCAATAACCATTCGGAGTATCTATTGGGTATACCTCCCTCACAGATGTAGTTTATTTAACACAAATCCAGACATTTTCGAAGAGGAAAAAAAATCATGGGGTCAGAAAAAGACGTTGATGCAAACCAATTATTGTTAATAGATGTGAAGTCTTTCCAATGAAATAGGTAATCGCTTCCAAGATCGGCCACAACATGCAGGTGTAGCCATCTTTTGAGAACGAACCGAGTTAATGTTATTTTCGTTAGAATTTTCTCCGGTTTAAAATTTAAACGTTATTTCACAGTATTTCATATAAGAATTTTTCTCAGAATCATCATCAGGATTTTTTAATTTAAATTTTTGTACGATATTATACAATTGAAGGAGACGAAGTAGAAATTTTTGAATTTTTTTTTTTTGGATTTCAAAGATTCCTCATCAGAATTAAAAATATAAAAAAATAAATACAATTTTTTATAATTTTTTTTCTGATTGCAGAATATATATATATATATATAAATAATCAGAACTTCTATGTAAATTATATATGTAATTAATTAATTAATTAATTAATGAGCCTTTCAATTATTTGACAATTGTGTTCATATCTTTAATTTATGGTTTTTGCAAATTATTTCTTCTGTAAATGTTCATATTATACCTATTACTGAGTTTAATTTACAATATATTGTGTTAATATGATCTAAATAAAATTTTTTATATGTATAACTTGATGTTTTTGTGCGGATATAGACGAAGGAACCAAAATCAAAAACTTATAAAACAAAGTCAAACAAAAACTTTCATCTTTAAGTGAAAAAATTAATTTAAAAAAATACAAATCAAAGATAAAAGTGTAATATAAAATCAAAAATAGCAACAAACGTGGAATTTAAGGTAAGAAATATCTATTATGACGCATTCCAATTGCGCTCACGTAATAGTACATATACTTAACATACATATATATGAGATTAAAATTTTAATAACAAAATTTTTTTCCCAGAATCTAAATATTTAGCCTTTATTGGCTTTATAGAATTATGTACATATAATATCACTACTTTAGAAGAAAGCAATTAATAAAAGAAACAAAGAGACAAAAACCAAATAAATTCGCTAATTCAAGCGAACTAAATTTAATGAATTAGCAATAATAAATTTAAAAAAGCATGCTGTAAATAATAATTATAATTAAAAAATATATATGTATGTATATTTAAGACAATTAAAATGAAAAGGCAAATCTAACAAAGTAAAATACTGTGTGCCATTAATGCATTTGTATGTGTAAAAAAAATTTCAATAAATCGCTAAAAAATAAATTATATAAAAAAACATGTCCAAAAATATGTTGAACATAAATTAAATTTCCACTTAATTTTTTCTTATGTTCAATTAAATGATTTAAAAAGAATCAAATTTATTATATTGCTTGATGTCGTTTTGTAAATTTTTTATAATTATTGAAAATGCATTAAAGTTATTAATGTTTAAACGATAAAAATAACACTATATGTATGCATTTATTTAGAACTAGTGTATGTACACATACATACATACTTAGATAAATAAGTATATAAATTCATCTATATATGTATATATAACTGTTGTAACGAATACGTTTCACATTATAATTTGTACATACAAATATAAGCACACCTACATACATATAAAATGTTTCAGCATTTAATCGTAAAATATATTTAACATACATACATACATATGTTATGTATATTTTTAGTATTTTATTAAGCGCAAAACATTTGAACATAATTGCTAAGTAAATAAAAATTCTACTATTAACTAACCCCATTGTAACTTATTATTAAAGAAAAGAATTGCAAAATATATGTGAATTGAATCAAAATAGAAACAGAAAAATAAATTTAAAAAAATATTATACAAAACCAAACAAAGTTGACCAATATGTTCATAATATTGCTAGCGTAAAAACAAAATACAACAGTAAATATGTAATAATAAATTTTAATGGCTAATTAATAACAATCAATAAAAATAAAACACACATTCATACATATGTCTCAAAGAAAAAATTAACTGCGTTTTTCTTAATTTTTTCTACTTGGTGATATGACGGTGAGTAATTGAAATGGTAGCTGAAATGGGTATTTGTGGCACTTCAAAGACCTGTTGAATGAATTGAAATTGGAAAATGTATCCAAAAAGCAATGTACTTATATTGGTGCTTTAAATGCTCTGAGGTTTTTGGATATTTTGCATCCTCGCAAATATATCTCAATAAACTTTTATACATTTTATGGACATGAAATGGTAAATTAAAAGTATGTAACCAAGTGCCAGAAGGAAATGATATGATCAGAATCACGAGCTGAATTAATTTAGCCATGTCCGTCTGTATGTCTGTCCGTCCTTCTGTCCGTATGTCTGTTTGAACGCAAATTAGTCCCTTAGTTTTTGAGATATTTCAACCAAACTATAACCCATGTTATATAATGTAGCAACTTTTCAGATTTCAAGTTTTGGGTCATAAATCCCAGACGTGAATTCAAGTTTATATTGACACTGAAAATGATGAAACTCGAATTTTGCGATTTACAATAATTTCGATATGCTCTTGAAAGGTACAAAGACTTCGACTTGTTTCAATTATTTTCTCTTACCACGGCAGCTTTAAGCAGGTAAAAGTCATAATAGTATCACTCTCATGAGAGCTAAACTGGTCGTACGGTCGTGTCTGGATATAATGAACTAACTTAACCGATAAACACTGTTTTTGTCAAACGAACTTTTTGCTGATTTTTATTTTATGTTAGTGTACCCGTATATAAATGTTTTGTTTCAATCATATTTAGTTTTTTTGTGACACTCATATATGAATTTCTGACCTTATATATGTACGTTCCTTGGCTTGAAGAACTTCATTTAGGCGATATTCAATTAACTTACGTTATATTTGCGTTAATTATTTCGTAAACATATCAAAAAAGTTTTTTTAATAACACAGACTTTAGCTGTTATGTGTATGTAGAATTACATTAGATTAAAACAAGGGATCACGTAAATGATTGTTATGTATGCTTGACTCAAACTAAAGGTACAACCAAGTCCAAGCACGCTGTGTTGTCTTCGCCCCACAGACCCATCCTACATAGTGTCGACCGGCCTGTGCCAAAACTTCTTAATGGATCAGAAATGCTGTATTATAGTAAGGAATTTGTCCTAAGTCAGAGTGGACACAAAGTGTGTTTTTAGTGTGTTGATTGAAAAACTGGAATTTGCATTCTCCTGATACAAAACTTTCCGAATTTGATTGACAAGCCGAATTTTTATAAAGCAGGTGATTTGTATACATATATAAATGTTGCTTTGCAATCACTGAAGCTATTTTCGGCCGAGCCCCTCTTCCAGTTAGAGGTGTGTAACTTGATGTACTTTCCGACAAAATGGAGGGTTCTACAATTTATCGTAAGTTGCTTCCGAATGGCCTATGGATTCTTTTACTATTTCATATCAGAAACACACATGGAGGGTTTGACATTCCCTGCCTAGGGACGACCGCAATTAAAAAAGTTATTTTTCTATAATTTTGAAAGTTGGTCGAAACAGGACTTGAACCCAGCCCTTCCGAATTACAGTACGCAATGCTAACCACTCGATTTTTGTGGCCGCAGGTGAATTAGTTTGTTGTAATAGTGTTCCATGAATTTATTACATTCTGAATATAATCCAAGTCACTTGCGACCGTTTATTGCTACTACTACTACAACATTGACTCAGCTACCGCTTATAAGATTATAGTCGAATCAAAAGTTGCCAGGCATTCCTTTCTTCTTCTCAACAATGAGTGCCAATTAAAAATACCAAGCAAAACCAGGTTCTTTTGAATTTAACCTTCCCAACGGAGTGTAGGTCTTTCTTTTCCTCTGCTTCCACTGGCGGGAACTGCTTTAAAAGCTAGAGCGCTGTTGATTCGATGAACTAACATATGTCAATGTTGTCGTAAAACAGCTTTTCGTACCATGGTCTGGGTTATTCGCCTTTCCCAACGCAAAAAAGGCTATTAATCTTCCGCAGAACTCTCCTTTCGAAAACTCTTCTTGTCGTCTCATTGGTTGTCGACATCGTCCACTTTTGTTGACAAGAGTGATTTTTATGAGCTTTGTGGCGATTTAAAGTTATTTTCGCTTCGTCGCTAATTTGTTGTAGTTAGTCCCATACCCATATTTGATTGAATTCTGTTTGATAATAAATATTTGTTTCATCTGAAGAAAACTATGTAGCTTTGCTCTCACTTCCTTCAACGGTGTCATGTCGCTAGGGTCCCATTTAAACTAACACCTCACCTTTTGCGAGAGGTATGTGGTTTATGGACGCTTCCATAAGTATGAAGCGAGTGTTTAGAGTAGTGATTCTGAACTCTCCCGACAGCAGATTGTACTCACGTTGAAAGTTAAAAATTCAAATAGAAAATTAAACATTGAAACGAAAGCGAATAAATAAAATATTAAAAATGAGAGCAATAGTGTGGGAGAACACATTCTTAATATTTTCATTGCTGTCGTATATATGTTATTGAGTACACTATTTTTTATGATATTCGTTAACTTATTAATAAGTTCCGACACCTGTTCATTTTGATATTCTCTGGTAAATTAATTATAAACAAATAGTTTTCAAATTTTAGAATGAAAGCGCTGCCTTGATATTTACATATGTATCACATAAAGTTCTTTTTTTTATTCTGATAACAAAAACAAATATGAATCTTAGGAAATCATTTTATTGTTTTTCAAAATATTTTCCATAAAGATCTATACACTTTAGCATGCGTTTGAACCAATTGTAGAAGTACTTTTGCCACTTTGATTGAGTTATCTCCAAAATAAGAGTTCTGAACGCATTAACCGTCTCTTCAGGTGTCGAAATGCGTTGATCTCTCAGTTCATTTTTTGCGTATGGGAATAAAAAGAAGTAATTCGATGCCAAGTCAGAACTATACAGCGGGATCCATCTTCGGCAGTTCTATTGATACGATTGCGACTGTAGTTTTTCGAAAAAATGGCAACCATTTGCTTGGAAGTTTTTCGAGTGCAAGCAACTTTTGCTGGATTCGGCTAATCTGCAAATGTCGACTGTTGTTTCTTTTGCACGTAATACACGTAAATCCACGATTCATAACCTGTAACGATGTCATAACCATGTTTTGTTTTCTCTCGACCAATCGACACGACCCTTTTTTTAGAGAGGTTACAAATCGTGTGAGATCAAGCCTGAACAAATGCCTATAGTTGTCTGAATCTAACGATAGGCCACATAACGATCTTGCAATATCAGTTTCCTGAACAACAACTGTTTTTAGACGACCTTCACGAAATTCGCCTTGGAGTAATCTACGACCTCGAGAGAAATCACCATTTCATCGATAACCACTGTCCTTTATGGAGCTTCATCGCCAAAAATTGAATAAAGTTCACCGATGCACTGGTGCTGAGTTAATCCATCTCGAAAGTTGTAAAAAATAATCGCGCGAAAATGTTCACGATTTGAATATTTTAAGTTACTGTAAATCATACAAATAGCATGCCAAAACGTTCTGAGTATGTATAACATCAAAACTGTCAAACTTTACGATAAAATTGTCAGTTGCCAGATTGCAACACTAGAGTTGTCAAATCTCGAAATATAAAGGAAAACCCTCGTATAAGCGACTTTCGAAATTTGAAACGCGTTCTTCTCAAAACGATATGTTCAAAGTGGGTGATCTCAGAAATGGTTTAGCCGATCGGTAGAAAATTTTTAAATCTCTCAAATATATTACTTTCAGGTATTGAATGAAAGAATTATTACTATTTTATTGGAACAATTTAACAACTAGAAAAATTAACAATCGGATCGAAAATTTCTTTTAAATACGTCATTTTCTAAAAAAAATTTTTTAATTCTCGTCCTTCCTTAATCTACTGTTTAAAATGATCCCATACGATTATTGATTACCGACAATTCAAGTCCCCAAAATCGAGATCACCTCTAAGTGCCTTTTCTGGAGATCCTTCTGAACTTCTGCAGAAGCGATGCACGTAAATATTTTGTTATGATCGATGCGGAGAAAAGACTGCTTAACTCACAACGTCTCGATTGACCGTAAACTTTGTGGGAAAGTTTCCGAAAGCTGGAGAAGGAAGTGAGACGCATTTGCAAACAGAAGAAATGAGAGACTTAAGCGCGTGAGTATGAAGAATTTGAAGATATGACAAATAGGCAAAATGCTCTAAAGAATTTATGAAAATTACGATAAAAGGGATTTGGAGACTCTGAGGATTGGAACTTAAGTATGCTCTGCCCAATCCACAAAAATGAGAATCTCGCAATCTGCGCCAATAACTATAGGATAAACCTCCTTAATGTCGCATATAAGATCCAATCGAGTACATTATGTGAGAGTCTGAAGCCCACTGTCAACGAATTGATTGGTATGGCTTTAGAGCTAGAAAATCTACAATTGTTGGAAAGGGAAAAAAAGGGAGAATAGGATCGGCAAACAGCATCTCTACCTAAATTTCTGAAGGAAAAAATATTTAACAGCTTAACTCAGCATTCAATTTTGAGCTGCCAAATTTAAATGGAAATTTTTTTTTAAATTAATACCATAAGCTGCAATTTTTTGCGCCCAACCCTGAAAAGAATAGATTAACGCTTGCTAGAAAATGGCAATCTTTTTAGAAGCTCTTAATTTAATTGATATTCTAACCGTTAATCTGTTCTCACAAACATTTGCCTATTATTTTAAAAGGGTTTTTGATGTGTGGTATGTTATGTATACATAATCTGTTTAATAACCTCGACCTTCTCAACCACTTTGCAGTGCAAATAAGCGAAACCGCAGACTGATATACTTAACAGAATACACGGAATAAACACATACATACATATGTATATAATTGAATGGCTAAAACTAACATTTCCTTCAAGTACTGTATGTTATGTATGTAAATATATTTGTTATACAAATTGACTCGTTTGAGGTCGACCACTCGTTCTGATTATCGAACCCCTCACTAGATGCCTCATCAATATATCTCAATTGGTTTTGCCGCGATTGCGGTAGCCGAACGGATATCCACCTCTTGACACTTTCTCACACTCCAGCACTCCATCATACCTCCGCCGCTTTTATTGTGGCATTTTGATATTCCACAGCATGATGTTGGATAAACATCAAAGCCATTTCAATTTAAATAATAAATTAAAGCAATAACAACAATTGTAGGAGCTAAAACAAAACATATAGTAAATAATACAAAAACAGAAACAAGAGCAGACAAAAGCAAAGCTAAAAGCATCAAAAAAAGAAAACTCGGCCGACATTGAGGAAGATGAAAACCGCAAATATCTGCGGTTAAAATAAATTTTTGCCACCGCCACCATGAAGTGCTGCTGCTGCTACTGGTGATGGCGGTGGTAGCCAATTTCAGTTCAGTTGTTGATGCTGCCATTGACATGTGTTCGAATGGTCGAGCGTTCTGACTGACGTTTGTTGACCACTAACCGCTAAGCTACTGATTGTCGAAATCAAAAGTCAATTAAGTTTATGCCAGTGAAATGGATAATCAAGAAAATACTAATAAAGAATAAAAATAAACCAAAAAAAATTTTTTGACTCAAAAATGCCTTTAATGGATATACAATTTAAAGTTTGCGGAAATCCATTTCATGCTTTTTATCAGCAGCAGAGAAGCACAAATGCTTTCGAAATTTTTTTAAATAAAAACAAAAAATGAAGTCACAATTAGCTGATTCCCGTTTCAGCAATATTGTTTTTACGGTCTCATATATACATTAAATAGTTTATTAATACACTAATAGTCATAAGTTCTATTCCTGATCAGACGAACATGCAATACTTTAAATTTTTTATACCTATATATTATACCTATATATATTCATGAAGTGTAGAGCTCAAGATTTTGTTCCAACATTTCCGAGCAGTTTGAGCGTTTGACCCACGAGCATTCACGCATTTGTTCATTACTCACTGACAAATCGTTGAAAGGCTGAAGGAATTCTGACAACCGAAAATGAAGATTTGACCAATAGACGAGTATCGAGCGAGCATCTAGCTGCCGTGTATGTAGAGCTCTAATTTAAATAAATATTAATACTGAAAATCATGAAAATATAATTTTAAGTTTTGTAATAAACTTCATATGTTCATGAGAGGATAATAATGGTGCCTTGAACAAACTATAGTTCCCTCCCCACATGTTGGAAAAATATCAGAGCGAAAAACAAAATGGGAGCAATGCGATTTAGTCCATTTTTGGAGTTGCTTAAACTAAAAAGTGTTTCTCTCGGTAATTTTTCAACTTCATAATCAATATTTATACATAAGATAACTTCTCTTTTTTAAATTCTGATTCAGAAACAAAAAAAAAAGTTTTTTTTTCAATTTTAGTAATGTAAAACTACTAACTCTCTACTGGAAGAAAAAGGTTATTTGGTGTAGGCTTCTTATTTTTGCCACGGTAAAGCTCTAAAAACGTTAAAAAATTTAAGATTTTTCGAAATTTTTTCAAAAGCGATTCAGATTAATTTATCACTAAAAGTCACAAAAATAGAGTTCGTCACGCCTGAAATCGAAGGAATACAAAATTTTTTATTTATTTATTTATTATTTTATTTTACTCTCACTTATATAAATTCGCCTTGTACATTTTACAATGTGAGTCTATTACCGAGGTGTTGTCCATTATGAATTTCCTCTGCCTGGTCAAACTTTCAACAAAGAAATATTATGATTGTTATGCGTCGTTTGTGTGATGCTATTCGCAAAAAAGAGGCTGGATTTGTGGAAAGCCAAGTTATTGATTTTTCACCACGATAATGCGCTGTTTTATGTTACACATTGTTCCACAACCAGCTTGGAACTGCCTGAACTGGCTCCGTATAACTTCTGGCTATTCAATTGAGAAGATTCAACGAAATTTGCTGAATGTGTTGAAAGTTAT
The DNA here is from genome assembly GCA_030068015.2 of Neoceratitis asiatica. Taxonomy (NCBI): domain Eukaryota; kingdom Metazoa; phylum Arthropoda; class Insecta; order Diptera; family Tephritidae; genus Neoceratitis; species Neoceratitis asiatica. The sequence continues at coordinate 58,816,153 of CM061524.1, read as the reverse complement.
TCTGGATTATGAATAAAATAATTGTTTCGACAATTGGGAAAACGTTGAAATATGTGCATTTCACTATCCATCAAATCTTGAAAAAGACCCGTGAAAAGACGATTGACACACCCTACCTTACCGCCATACTTATACAGCTACGTAAACCGACGTTGAGAAATACGAAAATCTTTATCAGGATCGAGAGGAAACTCTCTGAGTAGTTGGGTGAAAAACGGTTGTTTCAGGCATTGTGACTTCTTATCGTATTTAGTGCGGGGGCATGTGCGCAGACAACGCCCAGTTCTGTATATATTCTTTTAAATTTTTGAAAGACTCAAATTATATTTTGTGAATTATTTAAAGAAAAATTTATTATTTGTCAAATAACGAGTCACGGTAATTCAAATATGTGTCCAATAGCTCGTCGCCCAAGAAAAAATATTAATGTGCACTGCTGACGTAGATGATGTCTCGACGACCTTAAACAAAATTTCGAAAGTGGCTTACACAATACATATTTTTTTAAATTCAGGTACTTATTCGAAATTATACATCGGCTTAGCTTTTTAGAGCTTATACTGAAATTCATATACATATAAAAAAAGGGACTTTCAGCAATCCTGACAGAACTACGAAAGTCGAAGAAACTAAAATGGAACAATTAAAGAAGAGAAATTCGTATTAATTTCAATTTGATTTAATATGTAATTAAATTGATTGCTTAATATCGCCTAAATAAAAAATGAATACCCCACTTAAGTGAAGCGGAAACAAACTTAAATATGATCATGCCGCCAATTCTTCAGTAGGCTCCTACACTGAGGTTCTTAGGTGAAGAACGTTAACAGAGGTCGGTATAAGCAGATATCGGCAGCTAATTAGATCCTAGTATTATTTATAAAATAAGTGGGTCACGCTAAATTTGTCAAGGAGTTAGCCACGCTAATGGAAATATAATTATTTTAGGAGAAATACTACCTTTCCCTTATAGTTATATATCGGGATTTGGTAGCCCTAGTGTTGACATTTGGAAACAGACAAATTTATCGAAAAGTTTGACATGATGTAGTACATACCCAGAACGAGTTGTTTACAGAAACTTAAAATATTGATCTGGGACCAAAAATGGAATTAAATCACGAAATTTTCGCACGATTATTTTTTACAACTTTCGACGTGGATTAACTGAGCAACAGTTCATCGATGAACTTAATTCAATTTTTGGCGATGAAGCTTAATAAAGGACAGGTTTTTTGCTGGTATGTTAAACTCAAACGAGGTCATAAATCACTACAAGACAAGATTTCTGGAAAGTCGTCCAAAAAAAGGTGCTGTTCTGCAAAGTATTAGTCCTGTGCGCTTGTAAGATCATGTAACCTATTGGGAGATTGAGGCAACTATAGGCGTAAGTGGGGCCGGAATACTTTCAATATTGCATGAAAATTTGATTGTAGAAAACATTTTTTGTCGTGGATTCGTCAATCGCTAAAATAAAGGCTCATGTCGATTTGTCGATGAAAATGTTAGAAAAATACGTTCGTATTGCTTCGAAACACGTCTATGACATAGTGTATGAGCACGAAAGTAAACAACATTCGACTGTGGGGATGTTTCAAGATGAGCCGAATCCAACCAAAGTTGTACGCGTACGAAGCATTTCCAAGCAATTGGCTACCTGCTTTTTTTTTTTTTTTTTTTTTTTGGAATTCTGGACTTACCACAATCGTATCACTAGAACAACACAGAACATTAAATTCTGAGTGGTACCCAACCATTGGTTTGTCAGTTGTGTTTCAAAAATTAGGAAAACCAACTATCGAAGACAGATTACACCACATATTCTTGCATTGGCATCGAATGACTTATTTTTATTCCGTAGGAAACAAATAAACTAAAAAAAAATAAACTAAGTGATCGACGTCTTTCAGCACCTTATGAGCCGGTTGCTGTATCTTTAGAGTGGAAAAATGCTTCGCCTTCGATTGTATAGATACTCAGGGCTATTCTACATTTCGATTACGTTCCCGCTCTCCGCTCCGCCACAATCGAAATTAGGTATTCTGAGTTACGATCGAATCGAAAGAAGAAGAGGAAGAGAGAATATATTTTCGAAGTCAGTTGGTTGCGTGTGAATGTGTGAAATTGAAACAAAACAAAGAAAACAAATGCAGAGTTTTTATACAATTCAAATAAATTTAAATAAAATCGTGTTTTAACGGTTAATGAGATCAATGGCCTAGACGATATTTCATGAGGATTGCGAGACAAGTGTTATCAATTTCAGATGAGTGATGAATCTTAAGAAATTGAGCCTGTAATTGGCAATCTTTTATATAAAAAGTTTCGTTATTTAGGTTCAAAAAAAAATTCAAACTTAATAAAGATGCTATATGAGAAGTATGTCCTGGATATTTTTTACAAGAAACTCAATCAAGTGCTTTTATATGGTTATCTCCACCTAATCGAGTAGTAGCTGATTTGCGATGTTTTGCGGAAGGCTGTTACCAGCACAGAGTTGGTGCAATTTATAACATAGGAATGTGTCACACAACAGTGTTAATGTCATTACATAATTTTCTCGAAATCATGGAGTCTTTTACTGATGGATCAACTGTATTTCGGCAACGTTATTTCAAAACTCTAATTTTTCATGCTGCTCTTGTGTTGTATCAAAAAGCCTCATTAAGTTCATAATACTAAAAAAAAAGACATCATTATGACTTTTCCAATTATCTAAATCATGTTTTACTTACATTTTTGTTAAAATTATGTTATTTAAGAACACGAAAATATACAATCGAACTGTTCCCCGCCAACTAAATTACAACGTACAAAAACGTAGCTACGATCGAAATGCAGAATACATAGAATTGGATAGAATCGAAAAGTTCGAAGATTGATCGAAACGGAACGTAACGCAGAATACCAAATCCGCGGAACGGAGAAAATTTCGATTCGAGTCGAAATGCAGAATAGGGCTGACTAATGGAAAACATTTTGCAAAACACTAAAGCTATTTTCGATGAATAATATTTGTTTTTGTCCTCTAATACCGAAATTTGTAAGGCAAACTTCGTTGGGGGAAAATGTGAAAGTTTTGTTCACTTTTTTCTTTGATTACAATGGTGTAGTGCATCATGAGTTCTTACCAAAATGTCCTACAGTTAATAAGGAACGAGGAAGTTAAGCAACGTTTGCGTAAAGCAATACTGCTCAAACAATCGGAATTGTGGAAAAATAAATCGTGGATTCTGCATCATGATAATGCAAGAGCTCACATATCAATGTTTATTCGTAATTTTTTTGGTCAAAACCAAAACTGTAATCATGCCTCAACCAACGTATTCACCAGATTTGGCTCCCTGCGACTTTTTCCTATTCTCAAAACTAAAGAAACCAATGAAGGGAAAGCGTTTTGCCACAATTGATGCGATCAAGTCAGAATCGAAGAAAGAGCTGATGGCCATACCGAAAAGCGCATTTCAGAAGTGCTTCGAGGATTGAAAAAAGCGTTGGCACAAGGGTATTATATCCGAGGGGAATTACTTTGATGGGGATAAAATAGATATTGATGAATCAGTAAGTACTTTTCAAGAAAAAAATTCTAAATTCACCCTTTTCTTTGAACACACGAGGTGTGAAAATGAAATTTGCTGGTAAATAAATAATCGCATTCGCAGATTCTCATAAATTAAATTTGTTGGGATTACAGAGCATGATTACGGTATCTCTATCCATGATTGTATGAATACCACACTATATAAAAATTTTACGATTGATACGTACATATGTAAATATATAAATGAAAATGTGTCTATTTTGAGCGATGAATTTTTGCCTGTCAATGCCTTATATTTATTTCACTTTTATTACAAAGCGTATATATATATACATACATACATACTAGTACTTGTACGAGTACAAGTGAATGTACTAGCACGGGTTTTCCACATATTGAACAACTCAATAAAGATCGAAAAGTACAGTGGAACCGAGCTACGAAATGAATAAAAATTCTTTATGGCGCTTCATATGTGAATGTGTGCTCTCCACTTGAACAAAAAAAAATATATATATTATTTTTTATTCTTCCTGTTGCACTGTGCGATTGCTTTTAGTTGAACACAATTGTTTTGGAACAATTGATTTTCGTTTGAAGCGATTGGTCATTCATGCTTCGGTTCAAGCCAAACCATTGACATGCTGTCAAAGTAACAGTTGCCAGCCGAGCAGCAGTTGGAAGGAAGACTTGCCAATTGGCCGAAATGGCAGCGACATTGACAAATAACTTAATTCAGCAGCTGGGCTGTGGGTGTGTACGAGTCTATGAGTGGAGGTGCTTATGGATGTGTGTTTGAAGCCCATTCCCATACAACTGCACAGGCTACTTTTCATATATTTCATTTCGTTTTTTATAAATTCGTCGAAAAAGTTTGCTGTCACTCTGAACTCTCACATGCCAACACCCAACTTTGGTCAATTTAAAAGAATTTCGTTATTAAACTGTCACTATACATTCTATTCACGTACATAAGTATGTATGTGCTGCACGAATTCATTTGGGTTTCGGCGCTTGTGATTTTAACTTTCAAACTTGAATTTAAAGCAACGTTGGCAACATTTAATCAAGGAAAAATTATTAATTAAAAGAATTAACTCTTTTTAATGAGTACTTTTTTTGCATTGAAATTCTGTCAAAGGGAAATTGTTTTTATACCACCACTATCACAAGTGTGTAGTGTCTCTTGAACTTGAAGAACTACGCGACGGCAAGTGGCAGTCTCTTGAATCTCCCAACTCTTCAAGCACAAAGATAAATTCTACAATTGAGTTGGTAGTTAAATAAGTAGCAGAAAAAGGTGAAAATAAACAAATATTTTTGCTAGAAACAGCAAGCTATCAACAAAGTCAAAATAACAAACCGAACACGGCAAGAGTGTGTGTGTAAATGCGTACATACCTGCATAATTAAACGTGCAAAGAGTTTGTAAATGTTTAAAGTATGTTGCAACATCCTTCGCTACAACAACAGCACTCATATCAGCAACAACTGTTTTCGGTGCATAAAAGAGCAAAGATTCATTACATTAAGCACTGCTTGCAACGAATTGGCAGGAATGTGCAGAAGGATAACAGTTACAACTACAAACACTTTAAAGTATGTCAGCAGTTAAATAATTAATTTGCGTGGAGTGTAAATATCACGGGTGATCCATTTCGAGGTTCGCTACTTTTTTTAAAGAAAAAAATTCTAATTTAATGGGGAATGTTTACTATCATTCGAAAGAACATTCTTTGGCATTTATTTTTTTTAAATTATCTCTTTCAAATGTTGGCCGCGACTACGTCTCAGATGGTCCATCCATTGAGTCCAATTTTCGATGACTCGTTCGAGCATTTCGACTGGTATCTAGCGAATGACACACATAATGTTGTGCTCCAAGGCCTAAATCGAAGCGGGATTGTCCACATAGACTTTGAACTTTACATATTCCCACAGGTAAAAGTCTAACGGTGTGATATCACACGATCTTGGTGGCCAATCGAACGGCACAAAACGTGAAATTATCTGCTCACCGAAGTGTTCTCTCAATATATCCATTGATTGATGTGATGTGTGGAACGTGGCGCCGTCTTGTTGAAACTAAATGTCAAATGTCGCGGAGATCACGAGTTTCAATTTCAGGCATCAAATAGTCGGTTATCATGGTGCGATAACGATCGCCATTGACGGTTACGTTCTTATCGGCATTATTTTTGAAGAAATATGGACCGATGATTCCACCGGCCCACAAACCACACCAAACCGTTGTTTTTGCTTGATGAAATTACAGCTCTTGAATCTCTTTAGGTTGCTCTTCGTGCCAAATGCGATAATTTTCCTTGTTTACATACTAATTGAGCCAGAAATGGGCCTCATCGCTGAACAAAATATTTCTCGAAAACGTCGGATCTTCTTGCAACTTTTCAAGAGCACATAGAGCGAAGCGATGTCGCTTGGGAAGGTCGAGTGGATTCAGTTTTTGTACAAGCTGTATTTTTTACGCTTCCAAATTAAGATATCGACGTAAAGTCGTTCCATAAATCAGTCTGAGTTGCTGCGAACGGCGTCGAATCGACTTTCCACGGTCTTAGTGTACACTCTCAGCTACTCCCGCTATATTTTCTGCACTGCGTGCTGGACGTGATCTACTCGTCCGAATATTATCCAATAATAAATTCTGGGTCACAAGATGGGTGATGTTGTTGCGAATAGTATGCTCAGTAGGCCGATTATGTTGACCATAAGTTGAGCGAAGTGCGCGAATCATGTTCTTTACAGAACGTGAATTTTCGTAAGAAAGTTGAATGATTTGTAAACTTTGTTCAGGTGTAAGTCCTTCCATGATGAAATGCCAAACAATACTGAACAAAAATAATATGATAGCTTGACACGACTCACGCGTCGCCTGTCAAAAAAAGGCTATTGAAAAAAGTACCTTTACTTGGGTCACCCTTTATGTATATTATACTTACATATATATTTATGTAAGAACCATCTCCCAGCCGTTTGAGAGGGAGGAGTAGTGAAGCGAAATACGAAAAAAAGAAAAAAATATAAACGTTTCCTGAGTTTTAAACTATTTTTAATTTAATTAAATTAATATAAATATTTAAAGTTTTTATGGAGAAGGATGGCGGGAACTCTGAAAAGCAGTCCCCACCTTACTAGAATCAAAACGATTCCAGAGGGGGTTGTTGTAGACAGACTGGTAAACGCGCCGAGCCACTAGACGAACAACGCGAAAACAGCGAATGTAGGTGGCCGGTAGAAGCAAAGCTACCGGAGGTTCTGTCCCCAAAAGACTTCTGTGGAAGCTAAACCCACAAAAAAGCAGAAGACCCACTCCCTCCGCAAGGGACCAACTGTGAAGGACCGAGATTTACGAGCAGCCTCATTAAAGTGTGGCTTCCTACAAAGCAGTGAGGCATCCCAGATCGTATGCAATGGCGCCAGTCCCTATAAATAGCGAGGCAGCATATCATTTAAGAATACTAGCTATAGGCAGAGTTTAGTCAAGGTCTAATGAACAGGTCTGTTTTTAGATTGATATTCACTGTGAGAAATGCATTTTTAGATTATATCAACTACGTCGGAGAACTCGCAACCATGCGCTTAGAAATATAAAATCTTTTGGAACTGTGCGACAATTCCAATATAACTATGACTAGAAGAAGAGGAAAAATTACCTCCTTTCCCACCGATTATGAAAATGATCTTCTTCACCACAGTTTATTACAGGACCGAGCACCGTCAATGTGCTAATGCCTATTTGAGGGAAGCAGTGAGGCAGAGAAGGTGATACCGCAATCGGCTAGCCATCCAAGCCTTAAACCTTGTCACCAGACTGATCGTAGCAGAGGAGAGGCATGGGTGCTTTTCATAGATATCTAGTTTGTCGGGACGCCATGACGACACCGACGAAGCAGTAGCGATAGAAGAGGTGAGTGATGTAGAGTGGCTAAATGAGGTTGAGTATTGACTACTGGGTTCTCACAAATGCAAAATGTGCTTGTATTCCCCAACCCTTGTGGCATCGCATGAGCAAAGGTAATTTCGATATTGTGTTAGTACAAAAACCAAGTAACTGTGGATATATGGCCACTGAACTATCCGCACTATTCTCATCTCATTGGGGATTTATTTTTATCACAGGTACATAGACCTCAAATTTAGAAGAGTCAATAAAAATTTGATTGATTACATACTTTCCACGCCACATCAAAATTAACCCTCAATTTCAACGGTCAACTTGGCAGAACATGGAAATCTTTTTCAACGTTGGTGACAAGAGCTTTTAAAAGCATTAAACCGTTCAAAGCGGTACGAATGGAAAACGTAATCAAAGTATGTATCGCCAATGAAATAACGTACGAATCTACATTAATATTTACTACCACAAACGTATACGAATAATGTTCATTATAGATTTCTAGATGCTGAGAGCTCAATATGGGACGTTGTATCTTTTACACTATCGTATTAAAAGTACTAATCTTGTTTATTTAGATTAAGAAAAACTGATGTATAAAATTTTCTTAAATAAACACACAAAAAAAAAAAAAGAAGCGGTACGAATGGAATTTTTCCTGCCTTTTAGTTAAAGGGTCAGGGTTATTGGCACACAGATTTGCTTCGATATACACAGCATATACAACAACATATACACAAAATAAAAATAGCCCTCGAGCAGCTGTAATTCCTATAGTACGAATATGTCATGGGTATATCAATTGCAAAATACCTACGTAAGCGAAAGTAGATCCTCTCAGCATTCATGATGTAGAAGGAACTTCCATTAATGCAAATAGCAGCACATTGATCTCATATGGGATCATCAGAATACAACTGAATGAATGTAAAAGTATGAGAACTATCTTCGAAGTCATTTGTAGCACATAACAAAAGCCATCAACTTAATCCTCTATCACGGTTATTAAAGAGAACTCTCTATAAGTCCTGAAAAATCTCCGACCTGCCTCATTACCACCCAATATCTTTAAGAGGTAAAATCTTGGCTCAAATCTTGTTAAAAAAAATAGTTTGAGGGAACATGCTCGCAGCACAGCTAGTAAAGCGCTCCAAATGCGGAATACCTGCAGAAGGCATATTGTCCAAAAATGAAAGCTGTAACGCTAAATGATGTACCTGTGCATTACACAAGTGTCGTAACAAATGGAGCACTATCTCAAGAGGTCTTTGACATAAGGCTAATTAATACACAAATGTAGTAGGAAAAATCACTAACAGCTAACCGCCTATGACATATTGTTTGATAACACGTTGGGTTAAGCCGGTTAGCGCAATGGGTACACTAAACTGTTAGAGTGCACCCGCCACAGTCAAGTTCTCATCCTTCCGTATCAACCAATCAACCAAATATTGTAGAGAGTAAGTTCAGTGCTGTGTAACATCCTTTCAACGAAATGGAAGTTCCCTCCATCTTTTCTTTGCTCCCACTACTCTCGCAGTTATAATTCTTGTTATACAACTTGAAAAGTGATGAAAATTTGTTGAAGAACCGAATAGAGAAGAACAATATTTATGAGGAGGACATATGATGACCGAGAGTAAAATTCTCCTCCGAGCAGAGCGCTAGATTATTTGACGTTTTTCGAACAAAAAATACATTACTGAGTATACATCCACATTCATTTACTGCCCTCTAAACATCCGTTTGTCTTCACATAAAATTAATAACTTTTTAATTTAAATTCCGAATTTCTCACTTCACTTGCTTAGATTAAATTGTATTTCCGGCTCAAACTTCTTCATCACTTCCACCATATGTTTGTGAGTCGATTGACGTGCCTCCAGACCCCATACCATCGTCAAATGATTCCATTTCTTGTAGGGATAAAGACAATTTTCCACAACATTTGGCAGTTCCTTCGACAAATGTATTACGTCTTTATAACTGCTAAGATGATCATTGGAGGCATAATACAATGCCACAGGCGCAGTAATCTTTTTTATCAAATATTCTCTTGGTTGTGAGCTATTGTAACGTTTCATATTCTCAGTTGGTCCATAATCATATTGACAGAAGCGCCCAGAGTCGACTAACTGTACATAATGCTTGACCTGTTTCAAGTTGCAACCACTCAAAAAATGAGCAATATAAACCGGTGCCATTGTCTGGAGAAAGGAAAACAGATAAAGAAATAAAACAAAAACATATCTACATCTTTACTTACCGCATTCCACATTTTGAGATCCTTTCCCAATATCTGAAACATATAATCATAACAAGTATCTTCAGTCATTTTGGAACGATAGCATACCTTCCAAAATTGCGAACGTGGCAGAAACTCTGTGATCGCGTTACCTGATATAGCCATAAAGTTTCGTAAAATTGGCAACAATTGTGATTTAATATTTTTCATATATGCGACTGGTGCCAGTGCACTCATCACTGTGATTTTAGCATTATATTCCGGTCGTGTGGAAGTCATCACAAAGAATGATGTGGTGCCCTAGAATAAAAAACAAATTTTGATATTTTTTTATGTTTTCATTTCAAGTAACACAATTTCCGATCGCCATTGCTTTTGATTGCTTCAACGTATGAATTCCGCTAGCCGAGTGGTTAGCATTACGTACTACAATTTGGTCTGGGGTCCAGGTTCCAGCAACATCTAAAATTATAGAAAATTAATTTTTCTAATTGCGGTCGCCCCTTGGAATGGAATGTCAAACCCCCGAGTGTATTTCTGACATGAAATAAAAGCTCCTCATAAGAATGCATCGGCCGTTCGGAGGTGGTTTAGAATAAACTGTATGTTCCTCCATTTGTTGGCAAACATCAAGACGTAAAACCACAAATTGGAGGAGGAGCTCAGCCGAAAATCGCTTCAGTGGTTCCAAAGCACCAAATATAAACGTATAAACTCGAGTGCTAATTTACTGCCAATTCAAGTGAAAGAATATTGAGGATAGTGTTAAGAGTATCAATTAAAATGGGGTTAAGCGCTTTCCAAATACAAGCGAATCTTTGAACCTTGTAACCGCAATAATATTTTCTGAATTTTTGTGGGAGTGTATAAATAAACCACTGTCGCGGGAACTATTGGATTTTAATCGTCTCTTACGCAAACATGATTTACCACACGTAAATTCTAGAACCTTTAAACAGACACTTGGTATTGGTTCGATTTACTTAGTGCGTCAAAACTTCGGATAAAACCTACACTTCTTACAGATGGCTCTCTTCCAGGCTCAGAGAGCGGTGGAAATCATGTTGTAACTAAATTTTTGTTCATTTAATGCCTGAAGAACAAAATTATCGTCCAAAGTCACCTAGTAATATCGATAAAGTTTTGTACGGCTCTAAAAATCTCTGTCTGAAATTTCAAAATTAATTTTTAAAAGTACTAATTGAAAAAAAAAAATAAGTTTTCTTACCTGTGAATGGCCAAAGTAAGCCAATTTACTGTAGCCCGTTTTGTTCAGAACAAAATCAATGGAAGCGGGCAAATCGTAAAAACCAATTTCATGCCAACTGAAGCGCCAAAACGATTTATCATTATCCGGATTGTAATATGTATGATTGCGTGAGTAGACATTGCCACGAGCATTGCCCAGCCACACGTCATAGCCCAAATCGTAGAGATAGTAACCTAAATATAGTTTTAAATGAATATAGGTGTATTTTTCTTTTAATTTCATTTATTAATATTTTATTTAATTTTTTGTTTTATTTTTTAATATCTAAAAAAAAAAATTTTTATTTAATTTAATATTTTTTAATATTTTTTTTCATTTTATTAATTTTCTTATTTTATTTTATTTTATTTTAATTAATTTTATATTATTTAATTTTATTTTATTTCATTGCATTTTATTTATTTCATTTTATTTTATTTTATTTTTTATTAATTTATTTTATTTTATATTACTAAATTTTATATTATATTATTTTAATTTATTTTATTTTATTTTATTTTATTTTTTATTTTTTATTTATTTGTGATATTTATTTTATATCTTACTTTATTCTATTTTGTTTTCATTTATTTAGTTTTAATTTATATTGATTAGGTTCGTACAAATTTACGTTATTACTTTCGTTTTTTATATTTATTTTAATTCAAATCAATCTATATTAATTTGTTTTGATTTTACTCACATTTGCTTTTATTTTAATTAATTTAATTTTTTTAAGTTTTTTTTATATTTTTTTATTTTTTAAGTTTATTTAATTTTTTTTCAATTTGCTTTACTTTGTTTCATTTTATTTAAGTTTATTTTATTTTATTTTGAGATTATTCTAGTAATCACCTAAAGCCGCCCATGGTCCGCTGACTAGCCATGTAATTGAGCTATCCAAAAGTCCATGCATTAGGAATATCGGTCGAGCTTTGGGACGTGGTAAGCGAAAAAGGCACAAAATGTATTTATCCTCTGTTATGACATAGTGACTCTCTAGGGGATAGTGATATTTTTGGGTTAAGCCAAACTGTTTGTGGGAAAGAAATATTTATTATTACATCCGGCAATTTAATTGAATCGAAATAAAATATATAATGCAACAGCGCTAGCATGCCATGATGTGATCACAACCACCCATACGTGAAGTACTTTTTTTTTCTGAAATATGTGTGTTCCAATTTAATATAAATTTCAAAACATTTTATATCTAACCTCCGACGAGCTCATTTTTAACGGTTGTAATACTGATTTTGTATATTTATTCTAGCGGCTGTAAGCTATTTTTATAATTTTTTTTAAATTTTTTTTTTTATAATTTTACCCACCATATCCAAATGGGTATCTTCCAAAACGGACGCCGGATATTTGTCCTCCATGTAACCAGCTGTGGTCACTCCAAGAAAGAGAAATTGTAGGGAAAGGATAAAAGCGACGGATTCAGACATTTTGTTTGGATATTTTTATATAATATATTTCAAATTTCTCGTTTCCCGAACATTATTGTTTATATATATATATATATTGCTAGTAACCCATTTTTTTTAAATATTTCCACTTTTAATTGCACACAACTTCACGTAAATATTTTTAGAATTTAAGCGACAAATTTTAATGTTCGCCAGAACTATCGTCAATGAGATCTAAAACAGCTATGAATGTTTCATTGGCATTGCTAGTAAAGTTAATCAATTCAGTATTTATACCCGACTGTACTATGTACGTAGGACTGATTGTGTTTGTACGGTTGTACGCTATGTATACATAATATATATGATGAACACGGTTCTAAATCATGTTTACTTTAGTACTTCCAAAACGCTACTAAATACAAAGAACCAAATGTGATCGAGTAAAATCCTCTGACTTTATAGAGAATATTCGATCATTGTCAACTACTTTAATGATTCCATTCCATTTTTACTAATATTCCATATTATCAATTCATATATGTAGTTATAAGCATGAATCGAACGTGATCAAACTACAAGTGTGATTTCAAAAACTTTAAAACATATATAATTGTTTAATTCATCCCCTTTGTTTAAGCAGTGCGTGCTAATATGGGTTCGGATATTAGCTTTCTTAAATTATTGATAGCTACAACAAAATATTTTGAAAAACATACGAGGGCTGCATTATATATATCGGAATTTGGCAACCCTAGTGTTGAAATCTGGCAACTGACAACTTTATCGTAAAACTTTACATATTTGATGAAATATTCATCTTGGCCAAAATATGGAAATAAATCGTGAACACTTTCGCACAATTATTTTTTACGAGTTTCTATGTGGATTAACTCAGCAAGAGTGCACCGATGTACTCAATTCAATCTTTGTCGATGAAGCAGCGTCAACGATCAGTGTTTCTCGATGGAATGGTGAATTCCATAGAGGTCGCAGATCACTTTAAGCCGAATTTTTCCAAAAACAGTTGTTGTTCCGGAAACTGATATTGTAAGGTCGTCATGTGAACTATCGCGTGATTGAGACAACTATACATTAGTGGGACAACCATACATTCAATATTGTATAAACATTTGATTGTGAAAAAAATTTGCCAATCATTCAAAAAAGAATCGTGTCGATTGGTATAGAGAAATATTAAAAAAAATCTGAGAGCAGTGCTTCAAAACAGTTCTTTGGCATCGTGATAGCTGATAAATCGTGGATTTACACGTATCAGCTCGAAAGTAAGTAGGAGTCGACTGTATTGGTGTTTTAGGATGAGCCGAATCCAAGAAATATTGTTCGCGCACGAAGCACTTCTAAGCAAATGGTAGCTTGATTGTGGGTATTACATGCTCATTTCTTCTAAGAAATCAACCTCCGGAAATGGATCACTCTTTACCATGACAATGCGAACTCTCACAAATCGACAGAAGCGACTACAGTTTTGAGTACTCAAAGCATCGATTTCAAGAGTCATCCATCGTATAGTCTAGACTTCGCATCGAATGACTTCTTTTTGTTCACTTAATTAAAAAATAAACTGAGAGGACAGCGTGGTTTTCGACAGCTGAAGGGGTAAGTTTTGGACATACCTCAATCAGAGTGGCAAAAGTGCTTCGACAACTGGTTCAAACATAGGCAGAATTGTAATAGTTCTTAATGGAGAATTTTTAGAAAACAAAGCGATTTTCGATGAATAATATTTGTTTGGCTGCTCTAATGCAAAAATATATACGGCAGCCCTCGTATATAGTATATATATATATATATATATATATATATATGATTTAAACAAAGAAATATAAATATATAATTTTTTTTGATTGTACGAGTATTTAAGTATGCTCACTTTTTATTAGAATTGGCAATTAAACTAATTGCGAAATAAAATTGGTAAAAAAATAAAAAATAAAATTTTTGATTTCAATGTTAAATATGTAGGTATAGGTATATTTATTGTATAGTATTTTATACGCGTGGGATTGGGCGAAAATTAATGTCGTTTCGTGTCGTGATAATGGCGTGAAATGCAGATTAAAACAGATAACAATTGAAGTTTTTTTCAATATTGAGTAGGGATGTCCAGTGTGTTACTTTCAATGGAGAGCGGTATAGATCGATGATAACCGATTTTTTATGGGCGTTATTGGAAAAATTCGACAACATTAACACTTCTGCTTCCAACAAGATATAACACCATTAGACTACTTCTTGTGTGGTTATTTGTAGTTATTGGTCTTTAGCAATAAACCGGACTCTCTTCAAGCATTAAAAGTAAATATTGAACATGTTATTCATGACATGCGACTTGATTTAGTGGAAAAAGTGGTTAAAAATTGGGTTCATCGAATTCGTTCCTGCAAAAGAAGTCGTGGAGGCTATTTGAATGATGTTATGTTCAGAACTTAATTGTATCGATTATACTTCACATAAAATAAAAAACATTTGAGTTTCCTTATCAATTACTGTGTTTTTTATTATTAAAGAAATCATATCACTCTTATTGGAAAACCCTATATATGTTGAAGCTTTTGGTGAGGCGGATTAATTTAAATTCATGAGACAACCGTGCTGGAGACATGTCTTGCCCTTTAGTATAACAATAAAATGTCGTGATAATGATTGATAATCCATTATGAAGTTTATTTTTATACTTTCAAATATTAAAGTTTAATTTCTAGTTGATCCTTTAAAATTAAGAAATACACAAAACTTGAAATTTTCATCCTATAGTCAGTTCATAAAACTTAAGCGATTTTGTGTAATTCAACCAAGTTCCAGATTCATTGATATTATTCAACATTTAACATTAGAATTTGTTAAATACTGTTTATTCATTAATAAATTGATGTAAATAAAACAAACATTCTATTACCACTGCCAACATACTCGTAGATAAGAAATGCATGCGATTTTCATTAGAAATGCCTGGAAATACAAAAACATGTACATATGTATGGAGCAAAGCCTCTAAATTGTGTAAAGTCATTTGCAGTTTTTCCTTTGTATTAACAAGAAATCGAAAGTGCAGCTAAAATGTACGTATGTATGTTACATAGATGAGTTTACATATTTGCTTTGATCTCGATTCCGTTCAATCATCATCAAAGCGGCAGTGTAATTGCAAACGTAGATATTCCAGATAATTTAAAACGTAACCAAATATACAGATATACAGAATGTACATATGTACATAATTATATTCCATATTAAAAAAAAATACTGAAGAAAACTCCATCTGGAGAAAACATTAATCTTATAGGTAATTTATTTCTTTTTTGTTGTATATTATTTAGTCAAAAAGATTTTCTTTAAATAAAGAAAACAAAATTCCAAAAAAATATCTTATATGAAAATTTTTCTACCAGAAATAACAGATATGCAGTCAAATTCATTGGCTTTTCTGCGATACCTATACTCTAATATAATATGATACGAGGGCTATTGGATAAGTCAATGACTTTTTGAATTTCCCGTACAGCTATTGTAAATACTACTGGTATTGTCAACTGGGCCATTTCGTTTGTGTTTGAGAACCATTGAAAGCAGGCGATCTCGTGAGTTTTAACGAAAATTGAACGAATTGGATTTCGTGTGCTGATTAAGCCTTATTTTTTGCGTAAAAAACCATCACCGAAACCAAGAAAAGTCCTGATAAATAAATGAAAAAAGTGCTGTTATATCAGGACGATGCACGGGTGCTCACGAGAGTAGTCACCATGACAAAAACTCATAAATTGGACTTCGAACTGGTCCAAATCCAGCATATTCCACAGATTTAGCCCTCTGCGACTATTTCTTGTTTTAAAACTGAGTAAATGGCTGGGCAGTAAGAGATTTGGCTCGAATGAAGAGATCATTACAGAAACAAATACCTCTTTTTGAAGGGCCTATACCTATTATTTGGAAGGAATTCAAAAATTGGAACAAAATGTTGGACTATGGGTCGTAAGACCTGAACACATATTAAGATGACTCCAACCATTGCACTGGCATTATTTTACCGAGTTGGTAGACTGGTGAAGTCGTCGTTGGCACACGCAGAAGAAGCAATCTGTCGGACCAGGGTTTTGTTCAACCCCAACCTGATCAGTTTAGGGCTCAAAAAGGGTGGCTGCAGTTAGATTGGGAATCATTGCTCTAAACACTCAATATCATGCCTATAGAAGCGTCCATAAATCCTTATGGTGGTGCGATCGAATTTCCCGACTAAATGATAGGTTAACTTAGGTAGATATATAAATATATGAATTGGAAGTTAACTATCTTGATGCCCTGAGCAAGTAATATTCCGTGGAACATACCCTAAGTGTAATAAATATTTGACGTTAATCTAAGAAATAATGCAAGACGAACTAGTTTAAAATATGAACTAGAACTCTTCTACTTCTCAGCTCTAGTAGCTTTTCCTACGGGGTTATTTCAAATTCGTTATTTATGAATGTGTGGGCGGAGTGTAAAGCGTTTAATTTGTTAGTAATTATTGTCCAACTAACAATTAAAAAGTGAAATTAGAATTAATTGATTTAAATTGTGATTTCGTGTTAATGGAGTTTTGATTGAGTATAATTCTTCGTACAAAGTCCGAGGGGAATTTTATTTAATTAAATGGAGATAGATTTTTAAACATTACAATTTCCTAATGAGCTCACTTTACATGTAATATTGTTGTACTAAATTATGTATTGTGTTACTTTTATTACAGTGGTCTACAGTGATAGATATAGACGCATGATTAATTTTGGATCTATCCGTGCATAAAACTATCACCAATTTCGTAAGATTTGCTCTTGTTTGTTTTATAATTTGTGTTTTCATTTTAAATTACATAAATCTGAAAACAACACACAAAATAATAGATATACTCGTATTTTCAATGATGATTTGTAAACTGTAAGACACATCACAGTAAATAGCGTGAAGGATGTCAAAAACATGAATTATATTTTAATAAACCTTGTTTTAGTAGCTTTTCTTTAATATAATTTTTTGAGTGAAAAAGTGATAGAGGTTGATACCTTTCCTCTATCACTTACATCCTTGTGGAACCGCCAACCCCTGCTCCTCACTATAACTTGATATATTTTCGGCAAATTTAACCAGATGATTGCGGAGAAAGTGAAACTTGATGTTGATATTTTGTGTTTCAAGGTTACCAAGGCATGTTTCGACTACCAACAAAAAACTGCCAATAAAAAGGCACCAGTCGTTAGGATTATATTCATTTAAACCCATATCTAAAAGCAGCTTTGCGATACAATTAAAGTTATCTCTCCTTTCTTCATTTTCTCTCATTTTCTGGTGTTCAATTTTGAGGTTAACAGTTCTGATCCTTTGATAAATTGAGATCGCGTATTAAAGCACTGCGTTCGTTTTTGAAGGCATGTGAATTACTATTGTAATGCAAAAGTCCGAGGGAGAATTTAACAGTGTAGTAAAGGAACTCTTGAAGACTGTAGGTCTAAAAATCTCCACTTAAAATTTAATTTCTTAAAGATTTATCATATACAACCCAATAGAACAATCACCAAGATGATTTCAAGGCTCCATTCAGATCATAGGAAAACCAAAGTCCTTTCTCCTTTTTTCCACAACCGTCATTTTGAGACTTTTAAGATAGTGAAGACTTACAAAAGTTATGAAGTATCCGTGGTTTATCTAGTTTGTCCATTTTAATACCGAAATTTCCAATATAAGTTTCCTTGATGAAGTCTTCGATATTTCTTTTTTCTTTTATAAAACACCGCAAATATAATGGGTTTTCCAATAAGGATTATATGATTTCAAAGTATCGTTTTGGCCATTTTTATTATGTCATGATCTGTATTTGTTTTTTCTTTGTATTCAGTAATGTTTACAATTTCATCATGGCAAGGTATTGGACCACCATAAACGTCGTGAATTTGCTGATTTTGCCTTGGAACAACTTGAAAACGAGTGGTGTGGTAGATGGACAAAACTGTCGATTCCGGTGCAAAGAAAATCCAGAAATTATTAATGAACAACCATTACATTGACCTAAATTGACAGTTTGTTGTGCTTTTTGGCCTGGTGGAATCATTGGTTCATACTTCTTTCGAGATGAAGATAGTAGCACCGTTACCGTCAATGGAGAGCGGTATAGATCGATGATAACCAACTTTTTATGGCCATAATTGGAAGAAGTTGATCTTAACAACATCTGGTTCCAACAAGACGGGGATACGTGTCACACAGCACGTACAGCCGAATTATTGAGAGAAAGTTTTGGAGATTCGATTATTTCAAGAAATTGTGGCATTAAATGGCCTCCAAAAAGTTATGATATAACGCCATTAAACTACTTACTGTGAAGTTATTTGAGGTCATTGGTCTTTACCAATAAACCAGATTTTTTTCAAGCTTTAAAAGTAAATATTGAACGTGCTATTCAGGACATACGACTTGATTTAATGGGAAAAGTGTTCAAAAATTTGGTTCATCGAATTCGTACCTGCAAATGAAGTCGTGGAAGCTATTTGACTGATGATATGTTCAGAACTTAACTGTATCGATCGTCCTTTACATTAAATTAAAAACATTTGAATTTCCATAAGAATTAGTGTGTGTTTTTTTTTAAAGAAATCATATCATATATATACTTTTATACTATATTTATACTTTCTCTGTGAGGAACATATGTTTTAAAAAACAAGAGAGTTATATTAGATTGAAGATTCAATAATTTAAAAAAAATTTAACTCAAAATAACTTATCCAAATTCACGTGGAAGCACTTCACTAATGTCAAATTACCAGTGTCTTTTCTATGGAGGAAGTAGCTTGAGAGTGGGATTACATCATGTTTGTATACGCGAAAAAGCTGCGCAAAATCCTAATATTGACTGGGAAAATGCAATAAACTTTACTAAACACTAACAAGCAAAACCAGAAAATTCGTAGAAATCATAAAAACAAAAGCAAATTCAGTACTTTCTTGAATACATTAGTAATCTGGGCAAAACATAAAAATTTGCAGATATCCAGAGCAACAAAAAGATTTTGCTTTTGTAGAGTTGTGTCAGCTTACATACTTTTAGTGCATACTTGCATATAGAATACGTAATGGACTTCTTTTCTTTTTTTAAATAATAAAAAAACAATGCATTATTAATTTTTACTTACGACCGTGATTTGAATAAAATCTATTTTTATCGGCACATACGCGTTTTATTCCCCAACATGATCTCCATTTAGCTCTATATATTTAGTCAAGCGTTGATTCAAATTTTTCTACTCTTTTAAAATATATTTCAAGGCCCTCAAAATAAGCGTTTGCTTCTGTTATGACCTCTTCCTTCGAACCGAATCTTTTACCGCCCAGTCATTTCTACAGGTTTGGAAACAATAAATAGTCGCAAAGAACTAAATCAGAAAAATATGCTGGATGGTGTAGCAGTTCGTAGTCAAATTTACAAATTTCTCCCCTGGTGACTACACGTTTGCACCCGTGTATTGTACTGATGGAACAGCATTTTTTTTTTGCCAAATGTGGTCGTCTCTGCTTCAAATCAATATCTAATCCGGCCAGATGCTTTGAATGATATTCGCCGATTGATTTTTATTCTCCGATCGTCCAATAACATTCCATTTATTTTATCGATGATTTCTGGCGTGAAGAGGTTGAGTGGCCTGAACTATCGGCGTCACTTGTACTGGTACGACCACGACGGAACTCAGTAAACCGTTTTTCAACTATTGAAATTGATGGTGTAGAGTCCCCCATATTATTTATCAAGTCTCTGCTTGGTTTCGATGATGATTTTCTTACAGCATACGAAATTTTTTTTTTTTTTAATTTTCGTTAAAATTCACGATGTTACGATTTACTTTCAATGGCTGTAAATGGTGTAGCTTGCTTAAATTGTTACAGCAGTCTATTTATTACCCGTTGATGGAATCAGGGTTGTATCTACAGTAACTGTGCGGCTCATTAAAAAAGTTACTGACATAACAAAAATCCCTCGCGTATTTTAGTAAGATGACTTAAATAGGATTGAGATATTTTGATGGAACTTGATTCACAAGTTCAAAAGCTAATACAAATAGTTGAAGTTGGACCAAGTTCACGCTCATCCAGAGAACTTATAAGTTATAAGTTATCTGCCCATCCCCATGTAACGGTAGTTATGAAGAGAACAAAAGTCGCGATAATTCTATAACTTATTTTATTATTAAAGTCATATTTGTTGGGAGCGATCGTATTAAATAGAAAAATCGCGAGTGGGCATAACACAAACCATTTTTGAGTCCAGAAAGTGTATATCAAACCCAAGGACAATATTCGATATAATTTGATTCATATATAAATGTGTAAAAATATTTTCATGATCTATTAGTAGCTGAATATGAGGGAAATTGGGCAATAATTACGCCTTTGCCGTATACAACAGTTTTTTTTTTTTTTTAAACAACCTTCCTTTCGGTTAGAATTAAGATCGATTATTTAAGGAATTAGTCAACAGAATTCAACCAAACCGAAGGTATGCCAATTTTAATGGGATCCATTACCACTTACCTATTACCTATTACCAAAAACGAGTGACGAATGTCGAGAAATATATCCTACCTACCTCTCATATAACAGGTCTTTTATTTTTTGTCCGATTTGTGGCCGAGTATCAATGTTCGGTTCTGCCTGAATTTAGTCTTCCTTAATTGTTTATGTTTTAGTTTTACTAATTTTTTACTAAATTTTTGTTGCTAAATTTTTCAACTTTAAATATAATTTTTGATTTAATTTACTTAGAAAATTACGATTTCACTGTGATATTTTTTTCCTTCGATGAAATTGTCAACTATTACTCACTTGTTAAATTATATTATTGCAAAAAATCAGTTTTACTCTAAGCAACAACAAAAATCGCTAAATGTAAATAACTATTGACGCTAATGATACATATCAGCTTTTGCACTGAGTACACTATGCTATACGCGATATTTGTTTACTTTTCATTTTGATTTGAATTTTTTATTTTGGAAACACGAAAAGATTGCGAAAATACATATAGATAGCGAGCTTTGGAAAAAATTATCATTATTTATAGTTGGTGTATCTGCTAATTTATTTTCAGTTCCATCCACATACGTATCCTATTCCTAGGGGTAACTCAATAATCTAGACCATTGGTGTCCGACAAAAGCGAAAACGTTTCTCTAACTTCGATCGCGATTGTACTTATATTTCTAGTATGAACATAATAGCTATTTCATTCGGTGACAGTTTAATCGTATACCTTTAAATATATATATATATATAAGTGCTATCTTCGGCCAAATAATTTTAATACCTTCCATGAATATATCAAACTTATTGCAAGTTGCAAAATTCGATTTTAATAATTTTCAGTGTCAATATCAACTTGAATTTATATCTGCAGAGTACCAAATTTCACGCTCTTAAATGCTTCATATCTGAACAAATCGATTGTTTGGGGGCTATATGATAGAGGATTCCGATTGTGATGATTTTCACTACCAAATCTCACGCTTCTAAATTCCTGTCCAGCTTTTTTCCCCAAAAACATCTTACCTGAAGGAACCGATTGTATGCAAACTAGATATATGTTATGGTGATCGGATTTTGATGGCTTCGGCGCCAATTTCATGTTTTTAGATTCTTTATTGGAGTATTTATAACCCAAAATCATATATCTAATCAAATCGGTTGAATGGGAGTTTCGTGATATTGTCGATCCGTCTGGCCATTTCTGACAAATAATTAATGCATTACAACAATATACCTTGGAACTAGGTTTCGTTCAAATATCTTAAAAAGTGATTAACTAATATGCCTCCAAACAGAATAATTCAACTCCGCTCTTCATTCTGATCATATCGGTATAAATTTTGATGGGCCTATCTCTTCTACATCTGGTACTTACACATTTCGGACCAAAGTTAATATATCGTTTCATATGCATGAACAGTATAAAAATACAAATAATTACATTTACATAAATGAACATTATTCTAGCAGTCTTCAGACAAGGAACTTTAAAGAAAGTCTGCTTATTACCTGAGAACGGCTTTGCGGAAATCAACCAAAATTAAGCAGTTTGTTCAAGTAATCATGAAGATGGCTTATAAGAAGATTGCCCGAATTCTGAAAAGGGAACGTGGAACGTGGAACCTCCTATACCAGTCAAATTATTAAAATTGGTTAACGCTTAATTTGTTGCTTTATAACTTGAGAACGGTTTCACAGAATTCTAGCAAATTTCTACAACATGTTTGGACTATAATGCTAAGCTTATATTAAGTTGTTTCGAATTCGAAAAAGAAGGTGTTCACCTCGTTCATATAGATACATTATCTGTACGTGTGTTTTTGACAAAATTTCTTCTATGTTAAACGGCAAAACCGATTTAAATGAAATTTTGTGTATATCTTTACGAGATATCGAAAATAGTTAAATTCATGATTCTGAAGAGTGGCTGAACTGATGAGATTTAAGAAAGACTCTATGAAAAAATATTTCTAAGCGTCATTGCCACCGGTTAAAATATTTAACGAAAATAATTAATAAAATGCATTACACATTATGCATTACCACATGATACCCATCGAAATAAAGAGATTTCTAAAATTTAGTTGTAGTTTTATTAGACAGCCGCGATAGCCGAGTGGTTAGCATTGCGTACTGCCATTCGGAAGACCTGGGGTCGAGCCCAAGTTCGAGCAACATTCAAAATTATAGAAAATAAATTTTTCTAAAAGCGGTCGCCCCTCGGCAGGTAATGTCAAGCCCTCCGAGTCTATTTATCGCATGAAATAAAGCTCCTCATAAAAAACCATCAGCCGTTCGGAGGCGGCCTAGAATAAACTGTAGGTCCCTCCATTTGTTGGTAAAAACATCAAGACACAAAAACCTCAAATTGGAGGAGGAGCTCGGCCGAATGTCGCTTCAGCGGTTACAAAGCGCCGAATATATATACATATATATATATATATATATATATATATATATATATATATATTAGAAGAGTGGATAACTGCTAGAAAATTTTAATACAATTAAATTGTAAGTTAAATGAAATGAAAGGCCTTAGGTATTATTAATTAAAAGAATTTTGAAGACCTTTAGTTCAAAAATTTGTTGGTTATCAAATAGGAAGATGAAGTTGTTTAAGACAGTCTTAATGTGGACACTGCCCCAGGCTAATCAACCATCAAAGATTTGTATACTAAGTGTAGACGTGGCAAGGTTATGCCGTCTGTATTTTAGGAATAATTTTCATTGACTACCTTGAAAAACCAAAGACCATCAACAGCGACTATTACATAGCGTTATTGGACCGTTTGAAGCACAAAATCGCCGAAAACGGCCGCATTTGAAGAAAAAGAAAGTGCTGTTTCACCAGAGCAATACATCGTGTCACAAGTCATTGAAATCGATGGCAAAAATCAATGAATTAGGCTTCCAATTGCTTCCGCATCCACCGTATTCTCCAGATCTGGCCCCAATGACTGTTTCCTGTTCTCAGATCTCAAAAAAATGCTCGCTGGGAAGAAATTTTCGTCGAATGATCGCCGAAACTGAGGCCTATTTTTAAGCAAAGGACAAATCGTACTACAAAAATGGTATCGACAAGTTGGAAGAAGTTGTTGAATAAAAAAATTAGTTTTACCAAAAAAAAAAAATATTTTTTATACTAATTTTTTTAATAATTCTTATAAGCGTTAGCTGACCAAACCTAATATAATAGTTTGCACGTGATTGATATGCTTGGTAAATCTAAGGTCCTCTAAAGGCAAAGCTCAACTTCTTTTATGCTTGTAGTAGTGAAAAGGTTAAATGATAAGCTGAAAACAAAATAACATTACTCAAATTTCTCTCAAGTATTTGTTGGAAGTTCTGCTTGCCACGTTAAGATTCTGTGAGTTTCAACACTTCAGCAGACCCGTTTGCATCATTTCGCAAAAGTCATTAATCAAAATACGTTAAGTTTCAAGCCAAAAGTGAATTTGAGCTTAACGAAAACTTTATAATTTCGAGAACAAAATTTTTTTTTAATTTTTTTTAATAATTTTTCTTTTTAATAGTGAGCTTTCGCACGCCAAGTTTAGATAATTTTAATTTTAACTTTTAGCGCTGACTTACCATCCACAAATTGTGTCGGCTCCTAAGCGACTTTAGCGGTGTGCAATATATGTAATAATTCTGCGAGTGTCACGCGAGCAAAACTTGGGTAGTGCAGAAACGTGAGCATACGCGTAAACAGTTGAACGAAAAAAGATTTAATAAATAAAGAAAATTAAAATAAAAAATTAAATATTAAAACAAAAATATGTTGGATGTTGTGCTATGTGGCGTGGCATGAAGTTGGCGCTGTTATTAACAGCTTCCGAGTGTCCCAATGAAAGAGCAACAAAGAAACTTTGTGATTTATGAACTGCGCTCGTAGTTGAGATTACGCGGCATAACAACAACAACTTAAATGACAGTCAGTGGCAGCACCTACGGAGTGCATACCACAGGGAAATACGAGTATAGCGCCAGCAGGTGGCAGAAGATGAAAGTAGAATAAGACCCATGAGGAAGCTTGGATACTTACAGACTTACATACATACACTTGTAATAATTACAATGCACGTGCAATAACGGCAGTCGATTTAGTGGCAGCGTGTGTTATGCTTCGTACGATTGAGGGTTCAAATCTGGTCTACGGCTGTGCCTTTGGAGAGGAAAGTAAAGTTCGCTCGTCCGAATTTAGCTTAAATATACTTTATTTGTAAAGAAAAGATAATGTGTAAATGGGAGTGAGACCGTTGTAGAGGTCAGGGTTTGGTCATCAAGTTTTAGAAAACCTTATCACCGGTTTTATGGCACATCTGTCGCCATTTTTTTTTTTTTTTTATGAAATATGCTGTAGCCCACATTCTTTTAACTGAATGCAGAACATTGCTTGCCAGAATATCAGTGATATATGTTCCGACCTTTTCCGTTTCTGGACATTCAAAAAATCTACAACACCCTCGTTGTTGTGGTTGTAGCGTCTTTGCCAACCCCGTCTAGGGTCAGGTAGGTCCAGTTTTAATCATCGAAGTCATCTAACAGGAGGCCCAGGAAACGTGCTGTTTCGACGGGTTCGGACCAGAGGGAGAAGGGTGCTAGATGAGTAGGGTTAAGTAGGCATGCAAAGAGGTGGTTAGTGTCATGCGGGGATTCATTGTATGCGGGACATGTGTCCATTCACGGGAAGAGAGTTCACAAAGTTGTTAACGGACTCTCGGTGAATGGTGCTTCTGGCCTGTCTGTACACCGTCCTGTCCAGCGGGTCTTGTCTGTATTGGTGTACGGCAACGCGATAGTCAAGTACTCCCTTCCTGATGTGCCTAGGTGGTGGTTCAGCTTCCAATAAGTGTCTGTTGGGATGATCCCGACAATACCATCCCAGCAGATATTGCTTATATAGCATAACATTATGCTCCTTAACTTCGCTTTATCGGTCGATAGGACTCTCCTTTTTTTGCGAGTTTCACAGGCTTTAGTAGCGGGACCGCTCTACCCAGTTTCCACATATAGGGTATAATTAGAGCGGTCAAAGACAAATTAAGAACCTTGGTGAGGTAGTCTGCTCCCGCTGGATCCAAATGTTTTAACGTCAGCATGCATATTCTGCATCCTTCCCGATAACCCCCTGAACCTCTTCCCTGGAGAAATCAAGCGTCGCGCTGGTGTGCAGCAGTGTGCGCAGACGACGGGTTACTCTTCTTTTCATTTTGTCAACCGAAGGGTGCAGTGTAAATAACCGGCTAAAATAGCACGCGCACCTTCTCGGGTCCGACGAGGCGTGATCACCGAATGAAATTTCCACCCGATCATCACATTTCTTCGGATTAGACAGCGATTTGACTATAGCCCAGAGCTTAGTTACCCCAGAGGAGGGATTGCCGGACCTTAAGTGCTCCTCCCATTTGTTCCGCTTGTACTCACGACAGCCGGTTCTACGTACCAGAGTTGGCCCAGATTTTATCTGGCCAAGTGCTGTCACGCTTTCGTCGACCTAACCCCGTTCAGGTGATCAGGTAATCTATACACGCTCGTCGATGTCGATGGTGTGGAAATTCTTAAACTCAAGAAACAAAAGCGTTTTCGAATGTCACATTATACTCTTTCAAGCACAATTATTACCTAGGTACAGAGCAGCAAAAATATCTTCAAGACGCTAAGCGACAAAATGTTAAGGCCAACGTAACGTTATTAGCAAATATAAGGTAATCGGTCAGCTTGTCAAAAACTCTGCTGCATTCTTCTCTCTGCCCCGGAGGCTAGTGAAACACTGATAAAGAAATAATTTAACTGTCGTATGTGACGAAAGTAATTTCAGGGTTTTTGAACTCCCAAATAAACAGCAATAACTCAGCATATCACATCAAATCAACGGATCAACAGATCAAAACATCTTCGTAAAAACAATAAACATGCCACAATAGCAACAATAGCCATATAAGTATATGTATATAAGTATATAATATCCGATTAACATGTAAAACAGGAAGAACGAATAAAGTAAAGCACACGCGCCAACGGAAAAAATCTAATTGAAGGAAGGAGTCGTGAGTCGACTGCTATAGTGTCAGGTAGGTTTTGTCACAAATAGGTGAGGTTATACTCCCTAATTTAGGATTCAGGGGACGGTGAGGAACTACTCCTTCTTCTATTTTCCGCTAGAATAGGCATTTAGAGGCGGTGAGTTGCTACAGCCTCCCTCTGGGACGGCCTGAGTGAGATCCTACTCCCTGTGTTTACGAGCTGATACATGATTATTTAGAGCAGGCGAGGATTTACTCCCCCTCTTATAAGGTAGTAGCGAGGGCATACTTTTCTATCTTTAGAACTCGTACGAATTTTTACGTGTGCGCAAATTGTATTAATTTTTTTGTGAAGGATCCTTCATCGGGCGAACGAACATCAGCCCGAAACCCGGAGTTTGGCATAGGTCTGGACATCATCTACACAATGAGCTTCTCATGCTCTCTGTTAAGAAGCATACCGATACGGAATAAGCAGTGTTTTGCACTATCCATACTGTATGAATTTTTGCAGACGTCTGCTGTATCTGCTTGGAGAAGAACTGCGTTCCCACCACATCAGGTAAAACTTAAGTATTTCATTATACGGATTATAGAGAGCAATACCTCACAGAAACACCGCCTTCGAATCAATAAAATACCCAACAGAACACCTTCCTAAAACTACTGAGGTCCAACTGCTCCGAAGCACTTCTCATAACGCGACGTTTGTGTGAAACCAACAAAAGAAAACCGTCCCGATTTATGGGAAAACAAATCATGGTTCTTGCGTCAGGTTAAGGCATCTGCCCACTCGTTATTTATTACTTGTTCGTATTTTTGTAATAAAAAATACCGCAGATACACCTCGTCCACTGTTTTCAATCGAATTTGCTTTAAAAGGATAACATTTAGCAATGATGGGGGAGATAATTACTGAATCGCTGAAAAAGGTCAAGGAGATACCCAAATGCTTAAGACAGAATTAATTCGAGAATTGGAAAAATTACTGGCACTAAAGTATTAAATCTGAAGAAGACAACCTGGAAGAAGCTAAAATAGAATGATATGCAAATTAAAATTTTTCGAAAAATAAATGGAAATTTTGCTTATTTTCAGAATACTTTTCCTGTTATAACAAGACACCGATAGTGGAAGAAAGTTAGTTAACAAGCGTGGAAAGGATTTGATTTGCCAAGATAGGTAAGTTTAGGTAAGGTAAGGTATATGCCGGGCATCAGCTCACCTAGCTCAACAAATGGGCCTATTGCGATACCTCTGAGGATGCTGACAATTCACACTCGCTAGTCAAACCAATGCGTGGAATTTGCAAATCTGATCAATCTTAGAAGCAGCTATTTCTCTCAAGTCTCTAAAGTCTGCCTGCTCTAGAGGCTTTAACCTACACTTCCAAAGTGGGTGAATATCTCAAAGGAAGTGCCATAAGGATTCAGATTCTTTCTCCTTTCTTCAACTTCTGCAGAAGTTGTTTAATGGCATGTCCAACCTGTCTGCATGTCTGCGTAATAGAAGATACCCTATAAGAAGACCCACAATTGTAGATATTTACTTTCTTTTTAGAAGCAAAATCTCTTCTGGCCTTTATCTATAATGCTGACCACATTATCCTGATCGCATTGTGATCATTGATACTCTTCCATCTTGAGTTAGCATTTAGGATGAATACTCTCTTATAATGGGCTTACAAGTGAGCAATTACCTGCCTCAACTGTTCCATCACGACGAAAGTGAAAGGAAAGTGCCCGTCCTTGTAACCTCGCCCGCCATCTCATTACCCAATATGCTTCTGTGCCAGGCAATCATACCATATTAAACGAGAACTTAGCCATCACGTTAAGTGCTCTACGACAAATCTCTACAGCTTCCGATTTTATTGTTACATATTTAAGGTTCCCAAAGTTCTTAATATACGATCTTGTTTTCGAAAATATATGGTTACGATTTTCAGATAGTCCCATTGAGCTTAGGCAACTTATAGTCTCATGAATAGCTGTCAGTTCCCCCTGAAAAGACTACAGTGATCCGGTAAACGAAACGTTTTGCTAATACCAAACTCTCTTTAGGAGACTTGGTCACCGACCCTATCCGCATAAAAATTAATCGAGACACCTTTTGTAGTCTTCTCACAGCACAAGCAGCCTTGAAACTCCATTATGTCAATGAGGACTAGATCCAAGAGGATATTTATAGCCTTAGTTGGTATGGTACGTGATACTTCACTAATCCAAAAGAATGTTGTGCTTTAGAATCTAAGAAAATCACAAGTAGTTGGCTTTGTCTTGACTACTAGCCACCAGACTACTACGCCATAGAGAAGTATACCCTAACAACTGCAATGTAAATCCGACGCACTATTTTAGCCAGCTTGCATCTTTACAAATGTAGAGGCATACATTCCTCCGTGCCTTTTTACAGACGCAGCAAAGCGCAGCTCCGCATTGGTGATGAAAACATTGGAGTTATATATCCTCTAGCGTAGGAATCAAGCTCTGTTTACGAGGTAAGAAGTAAGAACGAATAAAGTAAATAAATTTACCTGTAAGTATTTGGTATTTTCTTTTGGATCGAATTTTTCTGCTTTAAAATTATTTCGGAAAATCTACCATTCGAGTCTCAAATTTTTGCTGTGTTTTAAAATAAATTAATAAAAGCTCACCTCTCTTTTCACTAAATGTTTAAATTAATTTATTAAACGGCAAAACTAAAAAACTCTTTTAACTTTTTAAAAAATTTTCAAAAAGGGATATATTAATCGTCTTATGCACTCTCAGAAAAGTATACATACGATTGATTCCACGATGATTTACCGAAAAAGTGTTTGCTTATTCTTGTTATTAATTCAATATATATTCTAGAAATCCATATATCCGGCAGCTCGATACTCGCTCATTGCTCAACTGCTCAGAAGAACAAAAAAATTTAATTTTCTTTGTTAAAGTTTCTTTGGCGTTTCAATGATTTTTACACTTCATAAATAAATTTTAAAATTAATAGAAAAAAACTTTTTGAGAAAAAAGCCAAAGCGTTTGTCAAATTATAATTACAAAAAAATGGCTATTACACAAGCAAGCCGCGATCAGGACGCCCAATTAAGTTAGACGAACAAATTCAGCGAAGAATAATTCGAAAAATAGATGATGATCCATGGCAGACTGCTGTAAAAATAACAAAAGATGTAGCAAATAGTCAGGCAATGTCAGTCAATGAAGAAACTATTTAGCGCTTTCTAAAACAAAATGACTTGTTCTGCAAAGTAGCTAAAAAAAATTACTGAGAATGCAAACAAAACCAAACGTTTGGCTTACGCAGAAAAATATGGAAACGTCAATTTTTTTGTTCGACGACCAACCGGCCGAGTGGCGCGCGTGATGGATAAACGTAAAATCCAACAGACCGGTGACCGAAAACCAGGTACAGCCCGGACTGTCCTAAACGCGAGACCTATCGTGGAAGGCCGTGGCTACACTCTCTTACACTGAGCAGCTACAGATGTGCTCATCAGCTGTTATATAGTAATTTGCGAAAGTCTCAGTAAATATTTTTTTAACCGAAAAGTTCATCTATCGTTGACTCTGGAGCGAAGGCAGATTAATAGCCTTAATCGGCTTTTAAAGGAGAGAGATTTTCATTCTCATTCCAATGTAAATTCCTTAATGCGAATAATAAGAATTGTTCTTGAGCAGGTTTAAATTTATCACTATGCAATTGATAGTTTGGAATCCACACAACGGAAACATATTCCGAAATGGGCTTAACGAGTGAAATGTGAAGTGTTTTGGAATCATATGTTTTGGAAACATTGAACTCCTTAGCCCATCGTTTAATGAAAAGTAGCACTCTTTAGCTTTATTACATACAGTTTACATGACACCACCTTACCAAATTATTTAGGTCCCGTTGCGAGAGTTCTCTATCTGCTCTCTATCTATAGAACGAACTGATCTAGAGAGCTTGACATCATCTGTGTACATTAGACAGAACGACGAACCACATTTGGCAACCCATTATTGAATAAGAGGAACAGTAAGGGACCGAAATGACTGCCTTGAGGTTGATATTTCACGTGAAGTACTAGAGTTAAAAATTACTTTTTGCTTTCTACCTGTCAAAGTTTAAATAACATCGGTTCGATAACCAATTATAAAACCATTACTGACATGGGTAGTGAATTTATTAGATTCGATGAGGTGGACTTACTTTTACAAAACCCGTGTTTTGAAGTGTCAATAATTGATGACACTGAGTGAGCTAATTGGCCAGTTATGATAGCTTCAAAATTTTTGGAAATAAAGCAACGCCCCGGTAGTTTATGATACAAGATGTACTACCAGATTTATGTAGATGTAAAATATATGATTCTTTTCATAACGAGGGAAATATATTTTGCTTGATTGAAGCATTGAATATTTTCGTTAATGATATAGAAAGTCGGCACAGATCTTAAGTACACTAGATTGGATATTATCTGGACCGTACGTAAATGAACTTTTTAGAGTGTTAAGGTAGTAGTAAATAATATCAGCGGTAATACCAGACACTCTAACGTAATCGATGTAGAGAAATTTGTAGGATTAGAAATAGATTGTGTGGTTAGAATGATATTACATATTGGAAACGCTTAGTTTTCACGGATGAATGTAAATTTAAAATTTTTGGAGATGATAGACGTACGCAGCACTAGGCCCTAACAATGTAACCGTAAAACACGGTGGAGGATCACAAATGACATTGGGCTATATTACAGCAGGTGGCGTTGGATGTATATACAGTTTTTAAATGGCAGTTATTTTCCAAGTATACAAATACTGAATGTAGAGGTCAACTCCATATTTTTACAGGATAATGATCTCAATATATCGTTAATTTGCGAAGGAAGGTTTGGCTTGCACACCTGCTCTCTGAGAGCACTCATCAGCAACTCGATATAAGGGAGCTGTGGAACGAAAAGGAAAACTTCTTACTTAGGCCTACATACGTGAGTATGAGAAGCTTGAAAGACTCGCCGACAAGGCTAATTCTCGAAAATTCTATGCGAAGATGCGGCGACTTACAGAAAGTTTCAGGAGCGGAGCAAGCTCGTGAAGGGACCAAGGAGGTAATCTGGTGACAGATGTCCAGAGCATACTTAGTGTATGGAGAGAAGGCTTCTCCAATATGCTCAATAGCAATGAAAGTGATCGGCCCTTATCAATGTGGCTTTAGAACGGGTAAACCCACCATTGATCAGATATTCACCATGTGCCATATCTTGGAGAAGACCCGAGAGGAAAGAATCGCCACACACCACCTATCCATCGATTTAAAGCTGCCTTCGGCAGCACGATAAGAAACGGTCTCTACGCTCCTATGTCTCAATTTGATATCCCCACAAACCTCATACGGCTATGTAAACCGGCCCTGGATAATACCAAAAGCGGAGTAAGAATTGGGAAGGACCTCTCCGAGTCGTTCGATACCAAACGAGGTTTGAGACAAGGCGACTCTTTATCGTGTTATTTCCTCAATTTGATATTGTAGAAAATAATACGAGCTGCAGAGCTAAATAGACTAGGTACAATCTTCTACAAGAGTGTACAATTTTCAGCCTATGCTGATGATATTCATATAATTCGTCATAACAACCGCACCTTATGTTCTTTGTTCTGCAGGCCAGACAAAGAAGCGAAGCAGGCTAGACAATATGAAGACGAAATATCTCCTATCAGCAAACAAACAGTGACTTGGCTCCCACGTCACTGTTGACAGTCATGACTGTGAAGTCGGAGATAATCTTGTCTATCTAGGAACCAGCATTAACAACACCAACAACGTCAGCCTTGAACTCCAGCGCAGAATCTTCCTGCCAACAGGTGCTACTTTGGACTGAGTAGACAATTGAAAAGTAAAGACCGCTCTCAACGAACCAAAACCAAACTTTACAAGTCGCTCATCATTCCCGTCCGGACATATGGTGCAGAAGCCTAGGCGATGTCGACAGCCGATGAGTTGGCTTTATGAGTAACTATGAGGAAAGTATTCGATGGAGTAACCGCTGGCGGAAGCAGAGGAAGAGGGAGACCTCCACTCCTTTGGAAGATCAGGTGGAGAGCGACGTGGTTTCAGAACGTTAGTTCAATATCCACACTTAAAACGGTTCAACGTGAGTAATGGGGTACGATATCGAAAGAAACAACTAAAGCTTTGGTTCTTTCAGTTGCATCTCAATTGCCTGCTGCGAAACGAGCCAAAGGAGGCCACACAATTTTTCACAATAAATATTTTTTGATTTATATTTAAAACGTTTACATACTTTTTTACTTAAATATTAAAATATTCTTTTGGTTTTTATCCTCTCGAAATAAAATAACTTGATTCTCAAACAAAAACGTAGCTTCTTGTTATTTTCTGTACATAATTTGAAGAAAACTGTGGCTTATGCATACTTTAGTGAGACTGTGTATATTACTTTTCGAGTGTATCTGTATGTAACTAGTTTGTTTGTGTGCATATAGGTTTGTACAGCAAATTTCTTCTGCTTTCTTACATTTCACTTCACTTGTATTCATTCATTTTAATTCTTCTTCTTGTTATTTGTACTTTTACTGTAGTTGACAATTTTTCAACACTACTCACACCTCACTTCCACACGCATACATATACTCGTACATATGCTGTGCCACTAAAGTTAAGTGCATAATTTATGTGAGTGCCAAAACAAAAGCAATACAAATTAAAAATGGAGCAATAAACTCAAATGCCACAGCCGCAATGTGACAACAAAGGCAACAACAACAAGAACAACAACAAAAAACTACAGAAACAACAGAAATAACAATATGAATAAAGTGAAGTCATAGTAGTGCACTACCCACCACCCACACATATGTGAGTATATGCATATAAATACATACATACATACATATATGAAATGGTCGTTGCCTCGGGTGTTGCTGCCGTTGGCAGCGGCGGTGGCTTCAGTACCAGCCAGCCAACCACCTTTGTTGCAATGTTGTCGCGCTTGCTGACAGCCGCATGCTTGGTTGACATCTGTTGTTGACAGTGTGTGGCGTCACATTTGCAACAATTCATTACATAACCCACCAACCATTTCCCCACCTGCAACTCATTGCCACCAATTTCCACTTGCTTGTGCTTTATTCCTGCGCTGTTTGATTTGCATTTCCATATGATTCTTTTGGCTGTGGTTGTTGCACATAGCCATATGGATATGTATGTATGTATGCCTATGGCGTTAAATGTACAGGTGAGTCGAATTGTTTGTTGCTGCTGCAAATTAAATTAATTTTGCATAAATTCATGTTTCAGTGCAACGTTTGAAATGCCAATTTTTATTTTTTACTCGCATATGCATTTATTTATTTATTTACTTTTGCATATTTTTTGCATAGTTCATTTAAACGCATTATCAATGAAGTGGATAAACGCCATCGGCCGAACTTCTGTTGGATTTATAAATGTGCAACCAACCAGTTTGGGTTTAATAAATTACTTAAATGCCTTTCGAATTTTTTAGTTATGCAAAATTTACTGCAATAACAGTGTTTTTCTTTTTGCTGCGCAGTGATCTGGCGTAACTAACAAACAAATCCAGTTGCTCGGAAGGACGACTCCAGTTGTTTGTTTTTACTCACCAGCTCATCCTGCAAAAAGCTTCCTCTTATATAAAGCTGATTTTGTAAGAATGAACTAAATGTATTAAAGATCTGTGATATCAAACCTGTTTATCAAAAGCGAGCCAAGATCTTTTATTTCTGGCTGACTTCTTTACGACTTGGTTTTCGGTTTCAATATGGCTGAAATTTGCATCTAAAGCTTGCCCTTTTTCGGGGCATAGTGGCGTTTTCTCACTCGACGAGGCGCTATCTTTGCCTTTTTTTGGCGAAGACAAAGAAATTTCGTTTATATTTTTAATTAGATTGTCCATACGATTTGAGCCCCACTCACTATTAACCATTATGTAGTCACTGCAGGATCCTTTTTGTATCTGTGAAATGAAGAGCGGTCAGGGAGACCATATTCGAGGATTAGGACTCCTCCATACAACAGCACCAACAACATCAAACCTAAGAAACACGGGATCGGAGCATACTAAAAGCTTTTCATGACAATAGCCTAAAATATTTTTTTTTCAGATTGCTGCCCCTAAATACCAAAGTAATTACATGCCAATACCCCCATCTCAACCAGTTTTACTCGTCCCATCTCAAATATCGCTGCTGTAAGTGAAAGTGCATTCAAAGATCCGAATGTGTCTCGACGTTCTCAGGAGCTGTGGATTTCTTACAGCATATTATGACGTATTTCGCAATTGGACTTACATTTCCATTCATATAAAGTCCATCTCACACAACAACTGAAACCAGCTCACCATTCACGCATTCACAACGCCGTAGTTACGACGAAAGGGTGCTTAAACAACAAGCAGTAGATCGCCATTTTTCCAACAAAATTTTCTTCCAAGACAAGGCACAGTTTACATTCGGTGGCTACGCAAAAAGCAAAGTGGCGCAATACACACAAAAAAACTTATTTCTGGTGCGCTCTTTTGTCCGGAGGTGTGATTGGACCTTACTTTTTAAAAAACGATAACGGCGAGACTATCACCGTCAATTTGGAGCGGTATTTTTGGCCT
Organism: Neoceratitis asiatica; assembly: GCA_030068015.2. Lineage (NCBI taxonomy): Eukaryota > Metazoa > Arthropoda > Insecta > Diptera > Tephritidae > Neoceratitis > Neoceratitis asiatica. Next base: position 58,780,561 of record CM061524.1, on the reverse strand, counting down.
ACAATTGAAGAACACGATTGGGACATTGTGTGGTGCCAACAAGATGGTACCATATGCCACACAATACGAACGAGATAAATTTCCCGGCCGAGTAATCTATCGTCTTGGCGATGTCAATTGACCACCGAGATCGGGTGATTTGACACCATTGAAGTAATGTCGTATTTAGGCGGATAAACCTTCAACTCCTGAGTACTTGAAAATCAACATTCGTCAAGTTATGGCTAAGATACCGTCCAATATGTGCAAAAAAGTGTTCGAAAAGTCCTCAAGCGGAACGAAGTTTGCAAAAGTTCATGAGCCGGTCATTTGAATGATGTAGTGTTTCACATATACTGTGAAGATTTATACTGACAAAGGAATTTCATGAAAAAATTATTTAAATGTATTTTAATTATGTTTATTTTGGTAACCGCAAAATGGAAAACTATTAATGTGCCCCACTGGGTTGTAACATTAATACTCCACTCCGTGTAGAAAAAGTATTGAATGGATAATGAGGAGCGGAGAAGCTTATTTTTCTTCCATGGCACCATTCTCTGAGTTAGACTAATAGAGGTTATGAGAAGTAAAATATAAATTCATTTACTGAAAATTATTCACGAAAATTAAATTCAAAATAAAAATTATGAGGTATATGGATTTAGCCTTTCTTCCTTTTGAGTTTATCAAATAAAGAAAGGAAAAACAATAAATTAAAAATACCAACTTAAGCTCTCTGTATTCTTCTCTCATACAACAATTTGTTGGTTTTAGAAATATAAAATTATGAGATGTAACAAAACCTTTGCACTTTATTTATCTAACTTGGTCTCACTTTTTTTTTATAAATAATAACTTCAAATCTATAAAACGAGTATATTCATTTTCTAATATGTAATTAACAGATAGAGAATTAAATTCATGACTTTTAGGCCATTAAAAAGAGTTTTAAACGGCTTACGGCGTTCCCTATTCATTCAGATAAAAAATAATGCGGTTATAATTAATGCATTGAAAGCCACATAATTTATGGACGGCCAATTGAACCAGACATTTAAAATTGAAATACAAATGAAATGCATTCATAAGCACATATGTATGTGTGTGTTTTTTTTAGATACATGAATGACAGATACTCGGAACCAGACTCAAAAATATTTCAGATACATATGTTCACACATACATATGTGCATATGTAAATCTGGTATTTATTTTTATATATTTATGTAATTACAGAATTGTAAAGTAATAAAATGATCATTATAAAGTGTTTTACAAGCGCAATAAAATAAACAACGAAATGGACATCAATTTACAAGTACAAGAGTTAATAAATTAAAAATTAAAAAAAAAAATATTCATTTAATTATCTACAGCTATGGCGCTGAGTAATTTATTGGGAAATTGTTTAAAGTGTGCAGGCATCTTTGAGTAAATTTTTGGTTTGTACAAGTAAATTAGCCATATGGCGAATTACAAGCCAAATTTATTTCCAGACATCGAAAATAAATCTCTCCTATTTCAAAGTGTCCCAAACTGTATGTTTTTTTAGGTTAGATTACGTTTTACTGACTAGCTGTTACGCCTTACATAGACCTTCCTGTGTCTTTCTTAAACTCAGTGGATGTTCAGTTCAATTCGATCTAAAGTAGTCGTCTTGTAGGGCGTCAGCGCTTTTCACAAAGCTTAAGGTAGTCTTGTTATCCAATTTTGATACTTTATCTCTTCCTTTGACCTGCTTACTTCCTAGATGTGTAAGACAAGTTCTAGTTCTAAGACCTCGCAGAAGAGAATCGGTGTTCTAACGTCTCACTAATGCCTTTCTCCCAGCACTTCCTACATAAAGGGTTATCCATTAACTGTCAAACCAAGCATGCTTTATTTTCGTTAAACGTCAGGCATTTATGAAAATGGATCGCTTAACAACCGCATAACGCGTTGAAATTGTTGAAAACTACTACAAAAATATGGATTCAAAAGTGGCCACGTTTCGTGCTTTAAGAGAAAATTATTTCGCACATAACCATCCACCTACTCAAGCAATTGGTTAAAATTTAAAGAAATTTGAAAAGACTGGATCGGTTACATATATTTTAGGGTCTTTGCATCATGGGCTGACTCGTTCCACCTCAAATATCGCTGCTGTAAGTGAAAGTGTAGCCGAAGACCCAAATGCGTCTTAAACATAATTGCCGCTTGTTTATCAACGTATATATTGAATCTTCGTAATTAACTTCGATGATTTCCCAAGTCCTTCGAGATCATTAATTGTCAAGAATTTACTCAACTTTCGCAAAAAATTGCAATACATCACTATACTCGATGGTCTATTTTACAATTCTTTGTAATACACAATTATTTCAAGTTGGACTTAGTTCATTCATTTCTGAAACGCACAGGTTACTCCAATGTTAACGTCACTGCGTTTTCTACTCGTCTGCCTGCTCTAGCTGCTGTCGCTCCTTTTATAACTGACGATAATTCAAACATTTTGTTCACTCTGCTTAGAACATTCTGATAACTTGTACGCTTGCGGTAGCTGCTTTCGCTCCTTTTATCTGTCCTTCGTACTTGGAATTTCCATCACAATATTATTATTTTTTATGTGGTTTACTTGCGTTGCTAGCTATCTCAGCCCCTTTCCGTGCAGCGAAGTCCACCGCCTGTAAAACTATGCAGTACTTCGGAAGTTTGAGTTCTAGCTCAGCGTAGTAGATTCCAGTTTTGCAAGTTCCACTGGCGGAAGTGTGCTATTGCACCAACCAACCTCTTTTAATGTGTTTTGGCGGCGTGTTGAAGCTATTTTCGGCCGAAACCTACTTTCCTAACTAAAGCGTGGGGGTGTGTGATCACCATCATTCTCTTGATTATCAAACTATATCCGAAGTCTCTTGAGGAAATTTTCTATTATTTTCAATGTTGATCTGACCGTGGTTCGAATCCGTGACCTTCTACAAGATAGCATGAACGAGCTTTTTATTTCATGAGAGAAATACACTCGTAGAGTTAGGCAATCCCTGCCAAGGAGCCACCGCAATTAGAAAATATTTTTCTTAGTTTTCGATTTTGATCTGGTCAAAAGTCGAACCCATAACTCTCAGCATGATTAAAGTAAAGATTAAGTAAAGTTTAATACTAATAATTTACGAAATACCGTCAGGAAAATCGATGCTTTATAAGTATTACATTGTTTTACAAATATTTTTTGAAGTGCGAATCCCCTTTGTAAGCAGACTCTCTTTAATTACAGTAATTTCTACCTGAAAAAACACTGCAGTGATCTGGAAAACGAAGAGTGATTCTAGTCCGAAATGACACCGTCTTCTACTCAACTATCTGATTTGGATACGTCCGTGAGGATTAGAGCTCCAGATACTCGGGTATCGAGCGCTGCGAGCAGCTCAACTGCTCAGCAGAACAAAAAAAAATTTGCTTGTCAAAATATCTTTGGTGTTTCAATAATTTTTTACACTTTGAATAAATAAATTTATAATTAATGTAAAAAAGTTTTGTGAAAAAAGTCAAAGTGTTTGTCATAATACTCGAAATGCTCGTACTCAGCTCGAAAACTTTCAGGTAATGAGCAATGAGCAGGTATGCGGAGGTGCTCGTTGCTCAAATGCTCGCACTGTTCGAAACTGCTCGCACTGTTCGGCCTAGTGATTTATGTATATTATATAGAACTGTGTGCATCAGATTTGTGAGGGCATCCGCGAATTTTCCTTTAACTAAAACAGACACATAGTCAACATAAGCCATAACATGAACTCCCTTCCTTTCTAGATCCAACAACATTTTATTCAGAGAAGAGTGGAAACCACGCCACCCCATGGAATACTTCTTTGATTATACCTACACATCATTAAATATCCCATCGTTGCAATTATAAACCTGCCCAAGAGTACCTGTTTAACTAATTTCACAAAGGATTCGGAGATGCACAGTTCAAGTCAAGTTAAGTATGTCGCAAAATTCTGCATTATTTTACAAAAACATATAGGTTTCTCTATAACGTTGATTTTGGAATAGTGTCGCAGAAAAATCTTAATTTACCTTTCGAATCATCAATTAAATCAAAATATATCTCTATAACATGCAGCCGTGTAAAATAAGTTGTATCGTAATGAACTAAATTGAAGTTTTATCTGGATTGAATTTATTTGTATAAAAATATCTGGAAGTGACGTTGAATAAAATATATACTATTTAATATATGAATACGTAAATATATATAGCAGACGCAATATACAAAATATAATTACAATACATTCGGTCGCACAATTGTCCTCAGACATACTTCAGACAGGCTGCACAGCAACCTAGAGTGACACCAAAATTTGGGTAGTGAAAAATGTACAATGCGATAAACTAAAGGAAATGCTCAGACAAATTTACTGCGGCCATACTCACTTACATATATGTATACAGAGTTGCGTACAAGCACACATCCACATATAAGTAATGTGTACAAATTTACCCAAGTACAAGTGCAAGAGCACATTATTATAAATGCTGCCAAAATGCTACCGACCACTCACAAACAGCGACCGTTTAAGTTTTTCGGTTGTCCACTTTTCTTTTTGCCAGCATCTTGGCCATTTGCCATAGAAATGCCAGAATAATTTCAAAAACTAGGCGCAAATAATATATGAAGCTAGAAAAATATCCAGACGGAGCACGACGAAACGACTGCTGGCAGACAGAGAAGGTCGTGTGCTGTTCTCAACGTTAGCGTTTACAAGTGGTTGAAACACCCACATACATACATGCACACACACAGAGTCTCTGTTAATATATGTTGTAGGCAAACATGAAAATAAATATGCTGCTATGAACTTTAGTCATCTCATCTTCTTGCTTTTCAGCTTCCTCATTTTGTGGCATAAAATGAATGGCAAGTGGCAAGTGGCCGTAGGCAGTTTGGCATGGTCATCGGAAGTGTGAGTTCATATGGCTTTAAAAATATTAAATAACAACTTTTCTCACATTTTTGTGAGGTCTCGACATTTATGGATTAAAGGTGAAATTTCAAAATTGCGAAGTTAAAGGTTGGTTTCCAAAGCTTTAACAGGTTTAATTATGAATAAAAAACATGAAAAATGATTTAAAAAACTATTTCAATAACTACCCTGGTCAACAGTGGCTTTGATGCCGAGAAGCAATACTATTTTTTATTGTGAGATCCTATACTAACGACATTAAAAGCAAGGATTTTGATTTCCTAAAGGAAAAAACATTATTTGGCATTTATTTTCTGAAGATTATCTCTTTCAAATGTTGGCCGCGGCTACGTCTCAGATGGTCCATCCATTGAGTCCAATTTTTCAGGACCTGTTTGAGCATATCGACTGGTAACTGGCGAATGACACGCGTCATGTTTTGCTCCAAAGCCTGAATCGAAGCGGAATTGTCCGCATATACTTTAGACTTTACATAACCCTACAGGAAAAAGTCTAACGGTGTGATATCACACGATCTTTGTGGCCAATCGATCGGACCAAAACATGAAATTATCTGCTCACCGATGCGATGTGTGGGAAGTGGCGCCGTCTTGTTGAAACAAAATGTCACGGAGATCACGAACTTCAATTTCAGGCATCAAATAGTCAGTTATCATGGCGCGATAATGGTCGCCATTGACGGTGACTTTCTCATGGGCGTCATTTTTGAAGAAATATGGACCGATGATTCCACCGGCCCACAAATTACACCAAATCGTTGTTTTTTCTGGATAAAATGGCAGCTTTTGAATTTCTCCAGGTTGCTCTTCGTCCCAAATGCGGCAATTTTGTTTGTTTAGATACCCATTCAACCAGAAATGAGCCTCATCACTGAACAAAATTTGGCTCGAAATCGTGGAATCTTCTTGGAACTTATGTAACGAAAAATTGTCCATTTTTATACAACGCCTTCACAAATTATTTCATTAGTTTAATGTACAAAGGGGCAATATAATTTTGTCTCTTGTAGTCAAAGATGGGCTTAATAAACTTTTCTTTCACGCTTCCAACATCTCACGCACCAGACCAATTTTCTCTTTTCCGGTGTTGATAGTTGATACGGGCAATGAAATCATGGGTATTTGGTGAATTCACTTTGCGGCCCTAAAAGGAAGTTACCCATATTTAAACCACACACAAATCTTCTATGTAGATTCTTTAAGTTGGTCAAGATCAGTTACTAAATCATTTAAATATACTCGAGTAAAAGTGTTGGATTTGTAGATGCTATTACTTGGAAGTGACTATTTATAGATACTTCATTATAGGTTTCCTCAAAAGGTGGTATACCATGGGTAAAAGAAATAGTAGGTAAAGGTACTACCTCTGACTGTTGCAAATATTTTCTAGCTAATTGTAAGTCTGAAAAAATCATTTTTTATGGTTAATAGCAGGAAAATCGACACAGAAGAAGTAACAGTCACGGAATTGATTTTTTGGTACCCTCCATTTTAAAGGCGTTTCGAACCCCATATGACTTCTTCAAACACTGACCCACCATCTGAACTGTTTATAGTATCTCACGAGGTAGGATGTCACCGCTGCATTTTTCGCTGCTCTCCGGATCTCATGGACGGCTCGACGATACAGCAGCATGACAACACGTCTATCATACTCATTTTGGCTATATTTATGAAAAATCCTAGAAAACGAACAATCCTAGTTTTTAGAGCCGCCAAAGTCATCACCATTTAGAGAACGCTATTCTTAGACAGCTCACCAAAAGTTTCTAAAAATATAACAATATATTAGTAACGTGATGGGGACGCTCTATGACGCATTGATCGATGAGTGAATCAAATAACGGAGATAGTACTCATGGACTGGCTCAATCATTTCAGATTAATTCTGGACAGCGACCTATTGTGTAAGCTTAACGTGGAAGAGAGGACAGAAAAGTCTGAAAATCCTATATAGATGCTATCTATAAAATGCTAAGTGCTAAAAAAAGCACATACCCGAAATCATTGGAAGGATATAGCGACTTTCTGCGCTCTTCTTAATAGGAGCGCTATTAACTACTCAGTTTTTTACTTCACTTTTGTGGACTTGATCAAATGCTTTTCAGTGGTTCCTCGGACGCCCAATTTTTTACTATCAAGAAAATTTTGCAAACACCGGAACAAATGATAATTAAATGGTGCCTGATGCAGGCCTTTTTTGCTCCATCAAAGATGTATGTATGTGCTTTGACGCTGTCATAATAAAACAAAACATCTTATCTATTGATCACTTCTGGACGCTTTTTTACTATGTTAACGTTAAGGTATAACTCGTACAGTTAACACTAGGTCTACCAAGCGGTCAAAATGACCGCTTGCATGAATTCATCACAAAATTTTGTAAATAAAAAAATTTTTTTTTGTAAATGTATTATGTATTTTACTAAATTTATGTAATCTTCAATATAACAAATTGCTAGATTCTTTTACAGAGATAAGTATGTGGTATACCTATTTCTACCAAGCGGTCATTTTGGCCGATATATAAAAATATTAGCAAAGTTCACGATTGCTTGCGTAAATGCTAACAAAACTTTATTATAATGTTGCTAGAGTGTATTGCAAACTGTGGCAGCATTTTAGCATATCCAAAAGCATATTGTTTATTCTGATTACGGTGATTCCCACGAATAAAAAGATTTTGTGCTTTGTTCATAATTCAAATTTCTGCGTCAATGTAATTTCATTTTCTTGTTGGTGCTTTTTGTGTAGAGTTGAAATAATAATATGTACGTAGTGAAAAATTCTTTGGCATATATTTTTATACAACTAATATTGTAAGTAAATTGTAACAAATATTCCTATAATTTGTATATAATATATATTATATTTATTCAGTAAAAATCTTTACCGTAAAGATGCATAGACGTTTGAAAAACCCAAGAAGCAAATACGAAGATATATATGAATCCTCAGATACCCATAGTGAGGTAGAAAATATCCTCAATAGGCTTAGACCAGGAAGAACTCTGAGAATACCATCATATTCTGATGAAAGTGACGACCAGATTGAAATTGCTGCTGATGGAACCATGTGGAATGAAATAAAAGCTGGATCCAGTCCAAGACGAAGAGCAATACACACAATTTTCAAAAAGGCCAAAGGGCCTATAGCGTTTGCAAAATGAAATATCACAACATCAAAGTTATTGCAGAAACATACTATCCGTGCTACACAAAAAAAAAAGATATATCAAGTAATGCTATATTGTCCGTTTATAAAAGTAAGCCAACGAAAAAGGTGCTGGTGCTGAGCACGAAACATAATTCGGTCAAAACTGAAGGGGACAAAAATAAGCCTGAAACTATAATATTTGATAACAAAACTAAATTCGGGGTAGATATTACCGATCAAATGGCCAGAAAATACACTGTGAAGTCCTGTTCTCGAAGATGGCCTCTCCAAATGTTTTTCAATATTCTCGACTTGGCAGCAATAAAAGCATGGGTTTTGTATAATGAAACAAGTGGAGAAAATATATCAAGAAAAAATTTCCTGTTTCAATTAGCGGAAGAATTTTCATCAAAATATGAAGATTCATCTGAACTAGAAAAATTTACCAATCTTTTGACAAACTATCAAAGTTCTAATATACGAAAAACTTGCCAAATAGGTTTATGCAATAAAAATAAAACCACCAATATCTGTGGTGGTTGTAAAAAATATGCTTGTGGTGTATGTACTTTGAAAAAATCTCTATTTGTAAAAAATGCGATAATCAAAATATAACATAAAAAATGTATAATATTTCTTATATTTATATAAATATATATACCATGTACTTTTAATTTTTTACTGAAATATATTTTAATTTAGTTAAAAACAACTTAATCGTATAAAATTTTTCTCAAATTTTAATATTTTTCAAACGAAACATCAAAAGCGGTTATTTTGACCGCTTGGTAGAAATAGGTATACAACAAATGCTGGTAGACCTAGTGTTAAACGCTTCACCGTCTACGTGTTCGCTGTTGCCAACGCGCAAAGTACCGTAAATCTTTCATAAAGCATTTCTTTCGAAATTCTCTAAATCCAACTCAACGGATGTCGACATCATCCAAGCTTCTGCACTATATATCAGGACGGGAATGATGAGCGATTTATAGAGTGTGGCTTTGGTTTGTTGAAAGAGGTCTTTACTTTTTTATTGCCTACTCAATCCAAAGTAGCACCTGTTGGCAAGAGTGATTGTACGTTGGGGTTCAAAGTTGACGTTGTTGGTCTTGGAAATGCTGGTTCCTAGATAGACGAAATTATCTACGACTTTGCAGTTAAGACTGTGAACAGTGACGTGTGAGGCGAGTCGCGAATGTAATGACTGTTTATTTGATGATAGGAGATATTTCTTCTTGCCCTCGTTCGCATCATTGTCTAACCGGGAGAAAGCAGAATTTACGGTGCGCTTGCTATGACCAATTATATCAATATCATCGACATACGCCAGCAATTGTACACACTTTTGGAAATATTGTAGCTGGTCTATTTAGCTCTTCTGCTCTTATTATTTTTTCCAGCATCAAATTGAAGAAATAACATGACTCTGTCTGAAACCTCGTTTGGTATTGAACGGATCGGAGAGGTTTTTCCCAATTCTGTCTGCGCTTATGATGTCATCCAGGGTTAGCCATGTGAGTTTTGCGGGGATATCAAATTCAGACATAGCAGTATAGAGGCAGCTATCAAAGACAACTTTAAAATCGATGAAAAGGTGGTGTGTATCCAAAACTTGGCGTATGGTGAATATCTGGTCAATGGTGGTCTAAAGCCACTCTGAAAATATCCAATCAGTTCCTTGACGATGGGCATTAATCTCTCACATAATATGCTCGATAGGACCTTGTATGCGAGATTGAGAAAGCTTATCCAACGATAATTGAGTTAGACAGTGGGGTTCCCTTCTTTTTGGATTGTGAAGAGTGCATTTGGGTTGTGCTGATGTATGTACTTTGTCAGTTATTTGCGGCGAAATTTGAATACATCTGCCATCGAGCCGTCGGCTCTAGCCGCTTTGTTATTTTTTAAATAGGAATCGCTACTCGACCTTCCTCATAGTCGAGTAATGAAACGTCTACACCATCGTCATCGTTAGGGGTTTAGGGTTCGTCATATCCGGGTGCTTCACTTTCACAGCTTCAGCTGAAGAAGTGTTCCCTTAATACACTAAGTATGCTCTGGGTATCTGTTACCAGATTACCCCCTTGGTCTCTAAATGAGTTTGCTACGATCGTAATACTAGCTCTGTAAGTCACCGCATTTTTTCATAGAGTTTTCGAGCATTAACCTATTCGACCAGCTTCTTTTTTTTATGTCTCAAATTGTGTCTTGTTTTCTTCTTCAGCTCTCGGCATCTATCCCACTTTGAACGAGTTATGGTCGATCACAAAGCTACGAAGTAGACAGCCCGTTTAGTACTGCGATTTTTCACAAGAAAGTACACAATGGGACCTGGGAGATACTCGGAAGCAGTGAAATGAATCAAATTGATCATAAGCCGGTTTGGGGGAAAGGCTATATAACCGGCGCGAGAAGTCTAAGAGACCCCCTGTGATAGTGAACACTATGTAGTAAGGGTAAAACTGCGACATAAACACTCGAATGTGGTGAAAACTAAGAGAACACTGGTAAAGTGGAATTCGCTGTCATAAGTAGATATAAGACTTAAATCGACAAAGGGTTAGAGCAACCATAATCATCAGACAACATCGAAGAACAATGAAATGCTTACAAAAAATCGATCACAAGTGCTACTACACATATACATTATATCATATTGCCCTCTACAACCGATTTTTCAGATATTAGAATTAATATTTAATCCTAAAATATAATGCAATAAAATATGTTCATTAAAGGAGTAAAGCATTTTCTCCTTGTTTTTGTTTTATAGTCTCGTATTTAACCCATTTTTCATCGCCCTAGACAATTCACTTCAGAAAGTATTTTCCTTTGTCACGTCTACTACTATTATTAATCCATGTGCCACCCAAGCATCGCGCTTCTTTGAATAGTCAGCCTTATTTAAATGATTCCAAACCGTCACGCTGAATTACGATTTACAGAACTATTTTCATGAAATATATTGCTCGAAATGTCAACTTTCAAATACAATTGGATGAGAGTTACTCGATATAAAAGTATTAATACTATCTTGTGTGAAAGACCTTGGAGTCTTTTCAAATGTAGTAAATGGTATCTTACCATGGCTTAAGTCTACAAAACTTGGTGATTTCACCCATTTCAGTTTCGTTTATTGAATTGCTCAACGGATGGATGTTTAATCGCCATTTAACGCTATTCACGCCATGACGAATTTGTTAACAGTTAAGGTAACAAGTTTTAGAAACACTGAAAAGCAGTGGAGTGGAGTTAAACATTCTTTAAGCGTAAAACAGAGTTAAACTCACACCGAACAACTAGCCGTAAGCATATGTGCGAATCATGGATTATGCGGATGGAATGATAAGCGGAAAGGTTAAGGTGTTAGATATATAGATACATAACATATAATGTGTGTATATATGAATGTTGTAGATATGTATGCTTGTGTGGGTTTACGACTTAAAAAAAAAAACTGTTGACAACGCATTAAAATTGCCTTGTACTCTCCATTAAATAGCAGTTAGTAAAGTGCGAGCGTATAATGACATGATTTTCAATGGAGGCATGAAGATTGCATAGCAATCCTCAGCCAACCGCGGCCAGCCCTACTAATAATGCAGTGTAGTTTAGTGGCAACATCAACTTTGGCCGCTTGGCTTTGTGGCACTTCACCTTAAACAAGAATTTACTATGTAGAGCGGCTATGTTGGAGGCCGGCAAACAAGCCGATTGGGTTGTTAGTCGGCTAACCCATTGTTGCACGCGTTGCATGTAAACGATCATAAAGGCGCAAATATTGTATGTAGTAGCAGCGGTTGGTGGCGCTGATTGTGTAATGTGTAGCCATCGATGATAGCTCGTTAGCGATGGTGGTACACTTCAACATACATTTACTGCCTTGTAGCACGCAACAGTGCATTGTGCAGTGCACAAAGTGTATTTAGTGAGCTATGCTCGACGGCAAAAGAGGCTGTTTACTATCTGGCGCTGTTGACTAAGTACTCCCGCTCCTACGGCGCAACAGCAGTCCAGCAACAGTGCCTTCAACAACAGCACCACCGAAGCCACAACGCAGTTTAAAGGCGTCTGGGGAAGCGTTAAAATCTAAGCGTCACTAACTGGTGCTGAGTCGTGTTGCACGGTCGTGATTACAACAAAATTCATTGAAGTACATACAGCCGTAATAATAACAATAAAGCAGAGACTAGCTAGATGCTATGTTCGCCAAAAAAAAATTAAAAAAATAAAATGAAGCGACTGGCTGACCCTCCTGACTTGGTATTGCAAAATTTTAAATTGATCACTTTGGCGAGACGCGCGCACGCCTTTTAATTTGTTGTTTACACGAGAACACAAATTGTGGCTAAATAAAGCGTTACAGTAATGCAAGCAGCCAAAAACAATAGCAACAAATACTTTAGCAAATGAAGCGCGCATGCTGCACGCTGAGTCTGCAGAAATTTGTTGAAAAATACCAACTATTAGGAGCGGCTATGAGCTGGCACTTCGCTGGAGCAGTTACTCGCTCCCACTAAGTGAGAGGATGGTGGGTGAATTGAAGTAGACACAGATGTGGCAATAAATTGGTTATGTGGCAATAAATATCTCATTGCTGGAAATGGAAATAAATCGGTAGCAATTGAAATTAATAGTTCATTCTTCAATTTAATGCAATTTACAGCTGTTATCACACCTCCTGCAAAAGATAATATAAAGTAAGTATTACAGAACTAGTCTAAATTGGGTAGGAATTAGTCAGAATGAATCTCATATGGGTATTATTACAGAAAAACTTTTGGTGAGTCATCACTTATGTTATTACTGATAATGATGTGTGCAGAAAGTGAGTGAGAAGTTAGAGCATCCCCTTTCTTTTTGACTTGTCTTATCAACAACACAACTCATCCATTTCGGAACTTTGCATTTCAGAGAACTAATAGAAATCTTACTTCTTACTTAGTTGGCCATTATAACCCCTTTTTGGTGTTATGGCCGACCGCAACAGCTCCCACCAAGCATATCTTCATTGCGCGTTGATAGATTTTTTTCAACTAGGTTTTTTCATTAGAGCCTTGATCATACTCTTCTTTGGAGCTTCTTTGTCCATACGTACAGCATGTCTGAGCCAGCGAAAGCGTTGTATTGTAATGCGCTGGACAATATCGATGTCGTCATAGAGCTCGTACACTTCGTCGTTCGCCCGAATACGATAGTCGTCGATATGATAGAGACTGAAGATTTGCGAATTATATTTCTCTGGAATGGTCCAAGCGCGGTTGCAACAATTTCCACTGCATAATGCTTCTGTTCCGTATATCAGCATGGGCAAAATGAGCGTATTGTAAAGCGTTAGTCGTTTCAGGCGAGAGAGGGCCCTACTGAGTATTGTGATTACTCACATAATCTGCAGGTGATATTGTGGTCGGTATTTACGAAGCACAGGTACGTGATTTCCTAGGCAATCTCGAAAGTATAGCGATTCACTTCAACATACGATCCTAGTCGTCGCTGATCCCTTTCATAGACAACATGTTTTTTATCTTGCCTTCGTTTACCGCAGCAGCAATATCTCGCTTGCAATGTCCAATGAAGTCAATATCATCGGTGTAAGCGAGCTGGACAATTTTCTTTCGAGGATAATGTCTTTACTATGTGCACCAGTCTTCCGCAGATCCATCCAATAATCAAGTTGAAGGGGCCGCAGGATAGAGGATCACGTTGACTGAAACCTAAAATGGTTTTGAAAATTCCGTAGAAATGTGTTCCTACTTTTAGAGAACTGGAGGTGTAGTTCAAGGTCAATCCGCAAAGCCGAATAAGCCTCGAAAGAAAAACGAACTTATTCATGATAACATATAGGCGATCCTATATCGACATATCGTTATTCAACCGATAAAGAATGATGATTTTCGTGTCGTACACTTTTCCTGTAGTTGCAGCATATGGTCAAGTCACCCTTCTTCACTACCGGGCAAAGAAGTGTGGTTACTTCTAGATGGTAGGACGTCTACATCATCCTCGCTGAATGGTGGTATTGGGTTGCTTTCTCCAGCGTGCTCTTAGATATATTATATGTCTTTTTCATCTTCAACTAGGTCAGAGATCCATATGGTAATGCAAAGGATCAACAAGTTTATGTGAACAGCAACCACCTGGTTTATCCCAACCTAATTTAACGCTCAAGTAGTAATATATATACTTAACCTGAAAAAATGTATAGAACCCCAAAAGAAATTATTCCCTGCTACGCTGAAATACTTGGCACCAAACCTGGACAATAACCTCTCCTACTGCATGGCCTCTAGCGACAAGTACCACACTGGCTCTACTCTGTTCTAAGGTTAAGTTTATCTTGTTTTATAGAGTATTCATACGCTGGAATTCACTAGAAATAATTACATAAACTAAGCAGCTGGAAATCGTCCAACGCGTGACTTTCATTTGCATCTTTTATGCTTTACGAACTCGACCATGGCGCTTGTGAAGATAAGTGGTATAGTGCTGTGAACACTATAGGTATGTATATCGCTGCAAAAGTCCCTTAGAGTCTCAGAGAGTGTGTATTGTTTGGTTGCCCCGAACCGTTAGTAACTTCGCTAAGAGGGATGTACTCGGCTTCATTCGTTGCCGCACACATCTCTGTATTTCTGAGCTGCAGCCAAGAGGTGCTTTTTTACAACTTAATTCGTTCACAGTATGACTGTCAAAGATGGAGACACTAGAGAAAAGTCGGACTAAACTACTCCATGAATGGAACAGAGCTTAGCGGAAAGGACGATGTTGGAGTCTTCTGTCGAGGACTGCACTGCTCTAGAACAAAGTATACATAAAGCACAAATAGGTAAGGTCTGGTGCTGAGCTGATGTTCCTTGAACGAGTTTAGCACTAGAAGTTTAACGGTAGGAGAGCACCTGTACGTGCGCTGTCGTGTGACACTTTCGGCTGAAGGTATATCACGGCAGTTCAGGGACGCTCCTTTCTATTACATGATCCACACTCTCATACTCGGTTGAAGTTCTGACTATACGTTTACTCTACGAAAAACGAGTAAATATTACATACTGTACTTGCAAAAGAATACTCAGTAGGAAGTGCAGTGCTAAACCAAAATAATAATGAAGATATACGAGCTGTATATACAGGGTTATTATAGTCTTTAAATCATGTCTGACAGATGCTCCTCCCTTTATTGCCTACAGAGGTCTTAATTTGTGAAATTGCAGCATGTTCGGTAAACAGGTGATAAGCGCGCAGGCATTTGAGGGACGAAAAGCTAATGAATCGGCCAAGTCGAGAGCATATTTTGACGAAGTCTAAGCTCGTTATTTTGGTGGTACCTAATTCGGATGGTTTGAACTTTACATCTTTTGAAAAATAATGAATTTCATTCGATTATAGATATCGTGGTTTATTTGCTTATATGAATATGAAAATAATCGCCAACGCAGATGATATTATCGACAAAAAAATCTCAAATTCTCATCTAGCGTAAGCTTCCGCGCCATAAAGTATGCAAGTGTTTCACACTCACATGCGCAGAGAAAAATATTTCCCACACAAACATTATACGATGTCATGTGTATGTGAGTACTGTTGTACTTATATATGAATGTAATGGTTTATAAACTATCAATTTTAGCTGAGCTAACACAAAATGGCATAAACATAAATTTACCGGCTACATCCACCAGAATAGCTGTAAAAGTAGCGCAGAGACCCATTCACATACTCGTACATGAAATACATATGTAGATATATACAAAATTATTATAGAATCCTATTGAGGATATATTTCATGGTCAGTTGTCGCTTTTACAACAACAAATAATAATAATGGCGCATGCTTGTGCAATTTTGGCCCATTATTCAATATGGCATTTAGTGGCGAGTTTTATGGATAGTTGTGAATTAGAAGAGAAAGGATTCTCACAACTGCAAATGCTTTCTATTTAATAACAAGCTTACATACATAAAGTGTATGCGAATATGTTCCTTTGATATAGTAGGAAGTGTTCCTTTGATATATAGAGAAGAAAAGAGTATTCGAAAATAACCCGGTAATTGAGTTATTAGTGAAGTTTCTAGGAATGGCGGTTTATGAGAGCAGCTGGACTAACGATGCTTAGGTGAACTCAAAAATTAAAAGATTAGAAAAATCTATTTTTTATTCGATAATACCTTTTAAAGATATTGAGTTGGTTAGTAGGCTGGATAAGGCGGAAACTCAGGCGGCATAGATTCAGCTCTTTCTTGTGCTATCGAAGGCAGCTAAAAAATCGATGAAAAGGCGGTGAGTATCGATTCTTTTCTCAGATTGGCGCATGGTGAATTTACCAGGTCTAAAGCCACACTGATAAGGTCCATCAGTTAGTTGACGGTGGACTTTAATCTTTCACTCAATACGCCAGATAGCAATAGCGCTTAATTATTTTTTAAACGTAAAATCACTATTCGTATTTCGTTATTGTTGGGTATTGGAATGTTCATTTTACCATCTTCAATTGGAAATTCGGGCTTATCATCGCCGGGTATCGCACTTTCTCTACCATTCAGCAGGTGTAAGAAGTGTTCCCTCCATAAGGTCAGTATACCCAGGACATTCCTACATGACTATGCTCCGTTCTTGGTACCTTTAGCAAGCTTCTCAATTTCTTCAACATGATCGATTTGATTTCGAGTTTTTCCATCAGGAGAGAACCATGTAGCTCACTGTATTTTCTTATTTCGAAATCTGGTACTACAGACAACCTCATTTAGAGCCCCGGCAAAGTCGGTCAGACTGTTATGCCAAAGTTACCTTCTTTACCCATCCTAGTGTTGAAATATCCAATCACGATTTTGACATCGAGGCGGGGGCAGCGCTACATATGTTCTAAGCGCTCATGGTCACATCGTCCCTTTCTTCCGTTGGTGCGGAATGATATGTGCCAGGACTCGGCGACGGAGTCTCCTCCCACCAAAAATCCAACACCAAATTTGAGCTCCGTTACAGCGGCTATACTGTAGTAGATTTTACAAGGACCTACCTCTTCCGCAGAAAAAGAAAGACTGTTTCAGAAAAATTTAAATGAAAAAATTGTCTGGCCTCGCTGAAGATGGTCCCACCAAACGCATTGTTGGCATAATTTTAAGAAAAAACCTCATATCTAAACATATATGATGGGATATATGATAGAGCAATCTGATTTCGATGATTTTCAGTAACAATATCCAAATCATAATATTTGTCGATAAAAACAAATTTCATGTTCCTAAACATTTTTTGAACGAGTTTTTACCAAAACCTCACATCTGAAAATATCGGTGCGTGGGAGCTATATGTTATATTCGTCCGATTTCGGTGATTTTCAGAACCAATATGCAATTCATCATGTATGTGTAACATACCAAATTCTGTTCTTAGGTTTGTTTTTTGACGGATTTATGACCCAAAATTTAAGTACTGAAAAATCGGTCATATATATGCTATAGTGGTTCGATCTGGCCAGTTCCGACAAATGATCGTTTAACTGTATAGGTGCTTCTTCCTTCTTCTAGAGACTAGTTTGCGTCCAAACAGACAGACGGACAGGTAGGCATACAGACCAAATCAATTCAGATCGTGATTCTTATACGATCGGTATCTGATACATACATACTTTGGACCAATATACCATTTTATGTACATTAAAAATTTAAAAAAATAATATTAATGACGCCCAATTAACTGTCGTCTACATTTGGAGTTAATTGTTATGCCAGCAGCTGTGATTTCACTGCTTTGGAAACATGATAGACCATGAATGGTACTGGCAGTACGTACAACGGAAACAGGGTTAGAAGGATTTTTCAACAACCAGATTTGGCTGCTCTTATAACTGGAGTAAGCTCTAATATAATAAAACGATTTAGCGTAGTTTGACTAGCATTAGGCTTAGGAGGCATTCAGATCTTACGCCATGGAAACTGTAGAAATGTTTCTTAATGAATACCCCTGGTTTTATATGTCATCGTCTGGGAAGAGAATTTTAATTCATAGAGCAGATATCATAAGTAATTTTTCTCCTCAGTAAGCATTTGGAGCCATGAATAAAGACTTTAGAAATATTCGCGAGAACAGCACTAGGAAAAATTGCAGAAACATAACTATGAAAGACATAACAAAAGCGCTTTCGTTTCTTCTGGTCCTTTAATATCTTCGTTATCCAATGGGTGTTCAGTTTTCTCGGTAAGGAATATTATCATGGACGAGTATGTCAAGACCTTTCTTTTGATACAGCATCTCTCAGATTTCGCAGATTCTATGAAACATCAATTGAAGATTGCTTTGGAAGTTATTATTTACGTTAAATGCCGCCAGCGAGGCCAAACTGCCCAAGCTATTCGCTTAAAGCACTCGGTGCACTATCTGTCAGGCGAGACTTTAAACACTTTCAAATGCCACGGATTTTTCGTATTTCTCCCAAAAACATATAGGTATGTAAACGAAATACTCAATTTCGAGTATATTTACACGTAACTATGTTAACTCAACTCATTAAGAAATCAATTAAGTTAATGCATTAAAATCGAAAAGAAAGCACTCTAAGGAAACCCATCAATGTGAATTAGTTAGCGAAGCTGAACGAAAACGGCAAATTTATTGTTGGCATTGGTTCAATGAATTTGTAATGTTTTAATTTTGTGTTACAATACTTTATGCTGAACGGAGAGAATACATATCACCTTCACTTTACACAGCAATCAAAGTAGTACAACTTCACAACTCATTTGATAAAATAGGTGCAGCAGCGCATTGAAGCGTAAATTTACAACTTGCCACACACTAACAGTGTTTTCTTATGATGTTTGATATGTAAAAGTGAAATATATTTGCCGGTAAAATTATATACTAGCATATATAACTGCACATATGTATATAATATATATATATATATATGTAAAAAGTTTATGTGTAAATGAAGTTCTGTCCCTTTTCTTTGATATTTGTATATATGAATACATGATTATTTATATGTAAATGGATGAAAATCAATTAGGGTGTTACTGAAAAAAATATCATTATTTTTTTACAAGAGATAGACCCAACGAAATTTATATCTATCGTATCAGAATGACGAACTGAGTTGATTTAGCCAAGTCTGTCTGTCTGTCAGATTTGAAATTACGGGTCATAATCCATCATAAAAGCAGCTAAGGACGTGAAATTTTGTATACACATACATGATGAATTGTATATTAGTTCTAAAAATCATCGAAATCGTACGAATATAACATATATCTCTCATGCACCGATATTTGCATATGTGAGGTTTTGGTCAAGACTCAGTGAGATAAAATTTAGGAGCACGAAATTTGGTATTATCCACAAATATTATAAATTACATATTGGTAGTGAAAATCATCGAAATCAGACTACGGCATCAAATAGTTCCAAAACAACTGATTTTTTCAGATATAAGGTTTTGGATCAAAAGTTCGCAAAGAAGGCATCCAGGAGCGTGAAATTTGGCATTCAAGCTTGTGTTGACACTGAAAATCATCAAAATCGAATTTTGCAATTTGCAATATATTTGATATGTTCATGAAAGGTATAAAGACTTCGGCAGGGTCGAAGATAGCACTTCCTCAAAGTCTTTCACAAAATCGTAAATTTCAATGCACCGAAGTAAGCCAAATGACCTATGCTTGTGTACGACAAGATGAGACCACTAAAAATAGTTCGCAACCACATCTGCGATACCAAATCATGCCCGTTTCTGCCGATTTATTGATCTTTGGTCCCCTTCTTGGAAGAAAATTATTATATATGTTAATCTGTACAAAAACATACCAACGTACTAAATAAACTTCAAGAATTTCGTACTTGCTGCCTGGTCAATTCCCGCCATTTGTTTGTCATGACAAAATTATACCTTCTTACAAAAATTAAACAAAACCGACCCATACAAATATTTGTCTCAATAAGATCAGTGTCCGGTCCACTTCTTGGAAAAGAAATAAATTCAAGTAAATTGAATCATTGCTCGATTATTTTTAATGAAACCAAATGTAGCGGAGATCACAAACTTCAATTTAAGGCATCAAATAGTCGGTAATCATGGCATGACAACGGTCGCCATTCACGCTTACGTTCTCACCGGCATCATTTTTAAATAAATATAGACCGACGATTCCACCGGCCCACAAACCACACCAAACCGTTATTTTTTCTGGATGAAATGGCAGCTTTTGAATCTCTTCAGGTTCAGGTTTAAGCCTCATTGCTGAACAAAATTTGGCTCAAAAACGTCGGATCTTCTTGGAACTTTTCAAAAGCCCATAGAGCGAAGCGATGCCGCTTGGGAAGGTCAAGCGGTTTCAGTTCTTGCACAAGATGTATTTTGTACACTTTCAATTTAAGATTTCGCCAAGTCGTTCCATACGTCAGTCCGAGTTGCTTCGAATGGCGCCGAATCGACTCTCGGAATCTCTTGACCATGAGTTGAGCGAAGCGCGTGAAACACATTCTTTACAGAACGTGAATTTTCGTACTAAAGTTGAATGATTTGTAAACGTTGTACAGGCGTAAGTCTTTCCATGATGAAATGCCAAACAATACTGAATAAAATCAACATGACAGCTTGACACGTCTCACGCGTGATCTGTCAAAGAAAGGCTATTGAAAAAAGTACCTCTACTTGGATCACCCTTTAGAAGAGAGCGTGACGATGAAAAGAGTAGCGTGCGTAGTTATTCGTGCTCGGACAACTCGTTTGGTGTTCTTATTCGACGATGTAAATAAATTATAATTTCTTTTTTGTTTTATATTGTTTTACAATTTCAATTTCAAAGCTATGTTGAGATTCGTACCAAGTCATGGAATAATTTAAAATTTTAAAATTTAGTTTTTGAAACTGATAAAAATTGAAGAAAAAAAGAAGAAAATAAAATCAAATACCAGCAAACTGCTCTGTGTGAACGTGATGAGCAACACCAAATACGAAGTAACCGATAAGGAATACGGAAGCGTTTCAAAATTTGAACACCTTAATGCACATATTTATATACAAATGTAAGAGTTTATACATACGTATATTCAACTGTCTTGTGAATCATCCCCAGTGTATATTCAAAGCAACACTTCAAGGAAACGGAAAATGTTAAAAAATTAAGACAGTGATGAAAATAACATGTTGAAGACGGAAATGAACCGTGGAAAACCATAAAAAAAAATTAAGAACAAAATTAAAAAAGTATAAAATGCTGGTACAGTGTAATTTAGTAATTTTCTGCTTGATTGGTTAAGGCATTGGATGGATTTATTTAGTAAAACATTATAAAATGACGTTAAATTCTTACATGGAAAGCAAATGTAATGTGAATAAATATTTACTTTGCTATTACTGCAGTGTTAAGAGCGTAAGAGTGGGGTTACTCGATGAATCTACGGGAATAGGATTCTTTATTTATTTATAGCAAACAAATTTATATGCTCGAAAAATGCCTTGTATGCCTTGAATTTTTGGATGGACTTCGGGAGGATAGTATGGATTTCCTTTAATATTCCGAAAGAAATTTTCGGCCGAGCTTCTCCTCTAATACTAATATCTAGCAAGCCTGCTAAAGCTTTGCTTTCTTTTTTAAATTTCTCTTCCTTAATTTTTCACAGTATATCCTTCATGGTTTAAGTGCCTTAAAATGAAATGTTTCCATAACAAAATTTAAATTTCCATTACGCTTTACCTACTTATTTACTTACGCCACTATTAACGTTCATTGCACTTTGAACTTTGCATTGGATGCTCCCCCTTTGGTTGGTTTGCATGCCACAAAGTAAGTCTACGAACTCCGCAACACACGTTTACCCTCACCTATGCTGCTGCTGCTGTTTCATGCCTTCATCATGCAACTTTCATTCATTTCAATTACCCTTCATTGCATTGTATTATCATATGCGCTTTGCGTTTTGTTTGAATTACATAAATAAATATAAAATTCTTTTTTATGAAGGAAGGTGAAAAAAAATGTTTTTTAATTTTCACCACCAGTCCTTTTTAACTCATCCTGTCAGAGCACGCACAACAGTCAGCAACAGCGTTGGTTTGCTTACATTTGCTATAATGCATCTCTTCGTACACCTCTCTCGAGCTCCCTCTTTTATTGTCTGATATAAAATAATGCTTCTCTTCCGCTTGACGCTCACTATTCTCTTATTGCCTCAATTACGGTTATATTATTTTACCATAAACAAACTAGAAACTTTGTGAATACTTATGCGTCTCGTGCTCCTCTGCTGCTCGTATTTATTTCTTTCAGGTGTTGTGCTCTTTTTCAATGGCTTATTCTGTATTAGATTCAAGCTTGAAATGTATATAAAATAGTTAGAACACTTGCCGGCAAGCTTTTCTCATAACAAAGGAGCTGAGCTAAACCAACTACAACTTTTATTATGAAAATATGTTCTCGAAAAAGCCCTGAGAGAATTATGGTTTATGAAAGTTCACTTATAGATACATATATATGCATGTATGTATAATTGGTGCTTTGTAACCGCAGAAAAGATTTTCGACCGAGCTCCTCCTCTAATTTGTGATGCGCATCTTTATTTTTATTTTTTTATATTTTAAATAAATGGAGTGATCTACAGTTTATTCTAAGCCGCCTCTGAACGTCTGATAAATTTTTAAGAGGAGTTTTTACTTCAAGCCAGAAATATACTCGGAGAGCTTGACACTCACTGTCGTGAGATGACAGCAATTACAAAAATTAATTTTTCCATAATTTTGTATGTTGGTCGGACATGGACTTGAGCCATGGCCTTCCAAATGGCAGTACTCACTGCTAATCATTCGGCTATTGGGACTCACTTAACGTTGGAATATGGAATATTGCCCCAATGTTTTTGTCTCTGTTGCAGAGATAAAGAACGCTAGAGAAATTTCTTGGAGAAATATTATTTTGAGAGCCTCAGCCAGACTTTGCAATCTCAATATTTCCAGTCGCTCAATTGAGAGAGACAATTTACTTGACTTCATCGAAGTATACTTTAGGATTACTACCTTCTCGACTTTTTTCATTTCTTTTACAATTTTCTTATCTTTCCGAAACTGTTATAAGATACGGCTTCTATGGAACTTCACATACAAGAAAGCATTTTTATGTTCGCAGAATGGGAGATAAGGGGTAGAAAAAAAACCAAATTACTCCTTCAAATACATTCAGCTGTAAGACGGACACATTTTTCAGATTTTTCAATTAATTTCTGTATACCTTCATATAAAAAAGTTCCCCTTTATATTTAAAATATGCCAAAACTGCTTCCTTGACTCCATCATCGGTGATCAATTTTTACCCCACAGCTGTTTTTTAATTTTTGGAAACAGCTAATATTCACTCGCAGTCAGATCTGGGCTGTAGTGTAGCGGATTCAAAATATTGAAGGCCACCTTATGAGGGCAGCCAACGCAACGAGGCTCTTATGAACGAGCTCGTTTTTCTTGCAAAACCAACACATTTTTCGTCGATTTTCCTCTTTTTTTTCTTTCTTGGCTTGTTTTAGTCGCTATAATTTTGAAACTTAGTATTCTCAAGTTATAGAAACACTTTTATCTTTACAATATAGTAAATATAATCAATTACATTTCTTCCGAGTTCGAAAACACTGTGACACCTAAACTTCTTGGGATGTGCTGTGCCGTTTTTATGCCACTGCATGGATTCTGACAAGTGACAATTTGACTCAACACACCATCTTTTTCTTCTTCACAGAGGTCCAAAAATCACGTCAACACTCTACGCTGTTCGATTATGTTTCTTGGTTGACGATAGCTCAAAGATTAATTACCTAATGCCAGTGAAACCCCATATTTTTTACTAATTGTGAGTCACTCATCACGTTTCGATCCTAAAGAAGCTAATCGCCCTTATATAGATTGATCCAAGTAGAGCTACTATTTCAATTGAATTTTTTGGACAGGTCGCACGTGAGTCGTGTCGCGATATCATGTTATTTTTGTTAAGTATTGTTTGGCATTTCATCATGGAAACACTTACGCCTGAACAACGTTTACAAATCATTCCATTTTATTGCGAAAATTCTCGTTCTGCAAAGAATGTGTTTCCCGCGCTTCGCTCAACTTATGGTCAAAATAATCGGCCCACTGGGTGTACTATCCGCAACACCATCACCCATCTTTTGACCCAGCATTCATTTTTGGATAGTATTAGACCGAATAGACCAAGTCCAGCACGCACTGAAAAAACTATAGCGGCCGTAGCTTAGAGTGTACACGAAGACAGTGGAGAGTCGATTCGGCGCCGTTCGCAGCAACTCGGACTGACGTATGGGATGACTTTGCGAATTTTATGTCAATATCTTAAATTAAAAGCGTACAAAATACAGCTTGTGCAAGAACTGAAGCCGCTCGAACTGAACCGCCTTCCCAAACGACATCGCTTCGCTCTATGGGCTTTTGAAAGGTTCCAAGAAGATTCGAAGTTTTCGAGCCAAATTTTGTTTAGCGATTATGGCCATTTCTAGCTCAATGGGTATGTCAAGAAGCAAAATTACCGCATTCAGGGCGAAGAGCAACCTGAAGAGATTCGGATTGGTGTGGTTTGTGAGCCGATGGAATCACCGATCCATATTTCTTTAAAAATGAGAACGATGAGAACGTAACCATCCATGGCGATCGTAATTGCGCCATGATAACCGACTATTTGATGCCTGAAATTGAAGCTCGTTATCTCCGCGACATTTGCATTCACTTCCCGCATATCGCATAAATCAAAGGATTTATTAAGAGAACACTTAGGTGAGCATATAATTTCACGTTTTCGGCCGGTCGATTGGCCACCAAGATCGTGTGAATCACACCGTTAGACTTTTTCTTGTGGGGATATGTAAAGTCTAAAGTCTATGCGGACAATCCCGCTTCGCTTCAGGCCTTGGAGCAAAACATCGCGTGAATCAATCGCCAGTTACCAGTCGCAATGCTCGAACGAGTCATCGAATCTGGACTCAACGGATGGACCATCTGAGACGTAGCCGCGGCCAACATTTGTAAGAGATAATCTTCAAAAAATATATGCCAAAGAATGTTCTTTCGATTGATAATAAACGTTCTCTATTAAATTTGAATTTTTTGTTTTTTTTTCTTTAAAAAAAGTAGGGACCTCGAAATGGATCACCCGTTGTATTAGAAAATTTGCTTATTGTCCTAAATAGAAACAGATTCTTAATATATTAATTTGAATACAAAATAAATAAAATAAAAATAAAAATAAAAATAAATAAATGTCCTGCGTACATACATATATCCAATTTTACTTGTTCATTCTCTTTGTCGAGCCATTTAATTTAACCACTTTAATGTTTATTTCTTTCCACATTAAATACAGTAATTTTCTGTAGTTAATTCATAAATTTAAAGTCGGATGATGTAAGGCAATGGTCATAAAAGAAAATATGTTGCTAACAAAAAGGACACACATTAAAACTTTTTAATCCTCAGTATATTCAAAGTGTTGTTCTTTTTCTTTTAATACACATTGGGTCAAACGGTATTTGAGAAAAGCCATTTGCAAGATGTTTTTGTGAAGCTTATGTAAATTGCGTGACATATGTTTATTAGTGTACCAGTCAGGGGCGTTTTGGACAACAAATAAGTTGATAAAATGAGGATAAATTTTTTTATCGCACAAAATAGTAGAGAACACAAGCTATAAGCTTCTAGCTATGGTTACTTAAACTTCGAAATAACATATCACTTGAAAAGTCCCCGGCCTACCAAAGTAAAACACAAACCCTTTTTTATTGAAGACTGATTATGGCGGCGACTCTCCAACTTTTCGATACCATTTTTGTAGTATCGTTTGCTCTTTACTTCGAAATAGGCCTGAGTTTCGGCAACCACCGCTTCATTTCACTAAAAATTCTTCCCAGCGAGCATTCTTTTGAGATCTGAGAACGGGCATTAGTCGCCAGGGGATTTTTGCCAACAATTGCACTGACTTGTGTGACACGTTGCATTATGACAGAAAACTTTCTTTTTCTTCAAATGCGACCGTTATTCGGCAATTTCGGCCTTCAAACGGCACAAAACTACAGACGCCACAACCTTTCCAGTCGACTGATACTTTTTTCCGCGCTTTGGAGCGGGTTAAACTTGTCCACTCGGATGGCTGTCGATTGGAGTGAAATAATGGAGCCATGTTTCATCAATTGTTACATATCGACGCTATAACTCGTGTTTATTACGCTTGAACATCTCCAAACACTGCTCCGAATCATCAACTCGTCGTTGTTTTTGCTCAAAAGTGAGCCATCGCGGCACCCACTGTGCACAGAGCTTTCTCATACCCAAATTTTCGTGAATGATATGATCTACACGGTCACTTGATATCCCTATAGTGCCTGCTTTTTCGTTCAATTTCAAGTTACGGTCATTCAGAGCCATTTTTTTATGTTTTCGTCGGTAACAATCTCTTTTTGGCTCCACTGCCTTCATCGTGTTCGGTGCTCATTTGACCACAGCAGTGTTCGGTCATCAGGCCACGTTTGTGATTGAACTGTATTTTTTCCTTCTAAAGGCAATACTTTGTCAATACGCGAAATTCATTTTTATTAATTTTTTTTTCTAAATAACAAAAGTTGCTTCACTCCAAATTATTAGGGCTAACTAAAATATATACGGATTTAATTCTTTCTAATTCCATATATATGTCAGGCCGAGGATTTTTCAATTGACTTGTTATATTTTAGATCCACGACCTATACTTATAATAATTCTTATATCGAGGTAATAAGCAGAGTCTAAGTGCATAGGCCTAAGTTAACTGTAAAAATCTCCCTTCCTAATGCGTATGTATTGCTAGATTTTTTTTTTGTGTTGCTATAATAATATGATCCTTTTATTAATGTATGCATCATGTGACAACTGTTGCGGTTTACCAACTCTTTAATAGTTTCCACTTTGTCGGACACTAACGTTAATAGGCATTATGACGTCATTTAGGGCAAGAGAAAGAGAGTTTAATATTTTAAAATGAGCAAATGAATAGCTTAAAAAGCCTGACTGTATTCATAAATTGAAGGAAGAATGAATGTAATGGCAACCAGTTGTGAACAAGTATAATACAACTAGTGTCTTGCATCAATTTCTCCCCTTACATTGCCATGTTAGCGGCGGGTAAAATAACTAAATGTGAATTGCTCGGTTACGCATTAACTTCATACAAGTTAAAAACTATTTCATTTGTGCCACTTACCACTTTGGTGAAATAAAAATAAAAATAAAAATACCTACAGCGGGATTCCGACTCCGAATCTCATGTCTTACATCAACAGTAGTTCCAGGGTGCCACCCAACAGAAAACAAATTACATCAAGAACAACATTTATTGATATTTTATGTACACAACAACATTCTTTTGAATGATGAATGGCCACAATGCATACCCCCAGCAGTTGTCAGCCATGATATGCTGAGCACATCGGCCTTGATACCTCTAGCTTTTAAGTTCTGGTGAATGCGTTTCTCTTGTTCTTCGCCACATTAATCAAAACTCTGGAACTGAACGAGGCGGTTGTGGAGAAATGCATTTCGATAGTTATTTTAAGTTATTTGAAGTGTGATTTCCAAGAAAGTTTTTTTTAGAAACTTCAATAAACAAGTTTCATGCAAGTAGTTTCAAACTGGTTATTGAACTTCAAAAATCAGTATCTCATCAATATTCTAATCTGTGGGCCATCGAATTATCGGATTTTGTTTTTTCTATGCTAAATAGGTTGTCTCAGTAAACAGATGAACTTATAACATTATTTCCTATTTCCAACATCTCACGTGCAGACCAGTATCTTTTTGTTTAGTGCTGATGGCTGGTACTGGCAATGAAATCATTGATATTTGGTAATTCCACTTTATTGTCCTTAGTCCTGTAGTTATACATAAAAGTTCTTCTGCAGATTCTTTATGTTGTTCAAGATCAGTCATTAAATCATTTAATCCTACTCGAGTAAAAAGCTCTCTAGATGCTATTTATATAACGTCGATATCACTATCATATACACTTCCCAATAGGTTTCTTCAAAAGATGATATGCGGGTAGAACAAATAGTTGGTACATATTCTTTCTCTGAATGTTGCCATAAACCCACTGTTGTACATTTTTCAAACAATTTTAGGTGAACACGGCTTTTTTTCGGCGCCTGGACTTAGAGGCATCCCGAACAAGGCACTTAAAATCGCCGTCAAACATAATAAAACAGTATTCGCCGAGATATATATATATGCATACGAAGTGTATTCAAAGGAAAAGGTAAATTTTGAATTTTTTTGAAGAGTGTTTATTCATCAATATCTATTTTGTCCCCTTCAAGCACTTCTGAAATGCGCTTTTTGGTATGGCCATCAGCTCTTTCTTCGATTCTGACTTGATCTCATCAATTGTGACAAAACACTTTCCTTTCATTGGTTTCTTTAGTTTTGGGAATAGGAAAAAGTCGCGGTGAGCCAAATATGGTGAATTCGGTGGTTTAAACATGATTAGGGTTCTGCTTTTGGGCAAAAAATCAGGAATAAGCATTCTTATGTAAGCTGGTGCATTATCGGGATGCAGAATCCACGATTTGTATTTCCACAATTCCGATCGTTTGAGCCGTATTGCTTCACGCAAACGTTGCAAAACTTCCTTGTAGTATTCCTTATTAACAATACGACCTTTTGGCAGGAACTCATGATGCACCACACCATTGCAATCAAGGAAAACAATGAGTAAAACCTTCACCTTCTCCTTTTGACATACCTCGTATAACACAGAATAAGGCTTAAAAAAATTAAGATTTTCTTTATGTAGGCATTTTAGTCTTTTTCTACTGAGTTAGTACACTTGAAATCTTTTTAAATTTTCAAAAATAGCTTAAATATATATATAAAGACTTTTTTGCCATATTCGTGTTGAATATTTTCATTATTTTCACAAATTTCCTTTAAATATGTTCTGCCCATAAGTGGCCTTTACATACTCACTTACTTGTATATATGTATTCGATTTAAAATTTTGCTATTTGCGTTTATTTAGATACAAAGTAGTTTTTCCTTTATTTTTAGTTTACTTTGCCTTGTGGTATTACACTCCCAAAAAAAAAAACAAGATTACTTCCAGCTGATGAACGCAATTGTTGCAAGTGCGCGTATATGAGTGTATGTGTATGTGTGTGTGTAACCGAACATGGCCCAAAGTGAAATGAATACGAAATAACAAACTAACGAAATTGTGGCTTCCTCAAAGAAGTTTGAAGGACGTGGCCATAGATGACAGTATAAGCTCTTGGCTTTATTTCACATTCCCCGCCCTCTCCTCTCTCAAATTGCATAAAATGCACAGAATTTGTTTATTTATATTTAAGTTTCATCCAACTAGCAACACTAATCCTACCTAAATCTAGTTGTAGCACCAGCAACAACAAAAACCATGATACCCAACATCACAGCTGTGACGAAGCCAATGACAAAGTTGACGCTGTTGTGGTTTACATGTAACCAGCAGGCGAGCGGTCCAGCAGAAGAGCACAGGAGCTAATGTTAGTGGCGGAGGTAAAGCGGAGCGAGCGTAGCAACAAATGTAATTGACTTGAAAGTTTCAAGTGGAGTTTAAGTTGTTGTAAGTTGTTGTCAAGGCAACATCGGTTTGCAACAGTTGCATCAGCCTGTGGTGTGGTAAAAAATTTGATGAAAATTATGATTACAATATAACTTACCAACTATACACTTATATATGCATTTGAGTATATAACATGATGGATTAATAGAAGAGAGTACCACTTAAATTCACTGAGGAGACGAAAAACTTGAAAATTCTCGCTAGAGCATTTTTATACCTCTCATGTACCTAAGGTGGTGTATAAACTTTGGTCCGAAGTATGTTAGATCAATTGATCATTTGTCAGAACCGGGTAGATCTTTGGATTATTTCATATATCTCCCATATCACAGATTCGTTCAGATATATGATTTTGGGTCATAAATACTTCAAACAAGTAATAATTTCTGCTGTGCTCTCCAAGGAGCGACTAAGGTATACACTCTGTTCTCTGTGCAGCGAAAAATGTGCATCAACAAGCAAAATAGAAAGGGTTCGACGTTGAAAAGCTTCAATCACAGCAGAGATCCAAGCAGTTTTATACCCTCCTCTTTTTGAGAGCACTCTACCAAAACGAGACATAAGAGAATTGCGAAATGCCAACTCAAGTTGCCTACATACGGTTTGGTACGATGAGGAACATAAGTTTTTCTACCAGTGTTGTGATCAATCGCAGAGCATGCTGTTTGGGAACCATATCGATAACTGAATAAGGATGCAAGACGCATTTGCAGAGGGAAAATAGAAAGACATATGAGAGTACAACAAACCTTTGCCGCTGGCCAACAGAGGTAAATGGTTGAAAATTCTTCGACAAAAGAATGCTAAATTGCGATGATAATGAAATCACTTTAGATAGCGAACCGAAACTCCTACTCGACCTCGATGGCGTAAATATTCCTTCAGAAACCCAAGGCATGAAACAAGTTCTGCAAAAGACAGTAAAATTAAAATTTTTGGAGGAGACAATGTTGGGGCGCACTGATGGCAATAGCAGAGCTAATTACAGAAGTAAACCATTTTCATATAGGGTGTCTAAAAGAGACAATGGAGGTTCTGTTTAGAATGAAATTATATTTGGTTTCACCTCTCCCCCACTCTGTATCTGCTGTTGGCTCTAATGGTGTAGGGCGATCTTAGTAGTTAGTTTTCCAGAGGAAAATGTATGCCAAAGTCATGTGCAAAATTTAACGGCCTCAAAATTCACTGAGATGATTATGTATCCGGTGGCCTAAACAATGAATGTTTCATTTACAAAAGCGAGTTTGCTTAAAACATCCCTGTAACTTATTGTCCCTTTGAAGCCTTTGAAGTAGTGTCATTGCATTGAAGGTAATTAATATCAGCTTGACTCTCAGAATAAATTATGATGGGTTGAGTTATTACTGTAAAATTGAGTAATCTTAGACCAGCTTATTGCGGTTAGTTCAGCTTGAAACACACCACAATGGTGGGAAAGTCTCTTGCTTTTGCCGGCCGGCTTTTGAGTGAACTAAATAACCACTTTACCGTCTCAAATTGAGCCATCCGTGAAGATGGTTACGGATCTTAGATCCAAAACATTTAGGTTTGCCATATTAGAAATATCAGTTATTGATTTGGATATAATAATATAAGTGATTTTTTTCGTAGAAGTAAGGGGATCAGGATGGCGTATGAGTAAAACAATTGACAGGAATTTGCATATAGTCACATTAGATAGAGCCAATATATTCTTCTTCTCTCTCAGTTCATCTTTTTCTTTTGGCACATATATAAAATTTACATTTAAGTACATTAGAATTTCCCAGAGATCTTACTTCTTTGAAACTTCAATATCTGATTATTCATATTATCCTTCACTTATTTCAATTTGCCAATAAGTAATGGAGTTTCAGTTAGGGTGCTGAAAACTATTTCGCTTTCGACAATGAATCCAGTCATACTGTGTTTTTCTTGAAACAGTGTGTGGAATTTTCGAAGCTAGACATTAATGCGGACTACATGACCTAGCCAGCGTAGTCGCTGTCTCTTGATTCGCTAAACTACGGCAATATCGCCATCCAAACCTTTTTCTCGGAAACTCTTGACGCTTGAGAATGATGGGGGAAATTGCAGAGGACACTTGGTCTAATACTGGAAGTCGGGAGCTGCTTGAACCATATGTAAAATAATCGTTTCTGGCCATTCCCAGGTGAATGGCATTCAAAAACTTTGCTCACTTCATCGCATCTCTCCACACATGGCCCTGCTCTCAATGAGACACAAAAAGTTCTCCGATTTTTTACTTTTTATGAGCTTGTTCTCGACCTGAGGACTTATCCTCGAGCTAACATGGAATCCATAACACTTATTTCGTTTAACTTCTCGAGATTGGTATCCTTGGCTTTTGTTTTTAACAAGTATCTGACATCATGTCTCCTAATTCCCACCAAAGGCTCTGAAGAACAAAAATTTAACTTCCCCTCTATGACAGTAGATTTCAGATTTTCGGCTTCTTTTGACTGTTCCTGTATGACTCATGCTTTGCAACATCTTCGAAATATTTTCTATGTCTAATTTCAACGTCTTTAAGAATAAATGTGCAAAAAATAAATGTAAAATTGATTCACAGCCAAAAAGGAAAGTAGTGGTGGCAAAGAAATTGATGCAGAAATTGGCTGCACCGTAATCTTCTGCTCTGAAGTCTCGAAGGGGTGGACAAAAAAAAAAAAAGAAAAAGGAAAATGTAAAAGTACGTAAAATCGAAATGACGGTGTAAAACAGCAGCACAACTTGTTAGTCCACGACTTGCAAGCGCCACTTGCTCTGTGGAGATAACGAGGATGTATGAACAAATTTTACATATACCCAGTGGTCAAAGGAATTAGGTTAAAAAGTTCTTTAAAACTGGTATACAAAGCAACCTGAAGTAGTTAGCTAAGTTCCTTTCAAGTAAACAAGTGGTATTCTTCATACCAAATATATATAGTTGAGAATTTTTTCGATTCCGTTAGAGTTACACTAGTTTCATACTAGTTCTATTACCACCACTACTACATTTTTTTGCTTTTTTTTATTTTTTCAAAATATTAAATAATAAGAGATAAATTTGAAAAATGAAAGCAAAAAATAATTATATATTTCCAAAAGTTAGATTATTAACTATATTAAAAATAAATGATTTCAAGCACAGTACTCTGTAGACCCATGAAAAATTTAAAAAACGGAAAAAATAGTTTATGGTTATTGCTATTTCTTTTAGTTATAAACTAGTACTGTTCCAGATAGTTTGACATTTCTTTGCTGCAGGGAATTAGCAGCGGCACAAACACATTTGCAACTAGAATTTTCGCATCCATTCTTTGGGCTTGTAATCGCGTGCCATAAAAAAAAGTTTGGCGGAGACGCCTGCTGTGTGACATAGCAACTGGTGAGCAGTGCTGAAACAATAACAACAACAACGACAGCGACAACGAGAACAAAAACAATATTAAGATCGACATTTACAACCCGTTCAACGCAGGCAACAATTCAAGAAAGGCGATAGTGTTAAATGAGAAGAAGAAGAAGAGAAGAAGAGCACAGTGTTGAAGCAACAAGGTCGGTCGTACCGCTATCTTCCTGCTTCGTCGGTCACAGCTGGAGTGTTTACTACATGTTTGTGTTGTTGTTGTAAGCAGCGTTTGTTGTATTTGTTGTCTACACATTTTCGCTTCGACTTCCGTTTTGGTCGTTTGCCACCAGCACACTGTTGCTGTGGATGCCTGGTGGTTGTTGCTGCACCACTTTGAATTTGTTTTTGTTGTAATTGTTGTTGTTGTTTGTTGTTGTTATTACTACCCGTGCTAGTACCTTCCTGGATTATGTTTTGATAATCGAATTTGTGCAAACAAGTGGAAGCGCAAATTTTCCTGCGCCACTGCATCACACGCTGACTAGAGTAAGAAAGCTTTTGGATATACATACATACATGCGTATATGTATGTGTGAGTGTGTATTATACATACACGTACATGTTGAACAGAAGCCAACTGTCTAGTCTTGCATATTCAGTACTTTAACGGTTGCTGCTGCGAGCCCTCCTATTAACAGAGTTCAGTTAAGGTACCGAGTGCATATAGTGCGAAACGAGCGATGCCAGCAACAACAACAACAAAAACACTAACAACAAAAGAACAAAAATCAACAACAGCAACATAACACACACACTCTAACATAAACTACTCTAATAAGGCATCATAATGTGTGTCTGTTTATGTATGAATGTGTACGCATATTTCCTGCCAAACGAAAGAATCTTTGTCCCGCTGTGTAGAGTAGTCTATTTTCTCTGACGGCACTTAATTGGCCAAAGTGGCTGCCGATGCTGTCAGCCATTTATCCGAAGGTACTCGAGGTAGTTGAGCTGTCAGACAATTATTAAATACTTCTACTCAACCCACTTTGCCTTTATTACGGCAGAATACTTCCCTGCCATCAGTCGATTCCATTACCACGTAAAATACCTAAGAAGTTGCGTCGCGTCGCGTCGTCTCTTGTCTGTTGCCTTTCAATAGAGGCATTGCACTGTCGGAAGTCCTTGAGAGTGGTCCTCCTTTAATTCATCAATGTTTACTATAGTCGAGTAATTTCCCATCAAGCACAATGTAGAAATACATATTTTTATACGGAAAGGATGTAATTGTTATTGAAGTTAATTACGGGATTTACTGCGTAGGTAAAGAGGCAGTGTATTTATGTGCGAGTATATGCCCGTGATAGGTACATATGTATACAATTTAATAACTTTGTACTTACAAGAAAATAAAACAAGACAATTTTGCTTGACTACTCATATATCTATCTACGGGTATATGAGTACTTTTCTACTTTTTTTTATAAAATAAATTAAGGCGAGATGAGTTTAATTTAGTGTTACTTTAAGACTCCATTCCATGGATTTGTACCTTCATAGTATACTTTATATTAGTAGGTTTGTTAGTTGATTGAATGGGGAGGTTATGACAGCGGACGGCCACACCTGAGCCATTGTGTAGGCTTATTATGCTCCCCAGTTTATCGCAGCTATGCTTTTGCGAACAGTTTGCTCGATTTAATAAATGTTTTTAGTTTCTTCTACCCATGCGCACCCATCTCCATAAAGCTGGAGCTCGCAGTAAGAGATTTGACTCCTAAATCGGCTGAATGCCGGTAACTCAAAATAGTATTGCTCCAGCGTTTCATTCCACCCTGTGCTGGCTCTACACTACACCTATTCTACCTTACCTAGCTTTTGGAGATGATACCTTCAGTAGTTAATGCTACGCTTAACTTTGGGATTTCCCCAGGACCTTCAGTGTAGTTAATGCTACGCTTAACTTTGGGATTTCTCCAGGATCTTCAGTGTTGCACTAGGCTCCATTGTTTTAAAAAACATTTGATTAGGTGCTGAAAGGTCTGAGATAGTTGATGGTGCCAGCTTCGCCATCCAAGTGATATTCACC
Organism: Neoceratitis asiatica; assembly: GCA_030068015.2. Lineage (NCBI taxonomy): Eukaryota > Metazoa > Arthropoda > Insecta > Diptera > Tephritidae > Neoceratitis > Neoceratitis asiatica. The sequence goes on along the minus strand of CM061524.1, from coordinate 58,745,430 downwards.
GCATTACTCCGTAATAGTCTGTTTATTGTCTCTTTGTATGTTATCGCACATTTTGACTTTGTTTTAGCTGCCTTAAAAGCCGCCTGGCTATCTAGAAGAAATCTGAAAGAAATCTGACAGTTTCTCCTGGTAAAGCGGTTCCCCATTTGCACACTTCAGTAATGCTCACAATCTCTGCTAGATAGAGTTTTAGTTATGTGAAATACAACTAACTTAGTTATTGGGGCAGTCACAGAAGAAGTCTACTCATATACCTATCTCGCATTGGAATCTATCAGTACATAAGTACATGCAATATATTTAGTATTACTGATGTTCTTGTCTTTCCCTACTAGGAAATAAGTAGGCGACTGGCAGATGGTTTCCTTTTCTTGGTCTAATTTCTCGTTGACCATTGTTCTGTTATATCCTTCTGTATGCAGCCATGGTCTTCACCGTTAGTGACAGGACCCAATCATCTAAGATTTTTAGGCGACTGGCTGTTAGTGCTGCTTCATAAGTCACTTGCATTTTAATTGGCCTTGAAATCAAACGACTTTCAGGTCCTTTCTTGAGGTAGCTCTCAACGCGCCTGCTACTTTAGACATTACATTACATTAGGCCATTATTACTTATCGCTCTAATACCCGAACGACTTTGTTTGTTGAATCTTAAAAGTCCTCTTTATCTTAATTTGTTTCTTATTACAACACTTGATCCCTTGGCAAAGTTGGTCACTTCGTCTGCTTTTACCGAAATCTGAACGATGTAGCTTAGCCAGTATAGCCGTTGTTTTTTATTTGCTGGACTAACATATGCCTTTGTTATCATATACCTCGTTTAACTTATAACTACGTCGCCATTGCAGGTACGTGAAATAAACTTTAGGAAACGGTAACAAGAGATTAAGAATAGTATAAGTGTTTGCAAGAATGTCGTAAAGACGTTGAAGATGACGAACGTCCTGGACCCCTTAGCATATCAACAAACGATGAAAACATGAAGAAATGGTTATGAACGATTGCCGAATATCAACTTAAGCAAACGCTGATGTTGTTTGCATATAAATTGATGATGCCAGGAGATCTTTTTGAATGTCGATAATAAGGCTCAATCATCGCATTGGATGCGTTTTGGCTCTCCAAAACCGAAAAAGGTTTGTTCAGTGCGGTCGAACGTAATAGTAACGCATGCTGTTTTTTTTGATTGCATAATGTACCAATAATTTCTGCTAACAGATCAAAGGGTCAATAAAGGATACAACAAAGGGTACAAAGCCAATAAGCTCGGATTTGTGGAAAAGCAATATATTGTAAAGATACTCCAGCCTACATATTCGCCAGATATGACTCCGTGTGACTTTTTCATTATTCAATAGATATAAAGAGATCATTAAACGGTCTTAGTTTTACAGATGGAGATAATTTAAAAAGAGCATTGCTGACAGAATTAAAAACTATCTCATAGATCGGGTTTGAGCAGAGTTTTGTTAAAAAAAAGACTAATGTTTGCTCAGAGAGAGAGTTTTTAATGTTTTGCCCTTAAATTCTGAAAGTGAATTTCCACAGCTGATTTTTTCGTGTAGAGAGTCAAAACTCAACGCAGCATACCCACAGCGTTTGTATTCTCACTTTACTCGTCTCGAATCGGTCCCACATACTTGACATTCGTTCTCTACTCAACTACTCAGATGTTTGTATTAAATTTTCGAGCTTTTGGGTAATTTGAGCAACTGGAGGAATTTTATTTTTATTTTTTTGATAAGATCTTTTAGTTAGAAAGTATGAATATGTACTCGGATATGTGTTAATAATATTCTAAAGAATCAAGGCGTGATTACAAATTAGAGTCAAGAGGAGTAAAATTTCCTATTCAAAGGATAGCGATTCACAACAAATCAGCGTAAAATTTATATTCATACAAGTACGCGTATAAACTTCTTTACTTATGCATATACCCGATAGTGAAGTATGAAATTAAGCAGTAAAAGGACTAGTTTACTACTACTTTGAAATCGCACTAATCCGAAAAATACAAAACTGCTGCTAATTACCAAAATTTTAGTTAATATCTTATTGCAATTAATGCATCATGTTCAACCTGATTTCATGAATATTTAATCATTTTAAAACTTATGGTTATGTGTTTATCCAATTCAAAATAAAATTGATCTTCGCATTTGCCGCGCTCTTACTACAACATTGCTCCCGTAAACTATTAGCGATTAAATAGACTGCTGCATTTTGAGCAAGCTGCGCCATTTAGTTTGTGTTTAACAGCCATTAAATCGCTGTCCTCGTGAATTTTAACAATAATAGAAAAAAGGTGCTTCGTGTACTGATTAACCATTATTTTTGCGTATAAATCCATCACCAACCAAAGAAAATCTTGATAAATAAATACTATGTACCATCAACTTCAATAACTAAGAAGTAGTATTTACTGAGTTCCGTTGCGGTCGTACCAGAAATCGTTGATAAAATCTATGGAATGATATTGGGCGATCGGAGAATAAAAATGTGTTTAGTGGACGAGGTAGGCATCTCAACTGAGTGGGTAGATTACATTTTATGTGAATACTCGAAAATGAAAGCTATTTGCGCGATGGTTGCCGCAATTGTTCACACACGATCATAAGCGCAACCGTGTAATCACTTCAAAGGAGTGTTTGGCAATGTGCTACCGCAATTCAATGGAATTTTCGCTCAGTTTCTTCAACGTAGACACCACACCAAAGACCAAAGAGCAATCAAGGCACCAAACAAGGCCAAGGTGGGTCATGGCCACGTTTTTTTTTTTTTTTTTGTTTGATGCACAAGGTGTCATTGACATCGATTGCCTTGTAAACGATCACCGGCGTAATACTCAGAGCTTTTGAAAGGTTTCCATATTGATTTGAAGCGGAGTTGAACGCATTTGGTCAAAAAAAATTGATGTTCCATCAGGGAAGTGCTTGGGTGTACACGTGTATGGTTACCATTGCAAAAAATTCATAAATTGGGCTACGAGCCATACAGCATATTCTTCAGATTTAGCCACCTGCGAATATTTCTTGTTTCCATATCTGAAGAAATTAGTATGTGGTAAGAGATTCGGGTCGGATGAAGAGGTCATCAACAACAAAAGCCTATTTTGATTATTTCGAAGGAATAAATAAATTGGAAAAATGTTAAACTAAATGTATACAGCTAAACAAAAGGAGACTATTTTGGCATATAAAACATTTATTTGTCGAAAAAAATACATATTATTCAAAAAGTCACTGACTTATCAAACCACACACATTTAAAGTTATACACCGACTTAGTGGAACGCCTGAGAATCCATTGTTAATTTTCTAATAAATCGAAGGGTATTTATCCGATTTACTTAAATTTTTCAGAGATTAAGATTTTTTCAGATTAATACTTTTAATATATTAAGCTTTAAGAAAATTTAAAAAACAAAGATTGGTTTTTTTTGGAAATTTGGACTGCCCCTAACCTTTTAACTAGTATGAGAGTAGTCTCTCTCTGTTTGAAATCTGACAAATGTCATTAGCTTGCTAAAAATACCAATTGCTTTTTTTTATACAATGAAAGAATTGTAATTTGTAACTAGTTCATATGCACCATCCTGAAAAATACATACATGTGTGGGTAAACGCATACACATATATATGTATTTACTTATGTATAGCATCATCAATTGCTTATAAAATCGCTAAATCGCATTAACTCGTCTTGCGTGGTGACAACAGTATATAAAAAATATTAAATCATTTGAAATGCCTATTCATATATATATATGCACACATACATATGTAATAACAAACTCCTTAGAATGAGTAGACGAATTGGTTAAGGCATGCCTTAGTATGAAACGAATAGCTCGAGTAAAAATTGAGATCTATTAAATGTTGGTACAGTTATTCCTTAGAGTTCCATATAGATTGAGTCTAAATGGGCAAAATTGAATAAAGGTATTATGTATTATGCAAAAACAAAAAAAACTTGCGATTATAAATATTCTAAATTTGCATTTTCTGACTATCTTAAGGGAAAAAACCTATAAACTGCCGGCACGCCTGAGATATTTTGATATAAAAGCTTTAACTTTGAAATGCTCACGAGTGTGTTTCAAATATCGCATCATATCTGTTCCCACATCTGCTTCGCCGTCACATACTACACCATTCGTTCTGTGTTGGGAAGGCAAAGAAAAGTTCACACATCAACGCTACCAGTGCCAGTAAAGCACGAAAAGTATTTGCCACACGTTGCTGCCATTCAAACCCAAAGTGAACAGCGACATGTCGCTTGTAAACGAATTGAAGAAAGTGACAGATATGCCTTTTAGTTGTTATCCTTGCCCTAACGATGCCAGGATAACATTGCTCTTCAGCTGGTGTGTAATGTAATAACATATATACCCACACCAACTACTGCTACAGCTATCTGTCAGTTACAATCCGACTAAGCAGCATAGCTGTGATAAAGCATACATACATATATGTATATAAGTAGTTACACGATGCCATATATGTACATATATATTCTTCTATTAAATTTAATACAGTGTTGCGTGTAAGTTCATGTGACAGTGTTGTACTCTACAGTACACCGAGACCTTTACCCAGCAGAAATTGCAAGCGCATAACGTACCTCGCAAGGCTTAAAGAATAATTCAAAATAAACCACAATTGATATAAAATATGTGATTTAATTAGCATCGAGATGTCTTAGGGCGAGACCATATACTCCAGCTCTGCATAATATAACATCAGAGTACTCCATAGGTATCTAGGATATACTTCTTTTGTAACCAATGCCAAAGCAGTACTTCAAGGAGTATATGCAAGAAGAAGAACCTGAAACTACTTTTTATTGGATATAGTTTCCGCGGCTTCTTGTAAATTTTTGAAAAAAAATATTTTATTAGAAATTAATTTTAATTAAGTACATATTGGCCATTATTATCTATGATATTTTGCCCTTTTTCGAATTCGAGCTTCTTTGAGTAGTAGGACTATTTAAATGGTTCCAACCTCTCACATGAGCTATGCATACTGCCACCGCTCTCTCTTGACAACTTGCAACACCAGTTGCTGTACTGCTGGACTTTTTCTGTAGGGCCATGCGAAGGACCGTGTTTATGCGGATACACCTTTAGCTCTTGAGCAATTGAAAGCCAACATTCGTCATGTTATGGATGAGATACCGCCAAATATGCCCAAAAAGTTGTTGGAAATTGCCTCAAACGGATCGAAGTTTTCAAAAATTAACGAGACGGTCATTTGAATGATGTAGTGTTTCACAGGGTGATCCAAGTATAGTTACTTTTTTCAACAGCCTTTTTTTGACATATCAGGCGTGAGTCAGGTCAAGCTATCATGTTTTTTTTTTTTTGTTCAGTATTGTTTTTCATTTCATCATGGAAAGACTTATGCCTGAAAAACGTTTACAAATCATTTAACTTTATTACAAAAATTCACGTTCTGTAAAGAAAGCGTCTCAGTAGGCCACTGAGCGTACTATTCGCAACACCATCACCCATTTTGTCACCAGCATTCATTATTGGATAAGAAGTGAAGTGAAGAAAATTTAGCGGCCGTAGCTGAGAGTGATGTATGAACGACATGGCGTATTTTACATCGAGATATTAAATTGAAAGCATACAAAATACACCTTGTGCTAGAACTGAAGTCGCTCGACCTTCATAAGCGACATCTCTTCGCTCTATGGGCTCTTTTCTTCAAAAATGATTTCGGCGAGAACGTAACCATCAGTGGCGACCATTATCACGCCATGATAACCGACTGCGCATCTTCCCACACATCGCATCAATCAATGGATTTATTGAGAGAACACTTCGGACTTTATACCTTTCCTGAGGATGTGTAAAGTCTAAAGTCTATGCGGACGATCCCGCTTCGATTCAGGCCTTGGAACAAAACATTGCGCGTGTCATTCGCCAATTACCAATCGAAATGGTCGAATGAGTCATCGAAAATTGGACTCAACGGATGGACCATCTGAGACGTAGGCCAAAATATGAAAGAAAGAAATGCTCTTTCGAATGATAATAAACATTACCCATTAAATTTGAATTTTCTGTGTTTTTTGTTTGTTTTTAAAGTTGGGAATCTCGAAATGGATCACTTTTTTTAATGGCAAGATTCCAACTCTATGATAAAAAACTAATTTTACGAAAAAAAATTATTTTAAATGCGTTTTATTTACGTTTATTTTGGAAACCGCACACTGGATAAACCTATATAATTGCATTACTAATTATTTGAATACTTCCTATTGTAATGTCCGCTCTACATCTACGATCGTCAGTCGCCTCTTCGTGCATTCGCTTGAGAACTACTTACAACTCCGTGTATCAATCGTTTAAATCATCAAATACCAACTAACAGCAGACTGGTTTTACGGCATTAGCTGGTCCATTGCTGCATTACAGAGGAACATATTGTACGAGTATGCTAGGAAATGGACAGTTTTTGCCGGGTATTCATACTTACCATTATACCATATACAACAAATATTTGTACATGTGTAACAGTGCAATGTAACAGTGATAAGATGACTTTGTATAGGATAACAAGCTTTTTTTCCAAAATGTTTGGAGCCTCGATGTTTGCTACAGATAAAGTCACTAAAAAGCATTGTTCACGTATCGCCGAAATCACCAAAGTAAAAAGACAAGAAAATAAACTAAACTCGCGGTTATATACATATAAACACATAAGCACATATACGAGGTCCGTTAGAATATTACAGCGAGTTGTTTCTTCAAAGTATTTATTTATTTCTGAATATATTTCTATTCCCTTTTTAATAATCTCCATTTGGAATTTATTACACTACCATTTGTATCAACTTTCTTTAAGACTTAGAAATATCGAACAAAAGATTGCTAATGGAATTTCGGGCACTGAAAAGCTAAAACTTTTATAGAAAGCATACAAACCGTACATAAAAATGCAGAAGAACTTGAAATAAGCACTCGGTTATATGCAACACAGCCTTGTCAGGGTACACAGGCGTAGGGGCATACCAGGAAACTGTGCGAGAAAAGGAACTTTTCTAACAACAATAAATTCTACACACGATGCCGGCGTACCTTTTTCCACGACAAAACTCATGCTGAAACTAGCCTTCACAAAAAATTCAAAACCAGATGGCTGAATTAAAGGTATTAACGGTGTTGGATGCTAAAAGATTAAGGATCCTCATAAACCGGTTAACCAATAGTACAATAACTGCTTAATGGGGCTTCACGGTAGAGGCGTGGGACACTTTACGAATAACTTTTGTCAAAGCTGCAAATAAGAACAATGGGAAGAATCTATCGAACAGAACCTCTGTTACTGTTCAGCTCTAACCCCTACGAAAGCACTTCTTTAATTGCTTTACTGAGGTAGCTGCGGCTATTAACGTCGCAACGTTTATAAAGCTCACGAAATGGTTCGCGCAACTGAAACTAAGTGCAGCGCAGCGGTATCAACTCGACTCAACAAAACGTACATAAGAGTGGTACAGAACATTCAATAGCGTTCGATATATAGTGAAAGATTTTTCTCGCTCTAATCAACACTCGATTAGTGCCGAAAAAAGTGCATTTTTTCAAAAACTCAATTGCACAGAGCACGTTAAAGTTAGATCTCACGTTCCAAACCGTTGTTTTTTCTGTATGAAATGGCAGCTTTTGACTCTCTCCAAATTGCTCTTCGTCCTAAATGCGACAATTTTACTTGTGTACATACCCATTGAGCAAGAAATGGGCCTCATCGCTGAACAAAATTTGGCTCGAAAACGTCGGATCTTCTTGGAACTTTTCAAGAGACCATAGAGCGAAGCGATGTCGCTTGGGAAAGTCGAGCGGCTTCAGTTTTTGCACAAGCTGTATTTGGTACGCTTCCATTTTCAGATCTCGACGTAAAATGCACCAAGTCGTTCCATACATCAGTCCGAGTTGCTGAGAATGGTGCCGAATCGACTCTCCACGGTCTTCGTGTACACTCTCAGCTAAGACCGCTATATTTTCTTCACTGCGTTTTGGACGTGGTCTATTCAGTCGAATATTATCCAGTAATGAATGCTGGGTCTCAAGATGGGTGATGGTGTTGCGAATAGTACGCTCAGTAGCGAAGCGCGCGAAGCACATTCTTTTGAATGAAACGTTTTTCCATGATGAAATGCCAAACAATACTGAAAAAAATAACATGACAGATTTATACGACTCACGTGTGATCTGCCAAAAAAAAGGCTATTGAAAAAAGTACCTCTACTTGGACCACCCTTCATATGAAATATAATGAGTGATATAATCTCTACTCATCAGTTTGGTTTTCGCGAAGAATGTGGAGGTAACGAAATTACATGCCCCAGACTTAGACAGACGACTAACTTGGAAACAACACATTTCCGCAAAAAATCATCAGTTTAAGCACAAATTTGCCATTTTGCATTGAATTTTAAGAAGAAGTCTAGTCTTAGCCTCAACAATAAAGCCTTTCTATATGGTGACACAATAAAACTGATATGGGTGTATGGAATCTAATTATAGGGCACATTTTGCGCGATGAATATTGATATAATGTGAAAATTCAAAGAAAATATCCATAGAGGTTTAAACATACGCACTATCAAAGGAGAGATGGAAATCGTAATACAAAAATTCCTAACAAAACTGCACAATCATCCGAACCCTTGATAACACCTTGGATAACACCTTGGCTTCCGCAGCAAAGCAACCCCGCTTGAAAGGAAGAGACAAACCATCATTCTAGAGAGATAACACGGAACCAATAGCCTGTTCATAACTAAGAGAGAGATGATGATTACTTATTCTGATGCTTCCGATATCGAAGCAGATTAAATAAATATATACAAATGTAAAGAGAAAAAAGGTTATTAAAACCCTTTTTAAAGCAGGTTTACATCGTAAACATACCAAAGCAAAGTAGAGTTGTGAAAAACCGAATCGACAGAGCTAACATATGCAAATACCCATAAAATGACGAGAAAATAATTGAAAACCAAATAAACGAAAATTCAAAATTCGCATACTTTACCAACAGACCTCATAGGTAACAAAGAGAAATTGAAAAATCAGCAGAATTCTAAGTTCTCAGCCAAATACTTGTATATTCACACATTTTTGACAATAATTTTAAAATTTTTTTTTTTACTTTTTAACTTTTGTCATTTTGTGTATGTGTATACACATACATGCATATTTAACTATATATAAGTTAGTATTCATTGTTGTCACACGCACTTTTCTCATATTTTCTCGTTTTTTTTTCCACCGCTTATTCACATTACATTTTACTGTTATTTAACGCTTATCTCTTTTCTTACCCCATTAGTGTTATTGATGCGAGAAGGATGTGTTGGGCATACGACAGGTGAAAATATTTTAGTAGACATATTTACATACAGTGGCGGACAAAAGTTTACCTACACCCCCTACTTTCGTTGAATTGAAAGTTTAAAAAGTTTAGTGGAAACTTCAATGACACAGTTTATTTCAATTATTTTATCTTATCCTAAAAACGAAAAACAAAACATTTTTTAATATAAAATAGTAAAGATATGACAAAATGACGTAAATCCAACATTGACAATAGTCTACATACAGTACATACATAACTTATCTTAGCGCAAAAAATTTGGTTAATATCAGGTAACCTGATCTTTTTTAGTATTTAGTTGGTCCACCGTTCGCTTCAATAACAACTTGAATCCGTCGTGGCATCTAAGCTACTAAATTTGTCAATTCTGAAGTAGTAATACTATCCCAAGCTCCAATAAGGCGTTCTTTGAGTAATGTTGAGCCGGAAATCTGATTTTTTCTAATTTTTCGCTTTTAAACCTCCCAGACATATTCAATAAGATTCAAATCTGGGTTTTTAGGTGGTGTGTGTAGTTGCCTTGGAACATGATAAAGCAACCAATCTTTTACAATATGGGCCGTGTACTTTGGATCGTTATCCTATTCAAAGATCCAGCCTTCGCCAAGCTCCTAACTGTCCACCGAAGGCTTCAGATTTGCTTCCAACAATGACTTATATTTGAACCGATCCATATTACCTTCAATAAAAGCCAGCTTTCCAACTCCAGATGCGGCAACCGCTCCCTAAACCATTACGGTGCTCCCACCATGCTTCACTGTTGGTACTATATTTTTGGCGTTAAGTGCAGTTTTCTCCAAACCTTTACTGTTCCATCGCTCATCTATAAATAATCTTTTTGCCAAAAATCAATTGTCTGAATGTGCTTTAGCGAACTCCAAGCGAAGATTATGATTTTTTTCGGAAAAATTAGGCCTTTTACGTGGCGTTCTACTGCGAAAGCTGCTATCGTACAAAGCTCTTCGAATTGTTCTTGGATGGACACACTTTCTTGATGAACTTGCGATATTCTCGGCTAATTTTGGAGCAGCAACTTTAGGATCATCATTCACTTCCTTCAGAATAAAGCTGATATCTCTTCGAGTTAGCTTCTTCGGGCGGCCAACACGCTGGTTTTTTTTCTTCGGTGGATCTATTTTTTGCAAAGTTTTTTACAATGGTCTGTACCTTTGGTGGACTTAAGTTTAAAAATTTTTAAATTTCACCATACGATTTCTTCTCTTTTATGTGCTGAATAACCAAGACTCGTACGTCAATGGGTATTTCTTTTCGCGGAGCCATTGTTCATGCTAATGCGTTTAAACACAACTAAATTCAATACTAGCAAATTGGAAAACATAATTGAAAAAAGGTAAAAAAAGGGTACCTAACCACCATAACCAAACAACATATCGCCAGAACTGCTAATAAACCCGTGGTGTATGTAGACTTTTGTCAAGGACATTTCTTCGTTTCTTCACCATAATTGTTTTACTTTATGTTAGAGAATGGATTTGTTTTAATACATGTGATTAGAAATGTATACCTACATTTTTCAGCAAAGCGATAGTACTATCTACATAATGAATACAGGCGATGTATGTAGACTTTTGTCCGCCACTGTATATGTATGTGGGTACATATCAAGTGTGGAATAGACATGGCTTTGCACTCAGCTAAATGTGTGCATGTATTCATCTTAGAAGTTGACTTTCTTTAACTCTAAAAATGCTGGCATTCCGCGAATACGATCATATTTGTCCTAACTGCTTTACTAATAACTAAAAGATAGAAGTGACGCGAATTGTACTCCCTTAAAAGCGAAAATAAAGAGAATATGACATGCAAAGAGGCTGGGAGATCCTTTTAGAAGGTTCTGCAGAAGCATGAGAAGCGGTGAGGAGGAAGAAACAAAGCGACTGTTATACTTTGAGCTACGATATCTGGAAACCTTCTCTCTCTCGATGTTCTAGCTAAATAACCTAACAAAATGAAGGTAAATGGTTTGTCACCATGGTAACGCTACTCTGTTCTAACTGTAGTTTTCGTTTTAGGCTTATTTATTTACGCTTACATTAGATTTTTCTATTTTTTGTTCATTTTTTATATCATTTGAATGTTGAATTAAATAATAAATGCAAGTGGGGAAGTAATTTAGGAAGTCACGCATTTTACGTATTTTTCTCGAAAATTTAGCGCCTAAAATTCTTTGGGGACCTAAATGAATAAATTAGTGCTTAAAGCCACAAAGTTGCCCCAAACGTCATCAGCGACAATGACATTTTGTTAGTATGTTTACGAAATTGATGACAAGTATATTTCATGTCAGCGAGTAGGGAGAAGAGGTATTTAGGTGTCACACAAAAGCAATACATTGAGATTATATTGCGCTCACACCAGTGCAATATCAGTTGTTTTGTTGTTATATTTGGTGTACATATGTATAAGTACATATGTAAGTAAGTAAATAAAACCTCATTTAAGAGCATTAGAAATACGAGCGATTCCTGTCATTTCATTTCTGTTCCTCCTACGTATCCTTAGAGAATTTGGTAATTCAACGGCATACACTGTCTTTGGCACTTGCGCACATTAACTGAAGTCATAGAGCAAGATTATGGCATATATGTATGTTTATTTGCTTGGCGAATGTTGAAGCGAACTTTGTGTTGGCATGTGTGCATATGGAAAAAGTTATTTTCATGATACAGAATATTTTCTTGTATACAGTTAAATTTTATTCCGCAATGGTACTACCATTTTATATAGATTTGTATATAAAAAATTGTACGGAAAGGAATCACCAGCGTTTCGCTTCTGTAATAGATTTTGATCTTCGCTCTTTTAAAACACTACTCAAGGTTTGTTTTGGTAAGAATAGACAAAATAGTTTGAAAATCTATAAACTGAAATGTCCGTATGTTACCCTCTGCAACTTATAACATGAATAAAAATTGAGAGGGCGGTTGCAGCAGCCGCATGGTTGGCCGTGTGTGCCGCCGCTCCTTTCTGTACATTCATAGAATTATATATTTTTTTTTTTTGCTTTAAAACTCAATATTTTTATAAAGCAATAAATATACTCTAGTACATGCAAACATTCATATATATATATATATTTAGACGCAAATACAGAACGATTCAACTTCAATTATTTAGTGTGACATGCTCAATACGTAAAATCCATCGCATACTTTTAGGCGTTAATGTCGATTTAATTGTTTCAAACAAAAAAACAAAGTTGAGCAACATTTCTTTGCAATATTTTGCTTGCAACATTTCTATTTCGTAAAGCAGTGTTTAAAATAAGTAAGTTCATCTAAAACAAATGAAATAAAGAATATAAAACAAAAAATAATAATAATATAAAATGTGTTATATTGGCTTAAATTAAAAAATTAACTAAATTAAATGAAAATTAAAAAACTTAATTAAAATAAAATATAATAAAGTTGTATAATAAAATTATTTAATATATATAATATAAAATAAATTAAACAGAATCAAAAGAATAAAAATCAACTAAAAATTTATTTTAGCTTAAAACAGAAAATGTTGGAAAAAGTATATAAATTATAAAAAAAGAAATAAAATAACATAAGCCGTAATTGATATAATATAATATAGTAAATAAAAGAATAAATAACTAAATCACAAAAAAATGAAAAACATAAAATAAAATAGTCAAAAATATAAAATTAAATAAAATAAATTTAGTTAATATAAAAAACAAGAAGGAATAAAATTGAATGAATTGATATATAATGAAATTAAATAATTAAAATGAAACAATATATTAAAAAAATTTTCAATAATAAAATGAAATGAAATGAAATAGTATACAATTTAATTAAATAAAAAAACATAAATTGAAATAAAATTAAACATAATAAAAAAATACTATAGAATTAAATATAAAGAAATAAAATAAAATAAAAAATGCACTAAAATTAACTAATAAAAAAGAAATGAAAATAAATTTAATAAAATAAAATAAAAGAAAGTAACCTAAGTTAATGGAATACAAATGAATAAAAAATAATACAAAATAAAATTAATGAATATAAAATAAAAGATAAATTATGTTAGATTTAATATTTATATATAAAAAATAAGAACAATAAAGTAGTATTAAATGAAATAAATATATTGAAAATAAAATAAAACAAAAGATAATGATAATATAAAAAAATTAAACAAAATTTAAAAAAATGCAGTTTAATTTAAGCTATTAAAATAAAATTTAATTTAGGTAAAAGAAATTAACATGGACTAAATAGAATTAAACTAAAATTAAACTAAAATTAAATGAATAATTTTAATTAAAAAACAAATGAAATTAAGTAAATTTAACTAATGTTTGTGCGTGCAACCCTGCACAGCAGCTTCTATATACACCTACAGATGTCCCTGCTCCTTTGTGGAAGGCATACAAGGACGATGTTGCCATTTTAGCCTCCTCTCTTTTTAAACCCAGCAGCAGCAGCAGCAAGCAAGGAGAAAATTTAAATTAAAAAAATAAAAATTGAATAAGCTAATATAAAATAAATGAAAGAAAGTTAAAGGGGGGAAAAAGAAAATAATATATATATAAAATGAATAAAAATGAAGCAAAAGGAAAAAATAATAAACTAAAAAAAAAATTAAATTAGAGAACTTTAATAAAATTAAAAATAAATTAAAATTAAGATTATATAATTAAAAATATATAAAACCATTTAATATAAATTTATATAATATAAATTAAAATAAAATTAAATAAAATTAAAAAATGTAAGAAAAAATTCTATAAAGAAAAAGGATTGGCCAAGGCCCAGGAAGTTGCATGAATTACGGAGTTTCCTACTATCGCCGATTTGTTTGTCCCCATAAGTTCACCAGCAAATATATATCGTTTGAGTGGAACAAAGAACAGGAGGAGGCTCTTCAAGTTCTGAAGGAAAGGCTATGCATTGCGCCTATTTCTACGTCCCGCTTCCAGATGTAACATTCATTCTGGATGCATATGCTAGTAGCTATTCCCTGGAAGGTGTACTTTCAGAAGTGATTGATGGACAGGAGAAGATAGTTGCCTACTATAGCCGGTCTGTTAAGAAACCAGCGCGGAACTACTGCGCAACTCGGAGAGAACTACTAACGTTGGTGGATTGTATCAAGCATTTCCACAAGTATCTGTACGGCCAATACATCCGAGTTAAAACAGATCATACAGCGCTGAAGTGGCTACTACAGTTCAAGAATCCGGAAGGACTGATGAATTGAGAGACTGCAAAGTTATGAGAATGATGACGCCATGTCTTGTCAACCATGTAGCTTGGAATGTAAATACTGCTCCAAAGCAGAAGGCAAAAAAGACATAATCGACGTCCGATTAATGACAATTAAACCAGCAGAAGATTGGGAGGTAAATCGCCTGCAGAAACGTCAGCAGGAAGACCCAGATTTTGAAATTTTAATGTGGACAGACGGCCAAATACGGAACAAAAGGCAACAGAAAGTCCAATAGCAAAGGCATACTGAGCAAAATGGAGCAGTTTAGAGTTGATATCTGGCTGTTCGCATAGAGTATGGAAAAGTGAAAATGGCCAGTGCTCTCGTAGGCTAATAGAAGTTCCGAGGCTAAGAATTTCGGATGCTCTCATAATGGTCCTAGTGGAGGGCACTTAGGCATTACGAAAACGCTGGATAAGATCAAGAAGCGGTTCTTTTGGGTTGGTTGCGTCAATCGATCGCTGAATGGATTGTTAACTGCAAGGACCAAAATTATGACGTCATGAAGCAGTGTAACTCAGATGCACTATTTGAGTGGGTTACCATGGATGTAGCCAGTCCATTCCCTGTGAGCAGACAAGGAAACAAACAACAAACAACAAGGAAACTTTAGTAAGTAGCGGATGCATTCACTTACAATTGGGTTACAAGATACGGTGAGCCTTCTGGTCAGGGTAGAAATTTTGAACCAGCGATGTTCCAGGAGATGTGCCTGATACTGGGTATTCGAAAAACTCGAACGACAGGTCTGCAATCTCAATTAAATTTCATGGTAGAACGGTTCAACCGAACCCTGGAAGAGCACTTGCGGAAGGTCGTGGACAAACAGCAAGATGATTGGGATATCCACATACCGTTATTCCTGATGGGATATCGGTCAACGGTATACGAAACAACGGGTAAAATACCTGCACGGATCCTCTTCGCTAGTGAACTTCGGTTACCTACTGATTTAAAGTTTGGGAAAAATGGTGATGGGAGAAGGATTCTGAAGGATGCGTCCAATGCCCTAGAGGAAGAGCCGAGAGACATACTTGCTCTTGTGAGACAGCGAACCGAAATTATGAGTAGCAAGGTATATTCCAGATATGATAAGGCGATGAACTCCGAGGGTTTTCAAGATAGCGATTTAGTGCAGCTGCAGGTTTGCCCTCGAAACTTCAATGCATTAGGGAAGACCCCTACAAAGTAATGAAACGGCTGAACCACTTTGGGAAACCAAGGACCTAAATGAAAGTGGTTCACTTGGAAAGGCCTGCAGCATTTGAAACAGATATTATGTCTGATCAAACGATCAGACTTAGGTAAAGGCCAGTGTGACGGAAATCCCAAGTACATAGGACACAGGTTCCGCATGAACGGAATGTTTGGACCATCGTTAGGTATTAACGGAGCGGCAGCAGCTATCGCAGGCAATCGAGTTGAAAACTCAGTAGTAATAACTCTGGTGCAAAGTAAAATGGTAAATAATTTTGTGATAAAGAGTTGTAAAATAAACCGAACTCGGGACGTTTATTTAGCAATTTAGTGATCAAACTCGAAGGATTTGGGAAATCATCGACGGTAGCTACAAAACTCGTTACTTTATAAATGAAAAGTAAAAAAATAAGTCAAAAGTAATAAAATAAAATAGTATGAAATCTAATGAAATAAATTAAAAAATAATGAAAAAACTAAAATAAAATAATGTAAAATAAAAAAGTATAAAAATAAAAATTAAAAAAACAATATATTGCTGAATGCGGGAAGCAATTTATCCTTGTACTTGAATTTATGTATGCACATATATGAATTTTTCTCTACAGAATTTAAATACTTGTGCCATGTGCAAACAAGGTAAACTCGCACGAGTGTTAGCGGACTTCTGCTCGGTGATGTATGGGATGGCCACAGACAGTCTGCCAGTCGGCTTGGCGCTGTCGCAGTTCTGTTTTGTTGCAGATAAGAAGTTTAATTTATGCGAAATCATGCTGCGTCTCGCCTCACCAACGGAACGTTTACTTCAGCAGATGAAATGAGGAAAAAGCGAATCCGGACAGTAACGCTGTCAATATGCATATGCTTGTTGAATGATTGTATCGAATATTTCCACTGGTAAATGTGTATAACTTTCCTTTTAACGATTTTATGTAAAGAAAAACACTTTTTCTGAGTCCATTGTACTTGATGTAAATTTTTTTTAATATGATTTATATTTTGGCTGCTCTCGTGCTTAAACTGTCAATTATAATTTCATACTGAACCGATATAGCCTTTGAGCTTTCTTTAAGGCATAATACAAAGAAGTGGAGTAAATTGTCGCGAAATAATTTTTTGAAAAAAAAAAAAAATTTAGATCGAGGTTTTCTACTTTTTTAAAGAAAAAACAAAAAAATTCAAAATCATTGGGGAATTTTTATTATCATTTTAAAGACCATTCTTTGGCATTTATTTTTCAAACGTGGGCGTGGGGTTTCGATGACTCATTCGAGCATTTCGACTGGTAACTGGCGAATGACACGCGTGATGTTTTGCTCCACGGCCTGAATCGAAGCGGGATTTTCTGCATAAACTTTAGACTTTACATATCTCCACAGGAAAAAGTCTAACGGTGCGATCACACTATCTTGTTGGCCAATCGACTGGCCCAAAACGTGAAATTATCTGCTCACCGAAGTGTTCTCTCAATAAATCCATTGATTGATGCGATTTGTGGGAAGCGGCGCCGACTTGTTGAAATCAAATATCGCGGCGATCACGAGCTTCAATTTCAGGCATGAAATAGTCAGTTATCATGGCGCGATAACGGTCGCTATTGACGCTTACCTTCTTACCGGTATCATTTTCGAAGAAATATGGACCGATGATTCCACCGCCTCACAAACCACACCAAACCGTTGTTTCTTCTGGATGAAATTGGAGCTCTAGAATCTCTTCTGATTTACATACCCATTGAGCTAGAAATGGGCCTCATCTTTGAACAAAGTTTGGCTCCAAAACGTCGGATGTTCTTCGAACTTTTCAAGCGCCCATAGAGCGAAGCAATGTCTCTAGGGAAGGTCGAGCAGCTTCAGTTCTTGCACAAACTGTATTTTGTACGCTTTCAATTTAAGATCTCGACGTAAAATGCGCCAAGTCGTCCCATACGTCAGTCAGAGTTGCGGCGAATGGCACCGAATCGATTCTCCACGGTCTTCGTGTACACTCTCATGTACGGCCGCTATATTTTCTTCACTGAGTGCTGGTCGTGGTCTATTCGGTCGAATATTATCGAATAAAGAATGCTGGGTCTCAAGATGGGTGATGGTGTTGCAAATAGTACGCTCATTAGGCCGATTATGTTGACCATAAACTGAGCGAAGCGCGCGAAACACATTCTTTACAGAAAGTAAATTTTCGCAATAAAGTTAAATGATTTGTAAACGTTGTTCAGGAGTAAGTTTTTCCATGATGAAATGCCAAACGATATGAACAAAACAACTTGACAGCTTGACACGGCTCACGCGTGATCTGTCAAAAAAAAGGCCATTGAAAAAAGTACCCCTACTTGTATCACCCTTTAGATGATGTCGTGGATGCGCAGTAAAAACAAATAAAATGCAACCTGTTGTAAAAATAACTACAGCTGCTATGCTTATATGTACGTATGTTGTGTGCATAAGGTTTAGTTCTCGCCGACGCAGGGCACACAAAAAATGTTTCTACCTGTTTCATAAAAGGTATGGCATTGAACAGCGATTGAAAGTAAAATATATGTACATATGTATGTATTGTCATCGAAAGTATGGACGATGTTCGAATTTGTATTTTCGCACTGTTTGGACAGCCTCTGTGAACCACCTATTTAATGCCTCATGGGACAATGAACGTAAATAACAGCAACGCCGGCACAAATAACAACATCAACATGTAACAATAACAAGCTTGTGGTTGGGTGCATATTGTATGTGTATGCATTCAATTCAATAGCATGAGTTTGGCGAAAATTTCAACGGTGGTGAAAGGCTATTAGCAAATTTGTTGCATATCCAGCAGGCGTAGCAACACAGCAGCTTTTCATCAGATACCACATTGGTTTATGACCTCAAAAACACTTGCTACACTATACAAACATACGTAGATATGCATGTATGTATGTATGTGTGTTTCTGTTTATTTTTATTATATTTCGTGCGGAAATCCAAAAGCTTTGACTTTTTGGCCCACACCCTTATTTGGATTTCTGCTCTGCGACAGTGTGTAGTGTGCACACTTTCCTTTTCTCCTTTTGGCAAACCATGCATGTACATGTACATATATACATTTGTTTGTGTATATTAAAAAATGTGCTAAAATTTTTTCTTTAACCTTTTTTTTTTTTGTTGGAATTTAATGCTTTTTGCTGTGACCTCAGCTGCCGCATTGCGTTTTCGCTTTTTGCCTTTGGAAATTCACTTGCCTGCATGAGCATGCGCGTGTGTACATTAAATATATGAATGAGCATCTATAGAGTTGCCCGTCATGCAGTTTATTTATTTTGGCATCATTTTGTCTAGACTGATAACTCTTTTTCAGCGCTTCAATAAATTTTTCTTAGCGGTGACGTTGCTTTTCATCACGATTCAATAACACAAGGTTAGCTAAGTTGACAGTTGTTTTTTACACACCAGTTGACGTAGCATAATTCTCGTTGCAGTCCTTTTAATTCTATAAAAATACGTAGTTTGGAAATACTTTCCAAAAGGTGATCTTAAGAAAAACTTCATATTTATTAGATATTTTGAAATAATTCGTTTGGGTTAGTTCACTGTAGACTGCTCCATGTCTCACTTAGTCAATTTTATGACTTCTATCTTGTGAAGCTACCAATTGCCGAGCGCCGGAATAGAAACCCACAATTCGACCATAAAACTTACTTAGGTGTTTAGGCATATGAGAGCGAACACAATTGACTGTAAGTTTCACAAAGAGATTTCATTAAATGAGAACGTGATAAGAAGATTCCACCTCGCCATCCTTGATTTAGAGCTCCTTTCAGCCTAACATAATGTATCAGTTCAATTGAAAAGTCCCCGGCCTATCAAGGTAAAACACATTTTTTTGACAAAATTCAATTTTTATTCAAAACAGTAGTTCCCTTCAAGGATGATACACTGATTATAGCGACCCTCCAACTTTTCGATACAATTTTTGTAGTACGATTTGTCTTCATTCGACGAAAAATTCTTCCCAGCCAGCATTCTTTTGAGATTTGAGAACAGGAAATAGGCTGTGGCAGCCAGATTTTTAGATGCGGTAGATGCGGAAGCAATTCGAAGTCCGATTCATGGATTTTTGCCTTCGATTTGACTGGCTTGTGACACGTTGCATTATCTTGGTGAAACTGCATTTTCTTTCTCTTCTAATGCAGCCCTTTTTCGGCGATTTCGTCATCCAGCAACACACATAATAGTCACTGTTGATGGTCCTTCCTTTTTAAAGGTAGTCAATGAAAATTTTTCCATGCGCGTCCCAAAATACATACGCCATAGCTTCGCCAGCCGACTGTAGCGTTTTTCCACGCTATAGAACGGGATTATCGTGTGCAGACCACTCGGATGACTGTCAATTGGACCTCGGAGTGAAATGATGGAGCTATGTTTCTTCCATTGTCACATATATCAGCTGGCTTCAGTTGTTGCGTGAGCTGAACTTTACAAGTATATGGATGTAGGGGTAAATTCAAGTGCAAAATACGTCATAATGTGCCGTAAGAAAGTTCCAGCTTGTGAGAACGTCGAGAAGTAGACACATTCGGATCTTCAGCTGCACTATTACTTAGAGCAGCGATATTTTAAGTGGAACAAGCAAAACGATGATACACGAGCCTCACAATATATGTAACCGAGCCATCTTCGAAAATCTTTAAAAATTTCACCAATTGCTTGAAAAGTTGGACGATTATGTGCACCACAATCTCCTCTTAAAGCACGAGGCTACGTTTTAATTGCCATTTTTGTAGTAGTTTTCAAGAATTTTAACTCGTTTTGCGGTTGTTAAGCGATCCATTTTCATAAATGACTGGTTTTTAACTTAAAAAAAAACATATTTGGTCTGGCAGTTAAGTTTGATATATGTCAAAATAAAGCACTGCACTTTCAAAACCACTAAATGGATAACCCTTTATATAAATATATACTCATTCTAACCACACACAAAGCACAGTACTTAATTTTATTCATCTTCAAATTTTCAGTCTGAGTCTATAATTGGTTTTGTTAACCATCTATCCAAACACAATGCACGTGCAGCAGCATAAAACAGCTAAAATTAATGCGAAAACTCATGCAAAGGTAATGAGGAACATTAACATATATAAATAAGATAAAATACGCAGGATACTTGGAAATGTGAAGGATACAGCGCTAGCTCATTTTCATTTCATTTTTTGAACTGTTTAAAAACTTTGCATGCATGCATTTTCAAAATTTGATTATAACAGTTCTTATGGTTGTTTTAGTTCTTATAGCCCTTTTAAGGAAATCAGTGATAACAGAAGCCTGCCATATGATCGACTTCAGGCGACCTGAGTTATAGTTGATGTTATCTATAAGGTAGCGTTAAAAAGCTCAAAACATTTGCAATGACGTTTAATTTAGAGCGTAGCTTTATTACGCGTTTCCATAGTAAATTATCTGTTCGATGTTAATCTGATGTTTGTTGCAGCTAAAATGTAGGGGTTAGTTATGCGAGGTGTGAAGCACTGATGTAAAATATCTTTTTTTCATACTATCGCGGATGTTGCTTCAAATATATGACGGCTTGTGGACTTGTTGTTAGATTGAGCATATCATTCAGCTATCTAATGTGAGGTTACACCCCAACATGTTCTTCAATATTTCTAAAAAGAAACGATCATTACAAGAGAATATGCCGATTTCTCGGCGTTCTGAAGAGATGGGATTTTCCTACGGCACATTATGGTGTCATTTGCACTTGGACTTACACCTACATCCATATAAAGGCCGTGGATGATAGTGATTTTTGTAACAAAATTTTCTTCAGCGATGAGGCATATTTCTCGCTCGGTGGATACGTCATTCTGGATCAATGTGACCACATGATAGCCGACTTTTTTAGCCCTGCATATGAAGACCACCACTTGGACTATATGTGGTTCCATCAAGATGGTGTCACATGCCACACAATACAAGCAAATATGGCTTTATTGCGAGAGAAATTTACCGGCCGCGTAATCTCTCGTCTTGACGATGTCAATTGGGCACCGAGATTATACCATTTGAAACCGTTGAATTTTTTTGGTTGGGCTACGCGAAAGATTTATTTTATGCAGATGAACCTTTAAATCTTGAGCACTTGGCAACCAACATTCGTCAAGTTATGGCTGAGATACCGCTAAATATGTCACTTAAAGTGGTCGAAAATTACCTCAAACGGATCAAAGTTTGCCAAAATTCACTGGGCGGTCATTTGAATGATGTAGTGTTTAAAATATGATTTTTATGAAAATCAATTATTTTAAGGGGAGAGTGGTCTGGGATCGTAAATTTCAGGGATTTTCAATATATTTCTTTTTTAAGAAATAGTGATTTCTTGAATTTTGATAAGCGAAAACAGCTTATTTTTTGTCGGTTTTTGAGCTAAAAATGTAAGAAGTTATCAAGATAATAAAGTTTTCATGCTACGCGACATAGCTACTAGTGTACTGAATCAAATATTCAAATTCCATACCATTTTTTACCTATCCGTGCAGAAAGTAGCTGTCCTGAGAAAAATAAGTTTAAAGTTTGACGTGTATGAGGTTGAGCGGTAGCAGGTAGCGGCTCAAGAACCTGTAGAACCGAAAATACTGAAGATATCATTATAAAATTTTAACAGTATATTTCTAAAAGACCATACTTTCGAAATATTCCAAAAAAAAATCGATGCTTTTGAAAATTATTGAGAGCCCTCTCCCCTTAAATGCATTTTATTTACGTTTATTTTGGAAACCGCAAAATTGATAACTCTGAAATTATCGGCGAAAACTCCCCAGTGAAAGAAGCATCTGGTTTTCGGCTAAATAGAAGAAAATAATGGGCAGGATTAATTTAACAAACTTAATCGGAAGATCGCCATTTTGCACGTAAGGAACTAAACTGAAATCTCTGAAAATAGAGTGGAAGTCAGAAGACGAAGATGTCTTTGTTATAGACGTGTAACTAAGCGACGAAACAATAGAAGCAAAGAAAGTATTTAGCTCATTGCCTGTTCAAATTTCCTAGAACTGTTTAGAAGGAAACGATACGTTGAGCCATGAAGAGAAAAATTCTTCGTAGCAAACCGTACAGAAATTGTAGCCGATTTCCACGCATGTTTGTCAAGGTTCCGATTTTCCCCTATTGACAATCATTTCCAGGCGTTGTAGGAAAAATTACGTATGTTAATAGCCAATTTATCTTCTTTATTAAGCAAAGGGCATTAGCTTATGATTCAGCAAATACCAGCCCAAGAAATTCAACGATTTAACCAGAATTCATCATTGATAAATGGACCTTTCAATTATTGCAAAGTTTTATCCGTGAATCCTAGACCTTTTCTGACTCAATTTTGGAAAAATATTAATTATATCTTTCATGATATCGACCCTCTTAAATTTATATTGATTATATAAGAATGACTGAGTGCTGAGCTGATTTAGCCATGTTCGTCTTTGTCTATCCCTCAGTCTTTTTGGACGCAAAATAGTCTTTCAGTTTTCGAAATACTTCAATAAAATTTAGTACGCGGGTGTATTTTTGTGATGTGCTGATCATTTTACTGGAACTGGCTGGATGGGTCTACTCATACAACCGATTTGTTCTGAAATTCGAAATTCTACATACATATAATTAACTTAATGTTGGTACTGAAAATCATCGAAATGGGAAGAATATAGCATATAGTTCACATAGAACCGATTTATTCAGATATGAGGTTTTGGGCCGCCAAATCCGCCGAAAAAAAGTATCTAATGGTGCGCTACTTAAATTCAAGTGAATTTTGTCACTGAAAATCGTCAAAATCGAATTTAGCATTTTGCAATCAATTTGATATGATCATTAAAGGTATAAAGACTTCAGCATAGCCGAAGGCAGTACTTCTTTCTTCTTTTAATGGTAATTTATTTATTTTGTCACTAAAGAAGAATTTTCATTTAGTCCGGCTACTGAGGAGGATATTATAAAGTTCGTGTTTAGCATAAAATCGAATTCAATTTTAGTGAATGGTCTGAGTTTGTGTTTTAAAAAACTAATACTGCCGAAAGTGCTTCTCATGCTCACGCACACCTTTAATCACGCAAAAATCACCTCGACTTTTCCAAATCAATGGAAGACGACTAATGCCATCCCGGTAGTTAAAGGTAGCCCTTGTAGTTCTCCCAATACTATAGGCCCTTCGGCATCTTACCAGCATTGTCAAAAGTTTTTGAAAAATGTATTTCCATTCAAATAGTGTCACACTTGGGTCGCCATAATCTGTTTAGTGAATTCCAGTCTGGGTATAGATCCACTAACACTTGTTCGACAGTCGTGTTGAAAATCATTGATGACATCCGTCCTGCTTTCGATAATAACTTACTTACGATCTTAGTACATTCAGATTTTCCTAAAGCCTTCACTGGCGTAAACCACGATGTTCTTCTATTAAAACTGAAAATTTATTTTGATTTCAACACAATAGTAATTAAGTTTATGAGAAGCTACTTATCGAGCAGATATCAGCAATTTAAGTGTGGGGATGTACTTTCACATTGCAGAGAAATTAACTCTGGAGTTCCCCAAAACTATATATTGAGACCAATACTTCTTAGTTGATTTATTAATGACATTGTTCACTGTTATAGAAATTCTTGTAAAAAAACGAATAGGCTTCCGATTAAAAGTAATGCTCTTGGCCTGAGCAGTCTAACACAAATTGTTTTAAATGGGGGTGAAACTATAATTTGAACATGTTGTGAATAATCATGGGTACAAAATGAATTCCCGTCTAACTTGCGTGGCTCACATACATCACGGCATAATGACAATATATTTTACATTAAGAAATATATTAGCATTAAACTTAAATTACTTTTGTCCCTTATTGTTTCCAAAATTTCCTATTTTGAAATCGTATATGGTACTCTAAGTTACGATTACAGAAACAAATTAAATCTAGCTCTAAATAACTTGGCCAGGTTCATTTACTTCAAAATAAAGTTTGACCATACCTCCTTGTATTTCAAAAATATTCTCGGGCTCACTCTTGATAAATATCTAAAGGTTCGCAGTATGGTAGATTTACAGTTACAATATACATATATATATATTTGGCGCTTTGTAACCGTTGAAGTGATTTTCGGCCGAGCTCTTCCTCCAATTTGTGGTTTTGCGTCTTGATGTTTTTACCAAAAATGGAGAAACCTACAGTTTATCTAAGCTGCCTCCGAACGGCCGGTGGATTTTTATGAGGAGCTTCATGCTTTTCGTGTCGAAAATACACTCTCTGCCGAGGGGTAACCACAATTAGAAAAAATAATTTTCTAAAATTTTGGATGTTGCTCGAAGCTGGTCTCGAACTAAGGCCGTCCGAGTGGCAATAAATAATGCTAACCACTCGGCTATTGCGGCCGCCATTTACAGTTACAACAAATACTTTCCATCCCTACTTTGGATTATCTCAACGAAATTGTGATTTTCTTTTTTTCTTTTTTTCTGTTTTATTATTACTAATATTTAACTTATATAAATTCAATCCTTGTAACTTGTTATACAAGTAAGTTAATATGTGTACAATGAAAAGACCCTGCGTCTTAATGTACCTATAAATGAATTGAATTAAAATGAAATGAAATGAAATGAAATAAAAACGAATATTGTTTGATGAAAAAACCCGAATGCATTAGTTTTTCAGCTTTTCAGTGATTCCAAATATTCTGAAACCGATTAAATATTAGCCAACATATGACTTGATGGCATTCTCAGCTTTTGCCAGGCTCATGACCTCAAGAAAAAAAGTTTAAAAATAATTCAGAACGCTTTCTGTCAATTTTAGCTTGAAATTAAGTGAATTTCAGCCAAATCAGCATTTTTTATTGTCAACTAAATATTTGATTACTGGATTTCGTTGGGCTTACAAGTTTAATTAATAAAGTTATTAATTCGAGTGAAAAAAGTAACCAAAAAATTAAATTCAATCAAAATATTTTCTACTTTTCAATCAAAAAGCCTCAATCAATCCTACTAATATTAAATATTAAATAGACTTAAATGAATATTCACAGTGAAGTTCATTCATTCTGTGACATTATAATTGTAATATCACAATATTTTTAGCAAAAATAAATAAAAAAGCTACAATCGTTGCAATTTATTTACATGGAATTAATTTCCTAACGAACATGAATTATCCAATATTTTCTACATTTTAGGACAGCCAATAAACATAGTAGTATATCTGGGTGTATTCGCAATGCAGCAGTTGAATACAAATAGTAATAACAGGTAAGAAAAGCAGACAACAATAACAACTTGCAAATGGCAACCGCACACAGTTATGCAAACAAATAGGCAAAAATTGCAATTGCAACTCGTAAATATAAATAAAATATCAAAATACAAACGAAACACAATTGCTGTTGGTGATAATTTCAGTTCAAAATACAATAAATAGGCAATAACAACAGTAACAACAACCAGCCATTTGCAACAACTAATTTCACTGTAAACAGCAATCATCAGTAAATCCTATTTTTGATAATATTTAAACCGAAAAGTAGAAAAAATGTGCCGAGACAAATATACAAATACACATGCGAGTATAAATGTACAGAAATAATAGCAAAAACAACATTCCTACTGGCAACAAATGACAGCTGTAATATTAGCAGCAAGCAAAAGCAACAAATGTGGCAGCAACAATTGCCGCTGCTGCTGATGCTGCTACTGCTATGCCGTGACAGTTGCCAGAGTGATGGCAACAACAGTCGTCACATGATTATATGCTTCGTCGCTTCGGTTGTCGGCATGTGCGCGCACTCGCTCAACACGATTGGCTAACCGTTACAACGCCAACACAACCAGCAGTGTCAACTCTGCAGCATTCACCATCCCGACCATAGCGACTTTACATAATCACCTGCTATGTGTGCGCTTGCAACATGCAACTCTGCTTACATCGAGCCGATGTTGCCAACCTCAAGATTTTTCTATTAAAACTAGTTGCGTTTGAAGTAGGCGACTGACTGTAACATTTTTAGAAGATTTCCCGAAGCGATTACAAGTTGAATATTCCGGATAGGAACACTTGGTAGAGAATAATACTAACACAAACGGATGCTATTTATTTCTGTACGGATAAGTCGAAAGTAGATAACACGATTGGTGACAGCAGGACAGGAGCACTGTATAAGCACGCCTAGCCGCAAATATCAGACTTTGGATATAGTCAGAAACGGCAAAGGATTGTGGCAGATCTCTTAAGGTGATCGCTAGCAAGCATAAAGAACGCTTCCAATATATTCTCTTCATCGGGAGAGTTTAGATATGCCGCTCCCAGCGTGTGAGCTCACTTTAAGAAAGTTACTCATCGGAGATGCTAACTCGGGATGTATTGTCGCATTCTATTAGGAAGCTATACAGAGAGACTGGGCGTATGTATCACCGTTGGTGATTCTAATGACTCCCACCCGCTAGTCAAACCAATTGGAGAAACTCAGAAGCCGTTCATATCTCTAAAGGTTGTCGCCCATGGATACCTCAACTGACTTCTCCAACGTGCAGTGCATTTGCAGTGGAAGTGTCATAAGGTTTAAGGTCTATTCTACTGTCTGGAGTTTCTAAATAAGGCATTGGTGGGTACGCCTATCCTCTCGACGTATCTGCCCAATAGACCCTTCAGGAAGACCTATGATTGTAGATAAATCTCCTTCTGACCACGCTGACCATACCCGTTGCAACCATTAGGGCTTTTCCATCTTGAGTGTTTTTGATGAATTTCTCTCCTTCATATAGTTCATTATGGCGAAAGTTGAAGGGAAGCGCCCTTCCATGTAAGCTCGTCCGCCATCTCTTTACCCAGTATGTTCTGCCTGAGAAACTCTACAGTGATTCGATAAATGAAAGAATTTGCTAATACCAAGCTCCATTGAATAAATTCCGACAAAGACCCTGTTATCTGCCCATCCGTATAAAAATGAGTCGAGTCTGCATTTCCTAGTACTAACTTACTCCATTAGCTTCTATCCACGATAACTATTTGTAAATCTTTCATTAAGTCATTTTCTGGAACCTCCTTAAGATAAAAGTACGCCCATGGTTTATTACATTCCATTTTGGCAACTTTTGTAGTCTTACCGCAGTACAAACAGCATTCTGCAAACCCATAGTGTCAATGGCGAATATATCCAATAGGATATTCAATGGATTCCGTACGCATCCTCTCTTCAGAGTTCTGTGACCACCTTAATATTTTGTGTCTAGAAGAGTCTAAGTTATTTTACATGACTCAGTAATGCGCAGCTCCATTCCTGAGAGCCTTGATGTTGAAAATTTTCGAATTTTATATTTCCTAGTGAAGAGAACAAGTTCCGCTTTCTGTGGATTAATTCATCATCCCACCTTTCTATTTATTTCAGTCCGCCCTGCAAGATATCACATAAGGTTTTTGGGAGTTTTTCTATGACTTTGCATCTATAACTGTCCCTCAGCAATTGGTTTGCTGCCAAGATCCATAAAAGATGTGAAAGGTGTCCACCTTGCGGGCTTCGTCTACCATGCATCTGAACAAGTGGTGCATAAAAGAAATTATCCGAGGTCGACGATCCGCCAAGTCAAGATCGGGGACCTAAGTGTGCTGTTAACCCGAAACCACTTCAGCTTAGCCAAACCTAACTGGAATATGTATTAATGGTCATCATAAGATTTATGTAATAGTTTAAAGCAAATTTCTTTTTCTACTGGACTATCGCTGCCTTTGAAATTCAAACGCTGGCAACACTGCACCAAACTTAGTTGTATTTGTTTGTAATTTTTTATTTTCGTTTAACTCAGAAAAAAAGTCACGGCTTACAGCTTGACGCGATTTGCGTTCGCAAGCAAGCAAGCAATGGAATGCGGCTTTATACGAGTAGTTGGCGTTTTGTTGACTTCACGCTAAGCAATACTTGTACATGCTGCAGGAGCACAAATTTCTAGTAATAATGTAACAAATACACAAATGGTTGTTGCAGACAACTCGCTTAAAATGACTGATCTTTTTGTTTTCGTTTTTTATTTTTCTCATTACACTTTTCTTCGGCGAATTGTTGGCATATCGTGAAGCTCCCAAGATTCCAATGACTCAACGTTTAAAATCGCATGCTGCATTGTAAATTGCTAATTGACATCACAAATCCGAGCTTAAGAGTTTTATCAAATCGTCAAGCATGAAGTAAGCTTCCTATCTGCATCGCTCGAGGTCCATTTAGTATCGACGGATGGACACTGTGAGAATTTATATAGTTTCAAATTGGAGAAGGAATGAGATTCAAACCTCTAGACTTTTATTGCTTAAATTAATTCATACATTTCCCACTAGAATAGAGCAATAGGGTTAAAGGAGGTAACGAGACACTTTGGCAGACAAAAAAAGTAAGAAGCAGAAATCGGTGGGTATGAAGAGCTTATAAAGCACAGTGCAGTGAAAATGAAATACAAGAAGATGGCGCACCCGAATCCCCAATATATACCTATGGAACTTTCCACTACTCGACTATGAAGTCCAAATAGCTATTGACCGCTTGAATAACAAGAATACATGGGCTACCATCAAAGCTATTCAAATATAATGGCGAAAAACTGACAAATTTTATGCAATTCGTGCGAATGTGAAAGACTAAAGCCCAACGTCAACAAACTGATTGCACCTTATCTTTGGGCATACGATCAATAGTGCAGACACAGTATCCGCCGGTGAAAGCAGATAACTATGATCGGTTGATGAAACTGCTCTTTGCTGCATCCTGCCTACGGGTACCGACTGGGCAATCGGTGCCGGATCCACAGATCTGGGATTCTCACAACATATTCGGAATATTGCGAAATGTTGCAGCATATTCCAGACGATCCGAAGGAAATGTCGTAAAAATTAAAAACAACATTCTAACATCGTATTATGACAGAAGACAGTGGATGAGGAGGCTGAAGGTAAAAAATTTGCTGTATTCTGTGTAACAAGCCAAAAGACACTGTGAAAAAAAAACTCATCAACTAAGGTCAAAATTGGTATCCGTTTGGCAGCGAAGCCTATGCAAGAAATATAAAAGAAGCTAAAGGCTCCGAACAATGAAATTTGCGACAGTGCTGGAAGATGCATCACGGTGAGGTAGAATGTCTTAACGGTCTGTACGACCAAGATCATTTGCAATGGCAAAACATAGGACTACCGGCCCAACGGTAGACCACAATCGTCTGGCATCACGCGCGAGCAAAATGGGCATTACTCGCAGTGACACATGTAGGAAGTGCAGAGAGTAAGGCAAGAATTAGACATTCGAACATCTTACCTTATCTAGGAAACATCTCAGTCATCTAGCAGATACAGAGAAATAAAAAATGTTGGAGACAACAAGCCATGGACAAGGCATGAAAATTAGGCATAATTGAAGGAGAATTTTGTTAGAGAAGCGGATACCATATCAATGTCCACAAGCTGGTCTAAAATGTAAACAGAGAAGTGGGGGCGAGGATATACTCCTAATATTTCAAAATCTTCTTCTCTTTACGTCAAAAAAATTCAGCTAGCATATTTAAAATGGAAGTAATAGGTATATAAAAGGCCTGTAGAGCTCTATTGGAAAACCATTAGAGGATAAAAAAATCAGCTGATCCAAGTAGAGGTACTTTTACCAATAGCCTTTTTTTGACATATCACGCGTGAGTTGTGTCAAGCTGTCATATTTTGTTTGTTCGGTATTGTTTGGCATTTCATTGTAGAAAGGCTTACGCGCGCTTCGCTCAACTGATGGTCAACATAATCGGCCTATTGAGCGTACTATTCGCAACACCATCACCTATATTGAGACCCAGCATTTATTATTGGTTAATATTCGACCGAATATACCACGTCCAGCACGCAGTGAAGAAAATATAGCGGCCTTAGTTGAGAGTGTATACGAAGACTGTGGAGAGTCGATCCGGCGCCGTTCGCAGCACCTCGGACTGACGTATGGAACGACTTGGCACATTTTACGTCGAAGTCTTAAATTGAAAGCGCACAAAATATATCTTGTGCAAGAACTGAAGCCGCTCGACCTTCCCAAGCGACATCGCTTCGCTCTACGTTATATTGAAAAGCTCCAAGAATATCGGACGTTTTCAAGCCAAATTCAGCGATGAGGCCTATTTCTGGCTCAACGGGTATGTAAACAAGCAAAATTGCGACATTTGG
This sequence comes from Neoceratitis asiatica, assembly GCA_030068015.2. Taxonomy (NCBI): domain Eukaryota; kingdom Metazoa; phylum Arthropoda; class Insecta; order Diptera; family Tephritidae; genus Neoceratitis; species Neoceratitis asiatica. The sequence goes on along the minus strand of CM061524.1, from coordinate 58,714,409 downwards.
CTCGAAGAGCATCCTGAAGAAATTCAAAAGCTGTCATTTCATCCAGAAAAAACAACGGTTTGGTGTGGTATGTGGGCCGGTGGAATCATCGGTCCATATTTCTTCAAAAATCATGCCGGTGAGAACGTAACCGTAATAGTAATGGCAACCCTTATCATGCCATTATAACCGACTATTTGATGCCCGAAATTGAAGCTCGTGATCTTCGCGACATTTGGTTTCAACAAGACGGCGCCACTTCCCACACATCGCATCAATCAATAGACTTATTGAGAGAACACTTCGGTGAGCAGATAATTTCACGTTTTGGGCCAGTCGACTTGTTGGCCGAGTGTGATATCACACCGTCAGACCTCTTCCTGTGGCGATGTGTAAAGTCTGAAGTCTATGCCGACAATTCCGCTTCGATTCAGACCTTGGAGCAAAAATCACGAGTGTCACTCACCAGTTATCAGTCGAAATGCTCGAACGAGTAATCGAAAATTGGTCTCAACGGATGGACCATCTGAGACATAGCCACGACCTATATATAAAAAAGATAATCTTCAAAAAATAAATGCCAAAAAATGTTCTTTCGGATAATAATAAACATTCCCCATTAAATTTGAATTTTCTGTTTTTTTTTTTTAAGTACGGATCCTCAAAATGGATCACACGTAATATACATGGACAACCAGGCCGCGCTGTTGGTCCTGTAGCCGTCAATGCTAAAATGAAGCGACGTCAATAATTGAAGAAACGCTTTAAGCTAGCTAGCAGATCAACTCGTCTTATTCTTAATCAGGGTTTGAAGGCATTGGAAAATTTTTGGTTATGAAAAATCTAACGAGTTGGCCAAGTCGAGAGCAACCCTTGGTGGATCGGAAGCGGAACGTTCATGATGAAGCTTCTCTTGCAATTTCAACAATTAGCATTGGACAGATGGAAAGCTATATCCAATTTTTCTGTGAGCTCCGAGCTCTCTCACAAACTCCACACAAGGCAGTTGGAACCTAACAGGTACCTAACCTGGAATGGCTGTCCCACTGTCCACAAAAACCGTAGCGGGTATAAAAGTTTCATAGAGGCCACTAAATAGTTCGAACGTAGCAATGAAACGTAGCAGAAATATTCAAGTCTTAAGACAAAAGAAAAGCAATCAGAAAAATTAATCTCAGTGCACTGTAGTATTAACTACTGAATTTTTTCGAAAATAATAAACAAAGCCACCGTAAAAAAAACAATAAAGATTACAATATCGTGATTCATGAGATGAGATAAGCAAATTTACAGCTAACACATGTGGTAGTTGCAACAAAAACCGTACAACACCTGATGCCAAGATGCTGTCGGCTGCGGTGAACAGTGGCAAGTTGTTGCCTGGCTAGTCAATTCGAAGCACGCTCAATCGATCAGACGATCAGTTTTGAATTTTGCGTATCGGTTTACCTTTCCTGTGATTTTTTATTTTAATTTTTCATTGCAATGTGCAATAGTTGTGGACTTTTTTGCCATTGTTCGATTTTAATAGATGAATTTTCCCGGTGTGTCGGTTGGTAGGTAAATGTGTCAGGATGCCGAAAGCGCAACAGGCGACTGAACAAAGAAATAAATAAAACAGTTTTCGAGTAAAAAAAAACATATGCATTTGTGTGTGCATATGTATGTATATGTTGACAAATAAACAAATCGTAAGCAAACAAATGGAACACTGATCTATATTGCCTGCGGCTGAAAGTATTTATGTTTGTATATACTCGTGAGTGGGTATGAAGCACGTAGTGCATTTGTAATGGACTGTTCGCAGCGCTTATATCACCAAATAAAATATGTACATATGTAAGTTTGTGAGTTTCATTTATGGTGAGTATTATATGCAAGCCAAAAATTAACTTGTTGCCAAACGAAATGAAAATGTCTCGAAGACTAATTGCGACCACTATTTTTTAGGGAGGAAATGAAATTTGGATTGCAAACGTACATTAATTTGCTTATGAAAATTACCGTATAATTTACTTTTATTTGTCTCTCTCCCTCTCTCTATTTCTACTTTTTGCTGCCTTTATGTTGGCATAATTTTTTTTTCTTCATTTTATATTTGATGGCTTGATGGGCACAGCTCCAGACCCATTTGGCACTGTATTCGCTGCAAATTAATCGCTGGGCGACAGGTAGGATATTTACATACATATACACATACTTAAAGGAAGGTATAAAATTTTGCTATGAAAAAAATACATTCGACGCTCACAAATTTTGGCTTACAGTAATTGGAGTAACCAGAAGTTGAAAGTAATGTTTGAACATACAAAAAACCACTTTAAATGCTCTAAAATAAAATTTTGCTTACACAAAGTAAATCTGAAAGAGCTTCCATCATATGTTTCTCAATTATTTCCTGCTTGTATGTTTCTTGTAAACGAATCTCTCTGCCCAGAGTTACCCAAGGCAGTGCCAGTATATTTTTCTACCCTATGATTTGACTTCATTCCATCCCTTTACATATATATTCCATAATAAACGTCATCAGATTGATTTCGAGGGTTATTGTTTATAATTCGGGATTAGAGAACAAAAACCAATATTAATCTCCGCAAATCGTTTTTTAAAATATGATCCATTAAGATCTTTTCACCTTTGGGTACGTTTCAAGGGTTGAAGCACTTTTGAGGTATATATCTGAACGCATCAACCGCCTCTTCAGGTGTCGAAAATCGTTGACTTCTCAGTTTATTTTCTAAGTACGGGAATAAAAAGAAGTCATTCGGTGCCAAGACAAGACTATACGGTGAATGACTCATCAAATCGACGTTATGAAATGCACTTATTTCAGTCGATGAATGAAATTGTCGTGGTGAATAGTGATCCCTTTTCGGCGGTTGGTTCTCCTCATTCCTTGAAAGGCAACTGGCAAAAAATTTACTGTTCTGTGTTGTTCAAGTCACACGGTTGCGCAATGTCCAGTTTTTCCAAAAAAAAAAAAAAAAACAGGCATCCAGTTGCTTGGAAGTGCTTCGGGCCCGAACAACATTTGTTGGATATGGCTCGTCTTGAAACACCCAAAATATCGACTCCTGCTTATTTCCGGTCTTATGTGCATAAATCCACAATTCATGACTTGCAACGATGTCCTAGACGCGTTTCGAAGCGCCGTTATCGCAATTTTTTTTAAACATTTCTCTCCATCAATCGACACGAGCCTATTTTTGAACGATTAGCAAATTGTGTGGTATCAAACGTAAACAAATTTTCTCTACAATCAACTGTTCATACAACATTGAATACATTCTGGCCCCACTAAAGCCTATAGTAGTTACAATCTCACGACAGGTCACATGACGATCTTGCAATATCAGTTTGCGCACAGCATATTCAATAGCTTCCAGAACAACAATTGTTTTTAGGGTTACAAACTCCCGAAATATATAAAGGCAACCCTCGAACTTTTTCCACCTGCCGTAGACTTTACATTAAAACGGCTCAGAATTTGCGAATCCTACTTTTGCCCAGTGCTATACAATCACATAGTAGATGAGAAATTATCTCCTCCATTCTCAACGTTTTTACAGCACTTGCACTAAAGGGGGTTCTTAGTATAAAGGCTTCTATAATTTTAGAAGTGTGCTCTGTTTTTAGTGAGCATACGCTATGTGATCGCTTTCGGTCTCTCTCCAAGTGTCCTTGGATTTACGACAAATCAAGTTCAGATGTCTCCTTAGCACAGCTTTGCTGGAGACGTATACGTATTTACATATAAACTTTTATATGAAGTTTACATTAGGCAAAAGGCACACCTATGAAAAATTTATCTTGAAGAATCTACGTGGTCGTACATTGCCTCACAAGTGCCTAGTACTTGCTCTCAATGTACCACTGACCAGGTACCCAAATTCTGGAAAAAGTCTGGTCTATCAATGGCTGAACAATTCTGTGTGTAGTGTTTGAACCTGGAACTTTTATGGCTGATCGCCTTTCAGTAAACATGAAAATGTATTTTGTTGAGACACCAATGTGTCTAACGCCTTCCATAATAGTAGAAATCTATGCAGCGATGAGGCAGCTTTATGGAATATTCAACGAACTAATTAGAAGAGAACATTTCTCGAAAAACTGCCGGATGACAGTTTCCGATACCGATTTCCACCAACTGATGTTGAAACCCTATCTATACACCTTAGTAGAAAGTTGAAGGACTCGAGAAATTATCGTTGGTTCCACCACTGTTGTCGTTCCTTTAAATAAAGTCGATTGGAAAATTAGTGAGGATAATGTTGAGATCATGAGTAATACTTATGTAATAATAAGTACTTATATAAATATAAGATATAATAAGTATATATCTTGGCGTTCCTCTAAAACAAGTTGATGTTGGACGATTTATTGGTGAATTTCGTGAGTAAGCTCGTTAGATCTGTGGAAAACAACGCGAAAAGAACGAAGAGTATATACAATGAATGATGAAAGTACTGTGTTAATCAAACTCGAAACGAAGTTCCACATGGACATAGGTCTCACGCCCTGATCCGAGTGATCATAGGCGACTTGCGGCCACCAAACGCATTGCCGAGAGCATAGAAGCGGGGACAAATACATGCCAGGCTTCTATGCACAAAGTAGTGGAGAAATCCTCCACGGGAAGCTATAAGAATACTAAAACAAATATGATGAAGTGCATATCTAGAAATTGTCTCAAAGGAAACGGTTTAGAAGGTGACAGTTCCACTGCCTAAAGCGAAAATGTTTGCTACGGGAAAAATCAAGAAAAACTTCACCTAGTAATGCAAAAGTAAAGAGTAATAACGACTGGTTTCAGGATTACATAAAAATGGTGGCATGTTGTTGGAAGACATTTGATACCCGTTACTTCATAGACGCATCTTAATACTGCCTTTTTCATTAATATTTGAAAACCCACCAATTGGTTCCGTTCTTAAGCAAGGTTCAATAGACCTAATTTATAAGAAGCAAGGACGAGTACAATGTGGATTGGTTAAATTCATTTCTATCGCAGTGGCGCATTGCGTTTCTCCTATCCGAAGGATCCGACGGGCGTTTGTGTGAGTATCCAAGACCGAGCAGAGTGATCCAAGTAGAGGTATCCAAGTAGAGGTACTTTTTTCAATAGCCTTTTTTTGACTGATCACGCATGAGTCGTATCACGCTGTCAAGTTGTTTTTATTCAGTTTGGCATTTCATCATGGAAAAACTTACGCCTTAACAACATTTTCAAATCATTCCGCGTAGCCGCGGCCAACATGCGAATGTATACAAAATAAAAGATCTAGATATATACGTACATAAATAAGATATCATTGAGTCACGAGACGTTTCGATATAGCTTTTTCTGTATGTGTATCCGCCGTCCGACCGTACACACGATAATATATTTTAATGAAGCTTGGTTCGCATATTCCTAGAGCAAGAAGTTCGGACAATATTACAAATGGGTGAAATCAGGCCAATTTCACACGCAACTGCCATATAACGATATTATAAAAACTAAATGTACAGTTAGAGACCTTTCTGTTAGAGACGATCACTTTAAATGGAAAAATTGTAGATACGGAAGAAAATTTGGGGTCGGTCACTTATAGTTCGAATGGTCTGGTAAGAACACCAATTATATATGGGTGCGATTGGACAACAACTGCGCCTATGTGCCATATAACGGACCACACTTGACTCAATATTGGAAATTTAAGGTATTAAACAAGAGAACTCAACCGAATTTTGTATTTATGCTACTTGGCCACTAAAGTCTTATCGACATTGGTTGATATATATAGGTCTAGAGAAAAAGCTACCTACCATATAGCAGATCGCAAATTTTCGACCGATTTGTGGACATGGAATCGAATATCTGAAGAATTTATCGAAAAAAACTTGATCATACTTAATGAATTAAAACAGTTAGTTCCAAACATCTGCCAAAAAAAACGGTGACATTTTTCCAAAAGCCAGCCTACCTGCAATGGTCATTTCATGAAAGTCAGATAAGCCACTAGGCGTGTAATACAAATATCAGACGTGTGTCTAAAGTTCGTTTCCCCTCGAACTTAATGCTCCTTACTTGTTGTAAAATGTCATTTACCAAAATAATTGCTCCCCTAGTAAAATGCTCCAAGTTAGACCCCACAAAAGTATTTTACGATTAAATTTAAAATTAATACTTTCTCATTCCAAGGCAAATAGATTTACTATTCTAAATTAAATTTGAACAAAGTTTTGTGAATGGCTACGTAATAAACACTTGTAAATATGTATAAACTCAAAAAGACCATATAACATATACTTTGACATACATAAGTACTTGTAACGTACATACGTACATACTTATTAGGTGCACTTTGTGTCACTTCTCATCAACAAATGTCACAAAATTGCCAAGCGGAGTTTTTATTTAATGTGAATGTTAGTTAATAGTTTTGTATATGCACATAATATGTACAATATAATACATATATATATATACATATATATAATATAAGCTTTTACGAGCATTTGTGTTGCTGCAACGGGTTTAAATGTTTATGAATTTTCATTTACCTCTCACCAACGTAATATTTTAATTACTTTTATCATAACCATTGTTGGGTATATGAATTCAACTTTTTAGGACACTCTCGATTAACCGTTATGGCATTCTTCAGTGCTTTTAATTACTCAAGAAGTTACGTCAACAAGTTAGCGGTTTTTGGGTGTTTTTTTTTACTCACTGCAGTTGCTACTAAAAGGTTGGTCGTAAATCTTTTTGGGTTTACCCTGTTTCTTCTTTAACTTAAATATGTTTGTATAATAACTGTAAATGTTAACGATTTTAGTAATATATTTAGGAGGTAATTGCATTTAAGGCATACTAGAGCATTGCAAGCGTGCTATTAAATGCACATAAATATATATATGTATATATATATGTATGTACGTGAAGCCAATTTTTTTTTTTTTTTTTTTTTTGAGATAAAATATTAATTTTTTTATTTTGATTTAAAAGAAAGCTTAGTTTGTCGTGTCTTGTACGCTTTATGAGAATATCCATTCTAAGTTGATTCCAAGTGGACATATTGTGCTCTTTGCTCGAACAGTTTTGACTTGATTAAAATGGTCATTTTGCACTTTTTGAGTCAATTATTCTGTTTAAAGACCTTTGTTATAATGCTTATTCTATCCATGATGTTACAAAATTAAAATTAATTTATTCCTGTATTCATTCCTTTATTTCATAATAAGGCGAATTTCCACTTTTCTTCACTAAAGAAATTTTATCAGAAATAAATTTTGTATTTCCACTGCATTTAAGCAGACTTCAGAAAAGTTCGCTCCATAAACTCTTTAAGTCAGTTATTAGATCGCCTTTTATATTTCGACAAGAAAAGTGTCGGTCTTGAAACCAGCTGAAAGCAGCGACATATTTTTTTATAGAATTTTCAAGCATTTTTCCTGTTGGCCATATCATGAAGAACTTTATACTCATGCATTTCAGTCCCTCTCTACTTTCCTCTGTAAATGCCTTTCTCTTTTTAACTTTTCGTAACATCACTCTACTGCAATGAGAAAATCCCCAAATAGCTTGATGAGTTTTCTTACAATGGAATCTACAACAATAATTCCAACACAATCCATTTGGAGATTTTTCGTCATGAACTTAGTATTTCTTTGGAGCTGGTTTCTATGTGGCGGGTCTCAGGTTTGAATTCAGTCAGGCTCAAGACCGCTGCCCGCTCGCAATAGCACCTCTTGTGAGCACAGGTTGAAAAAAGACAAAAGTGAACCCTTAAGCCGAATATGTCGGAGTGGTTCTACTGCAGCTTGATCTCCTTTAGCATTAACCCAAGGCTGCGCACGAGCTACCACATTTTGCATAAGAGTTTCTTACGTTTAGAGGTTGTGCGAAGATCACTTGCAATTGTAACTGTATACTAAAAAGCAGGACCATGCCACAAGCCAGTATTTCTATATATTTACACCACTTCTTCATCTTCTCGAACTTATACCAATCTCGTTTTTGCGATCTTTTGAAACAAATACAAATTTTCATTCATTTCCAAGCATAATCATAAGAGAAGATTCGAGAATGCATATTTAATCTTCTAGTAGTGGAGTATCGAATTGTTATGCCCATTATGGAATCTGCATTGAATTAACTGTTTATTTGCGGAAAAACACAAAAATTTCTTTGAGTTAAGGGAAAACAGTGATAACAGCGACCCAAATATTCAAAAAGACTATTGGCAAGATTAGACTAATTATTGTTCTACTGGTTATATGTATCAAGAGAAGACTAACACCCATTTGGTACGATTGTATGGTCCCTCTCTGTGAACACTAAACTTATAACAAAATGACATGAAGACATTTCAATCGGTTCCAGTAGCTTCTTTCTTCTTTAAGGCGCTATTTGGGACCCAAAAAAAAGTAACTTAAGAATTAATTTCATACCTAGCTACACATGACTTTTTAATTCAGTACCATTTATTGGTGTTAACTTGCCTACACGCGTTCTCATAATTGGAGAATTCATCAATAATTATCATACTTGCGTTGTTGGTATAGGAATCTGTAGATTCGGATGGTTCAAAACTGTGAGGAAGTGGTGTTGTTTTCTCAGGCAACATATTAATTTAGCCTACCGAGACATTACAGTTTTGGTCAGGTGGAAAGCTCTGTATATCTTCATCTTTAGCAACACGTAGATAGCAAAACAAGCGTTTGCTCTCATACGATAATCGGCAAAAATCTCTCCAGGAGAGACAAAATATAAACAAAACAGACGGACCATTTCTTACATCAAAGAATATCGAGGGAAAATGTAAGGCCAATGAACTTGCTACGCAAGACTCGAACAACCCATGGTATGAATTTTGTCACGTGCTCACTGCTCCAGAAGTATTATGAATAAACTATGTTAGGTTGGAATCAGAAAGAGAGAAACACCTGTCCAAAATGAAGTAGGAAAAGATCCTAAAAGAGGATTATCTCCAAGGTAGCATGAGTAGCGACAGCCCATTACCTGATAGGACGACACCAAGAGAGGCTAAAAGCTTCTATTTTCTATTCGATTGCCTAGAACTTGGCAATATTAGTTTTAGAAAAAGAAGGACAATCTTCCTTGAAGGGCTATCCATTTAGATAACCGACTTCAAGTTAATTGATGAAATGAGATTGATCAAATTTCGGAAGAGGTTAGAAAGTGAAATATAGTAGTTTTTACAGCGCTGTAAGTTAAATCGCTGCATTTTCAGCGGCAACCACACCAACCTAACCGGTAACGACAAAATGGCAAAAGAAATGTTTAATAGTTACCTAATAATATGGAAAAAATTTATTAAATTTATAAATGAAATGGATGGGAAATGGCGGCCACAAAAGCTGAGTCGTTAGCATTGAGCATTACCATTCGGAAGGACAGGGTTCGAGTCCTGATTGGACCAACATCCAAAGTTATAGAAAATAAATTAGTTAATAGCTTTCCCCTCCCGACAGGATATGTCAAGCCTTTCGAGTATACATATTCTGACATGAAATAAAAGCTCCTCATAAAAATTCATCGACCGTTTGGAGAACTATTGGCCGCTCCATTTGTTATAAGACCATCAGGACGCACATACCAATTTGGTGAGGTAGCTGGGCCGAAAGTCCCTTCAGCAGTTACAAAGTGCATATTACATATTTATATATAATGGATATTTAGAATATATATTTTAAATCTACATTCCAAGAGTTGTGGAGACATCAAATATTTGGAAAAAAAAATATTTTATATTTTCCCGTCATTCTCTTATAACAGTACTGGTATGATTAACTTTTATTTTGGTATTTTCTATTTGATTTTTCATTCCCACTAACTTTCCACATTCACTTCAACTGACGTAGTATTACATAAAAAAATTTAACACAATTAAATATAGTATTGTTGCAACATTAGTACATAATTATAATAAGCAAAGCAAAACCACTGTCATTGGTAGCACAGTAGCACAGTGGCATGCCCCATAAAAACAGCAATTAAACGGTAAGTTTAGTGGTGGCGATTGCCAAACACCTTTCGCTGCATCACTTGGCTAACATCAGCTTGCCGGTGGCAGCATCACAATAATAGTACACCAAATATAAAATCACTGCCAAAGGCTGTATACCCTTCATGAAGACACAATAATTTATTTTTAGATGTGGAAAAAAATTTATTATTTTATGAAATAATTTTTCATAGTTTCATTGCTCGAAAATTTCTGTGAAAAAGAGTGAGTTTGACGAGCCTAATTTTCTCGATCTGATCTTAACCAACATGAACTTTAGTCTAAATGGACATTTTTTTCATATTTGTGAATGGCATTAAAATCACTTTCTGGATGCTGCTGTTTGCTCCTGCTGTTGGCAACGCGCAGCACCGCCCATAATCTCTTAATTGTAACCACTCATTCATTGTCGTTGTATTATTTTTCTTTCCATTTATTTTTTTGTATGCTTCACAGTTGGAAGTCAGATCTGCTCTACCAAGTCAGCGTACCCACAGCCGTTGTACAGTGGTGATCACTGACCAAAGTCACTCAGCCAGCAAGTCGATGAGATGGCGCGGCGGTAGGCAGACACAAAAAAAAAAAAAGAAGAAGAAAAACATTTAACTGGTGGCCAACAACTGGACAGACTGGCTGACTGACAGAATGACTGACTTTCTGGAAGTTCGTTGCTCACCAACCAGTTTGTCTGTCCATTTTTAGTAGTGACAATGTATACTTGTATATACACAAGTATTCAGGTGCATGTTGTATATAACATCAACTAAAATAATATTTGTGCAAATTTGCTATAATTGTTTGTGTTTGTATGGCTGTCCGTCTACATGGGTTGTATGGGTTTTATTACTGTTATTCATTGCGGACGCTCCAGTTAATGGCCTAAATTATTTTTTAAAGCCACACGTCTGTCTTATGATTTTCAACTTATTTATTATTTTTATTTTAGTCGTCTTTTCGAAGTTCTGTGCCCATAATGCATAAAGGCCTAACTTGAATTTGATCAAAACTATATTAACAGCATTATGGAGATATTCAACTTAGGGTTTCTTTTCTGATTTTTAAATTTAGAAACTTTCCAATTTAATGTAGCTCCTTTTTCAGTTCAAAGAAACTTAGCAATTATAAAATAAAGTAAAATAATTAAACAATTTAATAATAAAATTAATTAAATTATTAAAAATAAAAAACATGAAATAAAATAAAATAAAAAAGACTTTACAAATCATTCAACTTTATTACGAAAGTTCACGTTCTGTAGAGAATGTGTTTCCCGCGCTTCGCTCAACTTATAGTCAACATAATCGGCCTATTGAGCGTACTACTCGCAACACCATCACCAATCTTAAGACCCAGCATTCATTATTGGATAATATTCGACCGAATAGACCATGTCCAGCACGCAGTGAAAAAAATATAACGGCCGTAGCTTAGAGTGTACACGAAGACTGTGGAGAGTCGATTCGGCGCCGTTCGCAGCAACTCGGACTGACGTATGGAAGGACTTGGCGCATTTTACGTCGAGATCTTAAATTGAAAGCCTACAAAATATAGCTTGTGCAAGAACTGAAGCCGCTCGACCTTCCCAAGCGACATCGCTTCGCTTTGTTCAGAGATGAGGCCCATTTCTGGCTGAATGGGTATGTAAACAAACAAAATTACCGCATTTGCAACGAAGAGCAATCTGAAGAAATTCAAGAGCTGCCATTTTATCCAGAAAAAAAAACGGTTGGTGTGGTTTGTGGGCCATATTTCATCAAAAATGATGCCGATCAGAACATATCCGTCAACGGCGACCATTATAGCGCCATGATAACCGACTATTTGATGCCTGAAATTGAAGCTCGTGATCTTCGCAACATTTGGTTCCAACAAGACGTCGCCACAGCAGAACACTTCGGTGGGCAGATAATTTCACGTTTTGGGCCGGTCGATTGGCCACCAAGATCGTGTGATATCACACGGTCGGACTTCTTCCTGTGGGGATATGAAAACTTTAAAGTCTATGCGGACAATTATGCTTCCATTCAGGCCTTAAAGCAAAAAATCATGCATGTTATTCGCCAGTTACCCGTCGAAATGCTCGAACGAGTCATCGAAACTTTGACTAAATGGATGGATCATCTGAGACGGATTTATTGAGACGTCGCCGCGGCCAACATTTGAAAGAGATAATCTTCACAAAATAAAAGCCAGAGAATATTTCTTCGAAAGATAATAAACATTCCTCATTAAATTTGAAATTTCTGTTTCTTTTTTTTTTTTTTTAAAGTGGGAAACCTGGAAATGCATCACAAATGGAAAGAACAGTGAGTTAATCCGGCACACAAATAGCCAATGGTTTAACCATTGGTTGGTGCTGTGTACATCCCAAGTTCGGATCTAATTCGAACCACTGTGTCTGGAAAACAAGTCTGATGAGGACGCGTGGTGATTTCTGAAACAGCTATAACTTCTACTGTTTGTTTAAATTTTTTCAATATCCACAAAAACAAATTAAAATAAAGTAAAATAAATAAATGAATATAATAGTAAATAAAAATAAAAATAAAAATAAAAAATTAAAACAAAAATAAAATGCAGTATAATAAAATAAAGAAAATTAAAATTAAATTGAATAAATAAATGAAAGGAAAATATGAAAACTTAAAATAAAATAAATAAATGATAGTTAGAAAAAATAAAATAAAATAAATAAAAGTAACAACAACAAATGGATTAACTAGCACAACAGCAAAAAATATTTGTCACATGTCAACAATTCGCTACTTAGTAATTAACGTAAAAAAAAGTATCAAAAAACAAAAATCAGATTTAGGTGTTTTTCACTTGTAGCAAAAAAATTTCTTCAATTGTTTCATACACTTATTTCTTCAGACTTTTTTTTTCGCTGCTATTATTTTTAGTCACACGAACATTTAACAGTGCAAATAGAAATAAAACAAAAATAATACCCAACAACAAGTTCATATTGCAAATTATTATTTATTTCATTTTTTTCCTTCGTGAAAATTTAATTTCCTCTGCCGTTTGTGATTGTGTCACTCACACGAGCAGTTTGTGACGTCATCGTTTGTTGGTAAGTTGGTCATGGAGATAAGAAAAATACGTGTGTATTTGTGTATAATGTAAAGCTTTTTAGTTCATTAACATTGGTTTCTAAGACTAATATCTGAAAGTTTGCAATCCCCTCATTTTCCTACGGGGATATTCACTCACAAGTGATATTAAAGAATGCAGTTACGTTTAAAATATTTTTGGGTATATTATTAGAGCGAATTCGACAATTAAATAACTGTTAATTTATACACCGCAACAAATATGACACTTTGATTTTTATCAAATAATTTTTTTTTTTCTGTATATTTGCGTATTAACTTTTTTCTTGCGGCATTCACAAGCTTTCGTTTGAAATTCTAACGAAGAGATGTCTAAATTTCGGAATTTCGTGTTCAGTTCGGAATTTCAAAGGGGTGAGAGCAATTAGAAAATTTATAAATAATTTTAAAATTAATCTGCATAGCAGCACGCGTGCTAATCGCTAATCACTCAGCTACTGAGGTTCTCAAGTTGTCTATTCATCTTCATCGATTAGAGATTCGATACAATTAAGAAAAAGAAGTCATTTCGTATTTTGCGTAAAAAACCATTACCGAAACAAAGAAAAGATAAAAAACTCAAATAAATGGGTACAATACATTTAACACGCATATTTGGACATGAAAGAGCTATCCGAGCGATGGGTGCCGTGAATGCTGGCACAATACCATAAGCGCGAAGGTTTGTTTGGCGATGTACAACCGCAATCCAATGAAGTTTAGTTACTGTAGACGAAACATGGATCCATCACACCCCACCAGAGAACAAAGAACGACCAAGGCAGTGGATTTCTCAGGGTGAACGTACACCAAGGTGGTCATGGTGGATATGTCGGCCAACAATGTGATGGCACGAGCCAATGTCAGTCCCATCGATTACCTTGAAAAGTGTAAAACGATCACCGATCAATGTTATCAAGACCTTTTGAAACGATTCGGTATTGATTTGAAGCAGAAATTACCGCATATGGCACAGCCCAGTGTTCGGGTACACTCAAATTCAAAGCAGACAAAGTCGTAGCTAAAAGCTGATCTATTCGTATCTTTCTGAACTCTCTCAAGCAAGGTTCGGATTGATATCTATGTTGGAATTGTACAGAGTGTCCCAAAATTAACACAAGATTTGTAATAAATAGAGAACACCGTTCTTATTAAATTCTGAAATAAATAGTGGATCCGAGCTGTCGAGGTTCTATTGCCCTTACAAAACCAAAAGAATAAAGGAGTCACTGTAAACAAGAGCTCTAAATTTTCTCAAAATGAAAACTCATCTTGGAAGTCTTCAATCCAAAATTATCCATCGGCCGGAGGATCAAAATTCAAAACCATTGCAATGTTTTTCTGCTGAAGGTTACTGCCATCAAGGAAGCAGTGAACACATTGCTTTAGAGAGTGGTTTCGGTGAGTGAGGCCAACATTTACTTAAATTGCCAAGGAATTGTTACCCCTCTGGGTTTGCTCATAATCAGCATGTTATCTGTATCTATGGTGTTGTTTTAGTTCCAAATTAAAGTCGTATCTATAACGGGTGACAACGGAGATTTACTTGTACGTATAGGTACCGCCGCTTCGTTAATGCGGGCCAAAGTGCAAATAGGTCCTTTGTCAACATATGGTCTGCTTCTGGACAAGTTAGCCTGAAGCCAGCTCAAGAGATTCGATATTGATTTGAAGCAAAAACGATCACATTGGGAGGCCAAAAAAGTACTTTTCCAAATTTGGGTCGAAGAAATGTCCTCTATTAGAGAAAAACACGACTATTTTGGGGGCCTTAAAAACTCCCTATTATTTGGAATGAATAAAAAAAATTTGAAAAATTTTGGACTAAATGTGTAGAGCTAAAAGACGACTATCACATTCTTCATCTAATAATAAATTATATTAATTTTGTAATGTCTTTTAATCTAGAGAGAAATCGGCGGTCGGTAGATATTTCTTAACAGTAGAGCTTTCGTTGACTATATTGAAAGCCCTAGAATTCTCCTCACCTTACTTCCTCTAAACATGTTTGGCAAACTTCAAGTGAGCTGGAAGAAGTGTACTACCCCATCTTCAAATTCTGTTTTGAAATTTGTTTCCACAATCCTGAATCAGAGAGAAATTGCCATATTTGTAAATGGTTTAAAACTCGATGAAATAATAGGCTGTGGAATACGTTGACTACCAAGCCACTGCAGCGTCTGAAATTACGATATATTCTCACAGCAAATTAAAAGGATCGAGATACTTAACATTTCTAGATGAGTTCTCCCGAAAACTCAGATATCGTAAAAAATAATTTAAATTATTTAATAAAAAGTGACCAACCCTAATGTATCCTAAACACATGTACATATTTATATAAACATAAAATGCATCCATGCACGGCATTTATTTGGTAGTAATTTTTACGGCAACAGTCAACTTGACCTTCCGCAAAATGAATAAGCCAAATTAAGAAAATAAATTTGCCAAAATTAAATGATTTTGCAAATATTTTGGAGGCGCCAAAAGCAAATGCCGATAAATACAGCGTATGTAGTAAGAGTTGAAGTCAAGGTGAACTGAAAAACTCGATTCTAAAGCATTCAAGCCAAAAGTAAAATTAAATTTTTTTCTCTTATGCTAAGTGCAACTTAAGCAGGAATACGAAAATGCGAACGTAAACAAAGCAAAACATAAAACGACAGCTATGCACTTATTAAATCGTGGAAAATGCCCGAGAATGTGATTTACTATGGGTTATTTGGATAAATAAATCGGAAATTATTTATTTTTTTATGTTACATTTAGGAAAAATAAATAAAGATCAAGAAAATTTTATCATAATTAAATACATTTTTCCTACGCGCTCGTTTAAATTGTCATTGTATAAAGTAATTGGCTCAGCATTTCGAGAATACTTTTTATTAAAATTACACACTGTGAAAATACACCAAAAATTTTATTATTTTTTTATCATGGCGAGCAAGAGTTAATGTAGGTTTCATAAAAATGTAGTTCTGAAAATTCCAATTGTTAATTATTGTCTCCAATTCGAATTTAATCAGATTTGAGAAGTTAATACATTATGGAATGTTTTGTGAGTATAATTATTTTTATTACATAAATCCGCAATTTGTAGTCGTAATAATAAAAAATTCAACAATTTTAAGAGAATTTCATAAAGTTTAATTTTATTAGTCACTTTATGTAGAAATAAACTAATTTTTCGCAAAGGGGTTTCCAATAGGGATTATATGATGTCTAAGTGTCGTTTGGCAATTTTTAATATGTCATGATCTGCTTTTTGTTTTTCATTCTATTCAGTAATGTTTACAATTTCATCATGACAAGATATAAGCAAGAACAACGTTTACAAATTATTCAATATTATTATCAAAATAATCGTTCTGCATTTTAGATTTTTTTAAGAAAATCATCTTCTCCGCTGAGGCTCACTTTCATCTTAATGGTGCGGTAAATAAACAAAACTGTCGACTTTAGTGCGAAGAAAATCCACAAGTTATTCATGAACAACCATTAAATTCACCTAAATTGACAGTTTGGTATGGTTTTTGGTCTGGTGTAATCATCGGTTCATACTTCTTTCGAAATGAAGCTGGTAGCACCGTTACTGTCAATGGAGAACGGTATACGTCGATTATAACCAACTTTTTATAGACACAATTGGAAGAAGTTGATCTTAACAACATCTGGTTGGAGATTGGATTATTTCAAGAAATTGTGACATTGAATGGCCCACAAGAAGTTGTGATTTAACACCATTAGACTACTTCTTGTGAGGTCATATGAAGTTATTGGTCTTTAGCAATAAACCAGACTCTCTTCAAGCTTTAAAAGTCAATATTTAACGTACTATTCATAACATACGACTTGATTTATTGGAAAATTGGGTGCTCAAAAATTAGGATCACCGAATTCGTTCCTGCAAAAGAAGCCGTGGGGGCCATTTGAATAAGATTATATTCAGAACTTAATTGTATCGATTATACTTCACATTAAATAAAAAACATTTGAATTTCCTTAACAAATAGTGTGTTTTTTATTTTAAAGAAATCATATCACTCTTATTCGGAAACCCTATATATGAGTATATGAATTGGTAGTATGAGAGTTGGTGAGTCTTTTTTTCATACAAAAAATTACAAAAAAATTTGTTTAGTGGCAATCGAGGTTATAATAGCTGATTTCCCGTTCTGCTCATATTTTGTCTGATAGCGGAGAGCACTATCCCTCTCTCTCTCTCTCTCTCTTTGCATAAATATAAATATGGATTATTATTTTAACAGAATTGTTATTCTAACCACTCGCTCAAAAAACTTCTTTCCGGAAGCGAAGGAGTAAATGTCCATCACAGGTGCTTTTAAATATGAAAACATTTTATGAGGAGAAATTTTGATTGTTCCAACAGCTACGATGAAGTTTGTTGAGGTTAGATTAGAGAAGAATGATTTCATAGGGGTCGGTCGAATTTGTATGCGATTTGATACTATTAACATGTGTTTAACTAACTACACCAGTCATGGACAGCTAAGCTGCCATAAGTCCCTTTACGGCTGAAGTGGCAATAATATGCAGATAAATTTAAAAAAAATTTAGGCTTTATAAAAACATTCTGGATTATCCGTCGATCTAGCTTAGGTTAGGTTATACTGTCTGGCTGCTAAGACTTATATAGACCTGTTTCTCCTTTGTAGTACGAAATGGAGTTTCAGTTTAATCCAAGGTAAGGTGGTCGTGTCGAAGAACGTTAATAAACTGCCTTCCAGCTGTCTTGTTAATTTGATTGTGGAGAGCCTTTAGCGTTTTTCATATTTTATGTACTAGTTCGATCACCATCCATCTGTCATTTGATCTACGTTGCTGCGCTATTTAAATCTAGCAGGAACACCCAACACGTCAGTTCAATTTACCACAATGTCGATTGATTATAGCTTGTGTAATCTCTCTTCTCCTTAGCACTCCTGTTATTTAGAGTGCTGCAAGCTGCTATATGAGAATTTTCTGGCAAATGTCCACCACACCAAGTACCATAGAGGAAGGTGACTACACTTAATAACATAAATGCGTAAGACTAGGCGATAAGGTACCTAAAATTCGTCTTCACCAGAAGGGAAAGTAGCAGGTAGCGGTAGCAGATCTTACCTTTGATCGAGGAGAAGAGAAAAAAGTCTCTACTGCTTCGAAACTGGCATAAGCAAAGAGCATTGCATAGGCTAGTATTGTTTCTCGAAAGCCTCCTCTAGTTTAAGAGCGCCTATCCAGTTGTTTTCTCGGATATTGTTGGAAATTTCAACAACATCTACAAGAACTTAAACCGTGAGATCTGTCTTGGAGTGGTTGGATATTAATATGACTTCAGTAGACTTTTAAACGACATACTTCTTTGTGGAACAGTAATTGCTAGTTCATAAGGATGACATATGAAGTACTTAAAACTAGATATGTGTCAAAGTCAGTCCTGATGGGAACTGAATGGGGGCGACATGTGTATTGCCTGTGCTGGCGATATTGCCAAAGCGTTTAGAGACTAATTGTCAAAAAATTAATCGCTTGTGCCTCGAAAACCAAAATGTTGGACAAGAAATTCTATTGTTCAGAGAGGCGTAAGGCTTTTATCGCTCTTTACGTTCGCTAGAGAGCCGTCGGTTGGAAAAATACTAGGGTTCTAGGATTATTTGATGGGTTTTTTGTATCACTATTGAATTTTGGCCTGGATTAGGTAAAATGACCAACACTAACCTGTTCAAAAAGGTTCAAAGATCCACGCTTAACACCACACCACTGTACTATTTAATTCTTGCACTCTTCGTATAAGGGTGCAAAAACACTTTTGGGATCAATCTTGAAATCTGTACAGATGGCTAAAAGCCTGAAAAAGAAATAAGTGAAAGAGTCTGCTCTCGTAATCCGCACACAGAATATCCCATCAAGCTACTTAAACACTGCAGGGTGTTTTGACCCGCAACGATAAAAATGTGGTGAAATATGGCAGATTTCTTATAGAGTTGCCAGGTCAGACTCTCTCTCATATTCTCAGCTGGACACAAGGAGGTAGTAGAGGAAACTACAACCAGCAGATTGTTTCAAATAAAAACCCGAAATAACTCTTTATAAATTACATACATTAAATAAAAATGAAAAAATCCAAGGATTTCTCGTCAAAAAGTGAAGTTATATTCGATTTGATTCATACACTATTCACCAAAATATTATTTCCGCAAGCACTTAACTTTGTTTAATGAAAATGAAAAAATTATTTGACATTGGAAAAGTGTTTAAAACTTTATTTCGTCATTGATGTTGTTTGTGATGCCTTATCTATTTAATTATTTTTATTTTGTTATGCGGGTGTTGCCACCAAAACCGTCCAAGGTTAAATATCGTAAAGAATTACAATCGTTGAATTTTCAAAAATTACAATATTTATACGAGTCTCTATACACTCGTATTCCCAACTTTTCATTGTTTTAAGGTTAATTTGGTTAATCTTCGGTTTGTTGTTTGTACTCCATCTTAAATAGTGCATGACATTAATATTACCAAAAATGCGTAAAAAGAGTAAGGTAAAGTTAGTTTTGGGTGAAAATGAACATTTATCGACTGTTTCGATTATATGGGAAGAGAAATCTATTGTGTTCCTTTGTCAACCAATTTTGATGTATAGTTATCGCTCATTCACCAAGTATTGTACTTATCAGCGGGAATAATTAGTAAATTATTTATGAATTGTCCAAAATTTAGGCCTATCTACGATTTCACCAAGGAGACTTGGGCTATTTTTAGATGGTGCTCATATTTTTTCATAATAACACAAGTAAGGTTTGTATGTAAGTAACTAAAAGTTGCTTCTATGATAATTTGTAACTAAGCCGAATCTTCACTCCGTTTTTTAATATTGATTATCTAGTTCTTGATATAATCAACAGCTTAATATTTTCTGATTTTTGACAATTATTGGTCATTTTATTAAATAAAAAGTAGCAAAGAAAAGATTTCCTGGATGATAATTCTTCGCCCTGATGGGCGGCTCCCACGAGCGATAAAAAAATGAAGTTTTTTGCATAATGGAGCTTAGCTTTCTACCTATCTAACGAAATGTATAAGTGTATCACTATTCTTATGTTTTTTTTTTTTTGGTGTTAAAAAAATGCGGGATTTCGGTAACTAAAAACTATATTGCCAACCGGGTTAAATATTCAGATTTAGCCTATCAAATATTGTTAACAATCGCTCTTATCTGCTTGGGGTCAGAAGTAAACTTGAATTTGTAAACTTATGTAATTGATAATACCAGTTCCTGATAAAATATGATCCATGTATACGCCTTCGCCCATACGCAGAGGACCATAAATCTTCAGCAAATATTCGCTCTTGAAAACTCCTAAAGCACACTCAGTGTCTTCACTTCTACAGCATCTAGCAGGACGGGAGTGATGAGCACTTGCAGAGTTTGGTTATATTAATATGTGATATTGAGGAGGCGTTTCCCACCGTAATTAGCACAGACTATGAGGCCCCTCTTATTATTGATTGGCAGAGCCTAATTAGGTTCCAATTGTCAGGCATGTTTTTCTTTGTCCGACCATATTCTGCATAGAAGCTGATGCATGCATCTTATCAGTTCATTGCCACCATTTTGAAGAGCTCAGCCGATAAGTCTTCTGTTCCTGCGGCTTTGTTATTCTTTAAGTGAGCTATACCCATTTGCATGTTGTCATAGTCGGGTATTGGAACGTCTTTTCCTTCATCACTGATTGGGGATTCGGCGTCATCATTTCCGGGTGTTGTGCTTTCAGTGCCATTCAGCAGGCTGGATAAGTATACATTCCATAGGTTAAGTATGCTCTGTACATCGTCCACCAGATTACCTGATTGGTACCTACATGTGTATGCATCGGTCTTGAAACCTTCTGTGAGTAGGCATATTTTTTCATAGAGCTTTCAAGCATTACTCCTGACGAAGAGCTTTTCAACCACTTGACATTAACGCGATATCTTTATTTTTTGTCAGCGAATATGCCTTGCATCCCTCTTCAGCTCTCGGTATCACTCCTACACGGCGGGTTTGCTATCGATCGCAACGCCCCTCACTTCGACATCCCCTATCGCTCCAGCTTTGCGTCTTACAAAGTCGACACCACTAGTTTTATTTCCAATTGTCGGCAGTGAACTTAAAATGCCGTTCCACAGTACCCTAACGTATTGCTGATGAGTGCTCTCAGTAAAAAACCTGGCTATCTATCTGCTGTGAATGCAGCTTGTCGACGTCGAAACTTCTTTCCGTTTGTTGACGGGTGGTTTCTGCTCCCAAGAGGCGAGAAAATGTTTTCGCTGAGAGTCGATTTTGGGTTTCCAAAACGAACGCACAACTATAAAACTGGAGACATGACTTCCGTCTATCACAACGTGATCAAATTGGTGGCGTGACTTTCGAACTTAATGAATTTATTTGTGTCGAAATTTGGGTCTACAGAAAATAGTATGTTCTGGCGAAGTGGATCAGTCTCAGCCCGTTTGGGGATGTTTCGACATGAAGACTGAATTTTCAAATTGTTGTGTTGAACCTACCTTCACTATCCATCCTGACATTAAGGACGCCAAGCACAATTTGACATTATGGTGGGGACAGCGCTCGTAAATGCGTTCCGTACGCTTGTGAAAAGCAGCTTTGGTCACATTGTCCACATCTTCCGTTGGGGCGTGCGCGCAAAGTTGTGTAGAACTAGACTCTTTAAAATTCTCATGATTTCACCCATGCACCGGCGAAAGGGAAGGAACACGTGACTAAGGATACCATATTTGAGAGGCTGAAACACACTGATAAGCGCTCGCCCATAAATGAACTCTTTCATTTTCATAAAGTTCGATAACCACAATAACCGTTAGCTTTGCAATTGAAATATACCCTGCGAGAACAGTGCGGTCTGGTGTAGAAACAAGCACAATTAAGACGTTAATACCGAGGAAGAGACGCTTGCAAAGTATAGTCTATATATATACCACGACGACTGAAGCGCAAAGAGAGCTCCACTAAAGAAAAGTGAAACAGCTGAGCCAGTATAAAATAATAATGCATACATACATATACATATATATATGAATGACATATATATCTTTAAAATGTATGCAATCGAAAAGTATGATGGCGTTGATTTAATCACCGCTCATGTTTTATGTATTCACTTAACTTTTCACTTTTTGTCTTTTACTAATTTTAATTAAAGTAACCGCAAAACTGTGCAAAAAAAATCCCAAAAAAATATATGTACACACATACAAACACACACAGTTCATTTTAATCCGTTTTAACCTTGACAGGAATTGCACCGTCTCAACGCTTGCCGTTACCGTTGTTGCATTACCGGTAAGCGAGTGCGTGTGCACGTACAGTTAATATCAGTATGTACTTATGTACATATACATATGTATTATATGCCTATATATGTTTGTTAGCCAGCACGTTTTGTGCACTCTCAATCATTGCTTTTGAGCTTTTCATCCTCACTTTGGTGGATAGTGAATGATGCGACGCATCTGTCGCCGACTTTGCTGCCATTCACAATCCCTTCTTTCTTGCTCTTCTTAAGTAAATGCGCTTTTTAAACAATTTCTCAATGATGCCTTGCCGGCATACACACAGGAAAATAAACAATTGCACGCTATGAGATTACTACATAGTACAGCAACGGTTAAGTGGGAATTGCATATGCAGCAGTTGAAACAGTGTTGCCGCAGTTGACACAATTCCACCGCATAAAGCCACGCAAAGTGTATTGTACGGATGAGGAAAGTGTTACAAGGACTTTCGAATACCGCTGACTGTAGTAAATCTAAAAGCGGTGATTTACTTACCGACCCAGCGGGAAAGATTGATCATGCTGGCAGGTAACCATCGATAAGAAAATTAATTTTTCTTTTTGTGTTCAATTGTGGTTGTACCAGTTCAAGGGACGCCGAACGCTCAGAAATCGTCGATAAAATCCGTGGAAGGATATTGGACGTTCGGAGAATAAAAGTGGGCTAGGTGACAGAGGCTGTAGGCATTTCAACTGAGCTGCTAGATCACATTTTACATGAATATTTAAACATTAAAGCTATCCGCGCGATGGTTACCGCGATGGCTCACACTTACCATAAACACAACCAAGTAATTACTTCCAAGCAGTGTTTGGCAATGTTCTACCGTAATCCAAACGATTTTTTGAGCCGTTAGAAGTGCCTTAGAAGAAACATGGATCCACCACACCACACCACAGACCAAAGTATAGTCAATACAGTGGGTTTCTCCGAGTGCACGTGCACCAAAGAAGGCCAAGTTGGGTCTGTCGGCCAACAAGGTCATGACCACAGTTCTGTTGGGATGGTTAATATGTCATTCACATCGATTACCTTAAAAAGCGCAAGATGATCACCACCGAATATTATTGAGAGCTTTTGGACAGATTCGACATTGATTTGAAGCTGAAACGGACGGTAAAAAGTGCTATTCCATCAGGAAATAAATTATACTACGAACTGCTACCCCATCCCTCGAACTCTCCAGATTTAGTCCCCTGCCACTGTTTCTTGTCTCTAAACCTGAAGAAATGGATGGGTGGTAAGAGATTCGGGTAGGAAGAAGGCCTCTTCACAGAAACAAACGCCTATTTTGATGGCCTTGAAAATAACTATTATTTCGAAGGAATTTAAAAATTTTGGAAAAGCGCTGGACTAAATGTATAGAGCTACAAGGAGACTAAGTTGAGAAATAAAACGCTTATTTGCCGAAAAAAATGTATTCTATTAAAAATTTCACCGATTTATCAAACCACCCACGTATATCAAACTTCTTAGAATTACGAAACAATTCGATCTAGCTGTGTCTATTCGCCCGTCTGTCCAACCGCCTGCCCGTGATGACTGAAACAGGGTTAGGGGTTTTTAGTTCATACAATCCAACGGGTCACAGGTGCGGACGTTATTGCAAATGGGCAAAATCAGACAAGGTTCACGTCCACCTTCCATATAACGGTGATCTTTAAATGTACCTAAATCGCGACATTTCAGTAACTATGTAACTATTTCAGTAACATTATATGAATATATATATGAGATGTGGACAAAACCTTCAGGTAGGCCTCGTACCACCCATTTTTTGGGTCAAAAATTATAATACAACTAAGAAATCAGTAAACCGAGTTCGATAAAATTTGATATTTGTAACTTCCATAGTGTAGTGGGAACACGAATTGCATATCAGCGCAATAGATCCACGTCTTTGTTCTATTTAACTTACTTTTTACATTCCATCCCCCGCTTGAGCCAAGATCGAATACTTTAGACACCAGTCAACAAAATTAAACCAAACTTGATAGATATCCTACTTTTAATGGGAACTAAAGTCGTACCAAAAATGTTCAGAAATACACCTTCTCCCATATAAAAGATTTTCTATTTTTGACCGATATGAGGACTCAATATACTATCAGCCGAGAATCTAATAATCAACATAAACTTAGTCTTCTTTACTTGTTAGTTTACTTCTTTTCAGCTCCATAAGCTCTTGAAAGCGAACGTGGATTTTTGGGTATTTGATAATTTATTCGGGTAACGGGTAAGCTTGTCACAATATTTCCTGATATAATTATCAAAATACTCTTCTGGGGCCGATTAACTGATATTCTTATTCAAGCGTAGTCAGCTTCTTTGTATAATACAATCGGACCAAAGCATAGCCCCCTAATCGGACCAAAGCATAGCCCCTGTAGTGTGGCTACAGACCTGGCAAATATACCATTACCGGACCTGCAATCATCTCGGGCCAAAATCTGAAGAATATCTCAAAGAAAATTATCGAGACAAATGCCACCACTATGTCGATTTTAAAGCCGAATTAGCCAAGAGTTGTATCTATACCGCTTTGTCTGAATTTGGTATCCCCAGTCGGTACTTAAACTTATCGAGAGAGACAGGTTTTGCGAATACCGCTGACGATGAAGCGATTAACTGCACAAGACATTCTTCAACATTGACATAGTTCAGCGAATTAAGAGGCAGCGGCAACGCGGGCTTGGTCACGTCGTCCGTATAGACGACATTACTCCAGCTTTAAAAGTTATCGGAACAGTATTCGCCGGTGGAAGCACAGAAAGAGAAAAGATCAAATGGAATAGGAAATGGCTTTATTTGGTGTGTCCGGATGCATATGTTAGAAACTACACAATTTAAAGGAATATTTTAAGAAAAATTACATTTATAAAATTTAATTTTTAGCTTTTGACGGCTAGAAGGTGATTAAGCGGTTCAACAACAAACAACGCTTGCAAATAGTGCAATTTTATTTCGAAAATAATGGTTCTGTGCGGAAAACGTATCGGGCACTACGTCCATTAGCGATGAAGCGCACTTCTGGTTCAATGGCTACGTCAACAAACAAAACTGCCGCATTTCGAGTGAAGGTAATCCTCAAGTGTATATTGAAACACCGTTACATCCAGAAAAACTGACTGTTTGGTGCGCTTTATGGTGGAATCATTGGTCCGTACTTTTTCAAAAACGATGGTGGCCAGAACGTTACAGTCAATGGTGCTCGGTATAGAGCCATGATTACTAACTTTTTCATTCCTGAATTGAATAACCATGGTCCAGGAGATATGGTTTCAACAAGACGGCGCAACATGTCACACAGCTCGTGTCACAATACATTTATTGAAAGACACGTTTGGTGACCGCCTAATTTCACGTTTTGGACCTGTGAATTGGCCTCCAAGATCTTGTGATTTAAAACCGCTAGACTACTTTCTGTGGGACTATGTAAAGTCATTGGTCTATGTGGATAAGCCACAAACGCTTGACCATTTGGAAGACAACATTCGCCGTGTTATTGCCAATATACGGCCACAAATGTTGGAAAAGTCATCGAAAATTGGACGTCCAGATTGGACTACATCCACGCCAGCCGTGCCACAAGATTATCTTTCGGATAAATAAAGTTCATGTCAATCAAATAATCCATCGTTGTTTTATTGCAACTTAAAGTTCTATACCTCTATAAAAAAACACCCTTCTTTAGTATTCAAATATTCCGTTAAAAGTTTTTGTTTTCCTCATATTTGGCCATATTGGAAAAGATTATATATATATTTCTAAAGATTGACAATTTGCAAGACTAGTGATTGATCTAACTTTCTAAAGTTTTGGCGATTTAAAAATACTTTGTTGTTAAGAATTTAAGAATTTATTTCTTAAAATATGCCATCTCCCTACAAGGCACACTCACTCGGAAAAAACCATAAATTTCAAGTTACTCTAAACGCATTAATATTCATAAAATACCATAAATATGTAAATATGTAAATATATTGTATAAATGTATAAAGGACCCATATGAATAGGCATACAAAACAGGCGTAGCGCTTTTAACATATGTACTTATGTTATGTACATGAATAACATAAATATTCCCATACATGGCTGTATACAATAAAAATGTTTAAGACATCTCTGAAACGCAATGAAATAAAAGGAATACAATATACATACATACAAACGAGTTTTTGAAAATCGTAGCTCAAAGGCAAAATACATGTATGTATAAAGCTCAGTTAATTGAGCACATTACAGTGTTACTTCAGTGAAACGAATAACCATGAAAATAGTTTTCAAAGGTTTACGAAAGTTATTGCCTCGCATAATGATAAAATCGTTTTTTTTTACATTTAAAACATTAATGAAAACTAGACTTTTGAAACTCAAAAAAAATTCAATAATCAAATATATATATAAAGTTTCCGATAAAAAAGAAAGGTCACACGATACTCTCATAGCGAATAGAACCACAATTGGGGATTCCTCAGATCTACTTTTCTTGCTTTATACTATAAAATACAATTATAAATACAACAAACATAAGTAAAAAAGAAACACCTGCAATAGTGAATGTTTACTGTAACGTAGACATTGAAGAGATAACAATGAAGTAACTGTTCAATTTAAAAGTCCCAGCCTACCATAGTAAAACACAATTTTTGGTCAAAATTAATTTTTTTTGTATTCATTGTGGTTCCCTTCCACGTTGATCCACTGTTTAAGGCGACCCTCCAACTTTTCGATGCAATTTTTGTAGCACGATTTTCCCTCTGCTTCAAAATAGGCCTCAGTTTCGGCGATCACCTTTTCATTCGACGAAAATTTCTTCCCATCGAGCAATCCTTAGAGATCTGAGAACAGGAAACAGTCGCTGGGAGCCAGATCTGGTAAATACGGTGGATGCGGAAGCGAAGTTCAATTCATGGATTTTTGCCATCGATTTCACTGACTTGTGACACGGTGCATTGTCTTGGTAAAACAGCACTTTCTCTATCTTAAAATGTGGCCATTTTTCTGCGATTTCGTCCTTCAAACGGCCCAAAGACAATATGGCATATTCGTTGTTGATGGTCCTGCCTTTTATAAGGTAGCCAATGAACATTATTCCATGCGTACCACAAAACACAGGCGCCATAACCTTGCCAACCGACTGTTCTGCGTTTTTCAAATGATGGATCCGTTGTCACACATTAACGCTAAAATCTCCAAACACTGCTCCGAATCATTAACTTGTCGTTGTTTTTGTCAAAAGTGAGCTCACGCGGCACCGGCTTTGCACAGAGCGTTCTCATATCTAAAAATTCGTGAAAGATATGATGTACATGATCAGTTTATATCTTTAGAGTACCTGATATTTCATTCAATTTCCATTTACGGTCATTTAAAATCACTTTGTGGATTTTTTTGATGTTTTCGTCGGTAACAACCTATTTTGAGTGTCTACTGTTTTCATCACCTTCCGCTTCACCACGTCTAAACTTAGCATATTAATCCTTAATGGTTGATTTTCGTGGAGCAGTGTCCGGAAACTCGTTGCATTCTAAGTTTTTGCTTCAGCGGTATTCTTTCCCTTCAAAAAACAATATTTATCAACTCACAAAATTCATTTTCATTAATTTTTTCACAATAACAAAAGTTGCTTCACTCAAAATGCTATAATTCACTAACTAACGATCTGACAGCTGTCAAATTTATACACGCGTCTTTTCAAGGTTAGGGCTAACTAAAAATCTATTTAGATTTAATTCTAGTAGAGCCATATATGTATCAGGCCAGGACTTTCCAATTGAACTGTTATATTGCATAATGGCTGTTACCGTATCCTTTTTTTTACTTTAAATGATGAATTTAAACAAAAAAGGGGAAATTTTTAGTAGCTTGTATTTGAATTGTTTTCTAAACATAATTTTGTTGAAAAACATTTTAAAATCTGGGTCATAGTTAATTTAAAAATGTTTTAATAACAAGCAGTTTGGTAATATTTTAAATATCTTCTTATAGATAGACTAACTTTTATTCCATGTCATTGATGCTAAATTCGCGGTTATATTTTTACTGTTATTAGAAAAGTTAATGAAGTGTTCCCTCCATAAATAAGCGGAGTATGATTTGAATATCGGTCATCTCTCTCTAGGCCCTACATGATTATGAAATATTCTGTGAGTCGCGGCATATTTTCATAGAATTTTTATACATTACCACCGTCGGCCAGCTTCACACGCTCATCGTATTCACGCATTTTTTCTTCTTTCCTTTTCTTTTTGCAACTTCGTCTCGCTTTCCTCTTCAACTTTCGCTATCTGATAGTCGAACCAGAAAAAAACATAGCGACTCAGCTGATACCACTTATGAAATTGAAAAGTTATCACCGCTTGGCTATAACCATTTGTATCGTAGAAACCAACTCCGGTTTTTTCCGTTTTCCGTTGGCAGCATTGACTTTAACAGATATATTTTTGATAAACTAAGAAAATGCAATTTTTTTTTTTCAAAAGAAATGAAACCTGAAATCGTATTTAATTATTATACATGCACACTGGCTGCAACAATTCATAACTTTTGACAACAGAACCCTCTTCCAAGGATGGTATAGCTAGATGTACATGGCTGGTTAGGCTAGTTAGGTCGTCTTTTTCTCACCACTGCATCGTAGAGTGCGCTCTCCGGGAGCTAGCCGAGTAGAAAATTATTTCGTTATCTTTTGTGATTTGTTTAGTGCACAGAGGTGTATCTTTGCTATGAAAAGATAGTAGTCTGAGTCGATGTTGAGTCCTCGAAACGTACGTATATTTAGAACAGTGGGAGCATTCCCGTCCATTCCAACATTATCGATTTAATTGTGTGATTTTCGAACCAGTGACAGTCATGTGTTTGATGACATTTCTTGTGCCTGGACAACCACCTTCCGGGTGGATCCGGCGAGGTTGATCAGCCTCACTCTATTTGTGGATGTTTTCGCCTGGAGACATTAAGCTTTCTATGCACCATTTTTACTCAGATGCTTTCGAGGCGCTTGGTAGTGAGCTTCTTTTGCCACATGCCGAAGAATCGCTTGTCGCTGGTGAATGACAGCCAAAAACTTTCCTCACCTGTGTCCATTGCTTTTCATGGTCCCATCCTCCTATCCTCCTACCATCCTATAATTTTTAGAATATATATTTCTCTTATGTTATGAGTAATTGTTCAAAAGAATTCATTTTATTGGAAACAAATCCAATCATAATAAAGAGTGAGTATAGTTATTGTTTTAGTTCGCATTGCAACAGATTCAAAATTATTTCACAATTTTTAAAAGACTTGCATTCATAACAATACGACGTAGTGACGCCTTACATGAATGCCGCTAAATGAATTTTATTAATTCATTCTAATCTTTTCATATGTATTTTTTTTATTGAAAAAATAAATTCAACGTGAAATTACTAATGTTTATATTTTTCATATCAATACTTCGAACATTATCAGCTTATCGTTTCAACGGAATTCGCTATGACAGTCCATTTAATTAAATTAAAACTAATTCAAATCTTTGTGTAATCGACTCTCTGATTAATGCAATAACCTTTGTCCCTTATTATACTAAAATAAGATGCGAAATGAAATCGTTCCAATTATTATTATCTGATTCCAGAACATGTGAATGCATACATATACGTACATAGATCAGTTGTTTTTCTCTTTTTTTTATTTTTGCACGTTACTCTACGTCATCGGATCTCTGCCTTCTGCCCGAAAAGAGGGATTAGAGAAATGCTTATGAGAATTCTTGATTCACATTTCAAGACTCGATCTTTCCAAACTCCTAAAGCCGACTCATCGGATGTCGACAACGTCCAAGCTAATGCACCCAATCAGAGTACTTTACTTTTCAATTGCCTGTTGGCAAGAGTGATTCGCCTTGGGTTTTCAAGCCAACATTGTTAGTGTAATTGCGTATAACTTCAAAGTTATGACTGTTAAGGGACGTAGGAGTTAAGGCGCGAATGCGATTACTATTTATTTGCTGATAGGAGATTTTTAATCTTTGCCCTCATTCACCAATAGTTTCTATGACTGTTATACATAGAGTGTTGGCCCACGGTTCCCTTATACAAAGTTGTTGATTGGTGTTGATGGGATGGTGGGATATGTGTTCTCAGAGAGCAACAATGTAAGTTGAATAGAAAACTGCTTGCCTCTCTGATATTATAGAAGTTTCTCGAGGCCTAATCTTCCTTGTGTTTGTTTGTGTTTGACGGAACTCGAAGTATGCGTATATCTAGAACACTCGAGATATTATATTTTGATTGATTTGGTGGTGAGTTCTTCGATACGGATAATTCAGTAAACCCTTAAATCGTATTTCTTATAGTACCTCCTCTGAAGTTTCCTCTCTTTTAGCTTTAACCTATGACATCACACAGTTTTTTTTACCGCATCTCTCTCAAAGGTTGTCCACGTATCCCGGATGTGCGACGAGAACGTAAGGCTAATTTTTCAACTTGCCTTGCAACTGTTACTGCATACCCATAAGCAGGACTACACTCCAAGAAAGAAAAACCTCCAGAAGGTGGTATCTTAAGTTGATCCTTGTTGAATATATATATGCTCCTCATTTAATCCATAAGCAATGCTTAAAAGAATTGGGGCTTACGTAAAGGGTGATTCAAGTAAAGGTACTTTTTTCAATAGCCCTTTTTTGACAGATCGCGTGTGAGTCGTGTCAAGCTGTCATGTTATTTTTGTTCAGTATTGCTTGGCATTTCATCATGGAAAAATTTAAGCCTGAAAAACGTTTACAAATCATTCAACTTTATTACGAAAATTCACGTTCTGTAAAGAATGTGTCTCGCGCGATTCGCTCAACTTATGGTCAATATAATCGGCCTACTGAGCGTACTATTCGCAACACCATTACCCATCTTGAGACCCAGCATTGATTATTGGATAATATTCGACAGAATAGACCACGTCCATCACGCAGTAGCGGTCGTAGCTGAGAGTGTACACCGAGAGCAGAGTGGCTATTTATCCAGAAAAAACAACGATTTGGTGTGGTTTGTGGGCCGGCGGAATCGTCAATGTCGATCGTTATGCCGCCATGATAACCGACTTTCTGATGCCTGAAATTGAAGCTCGTGATCCCCGCGACATTTGGTTTCAACAAGACGGCGCCAGTTCCCACACATCGCATCAATCAATGGATTTATTGAGAGAATACTTCGCAGATAATTTCACATTTTGGGCTGGTGTATTGGCCACAAATATCGTGTGATATCACACCGTTGGACTTTTTCTTGTGGGGATATGTGAAGTCTAAAATCTAAGCGGACAATCCCGTTTCCATTCAGGCCTTGGAATAAAATATCACACTTGTTATTCGCCAGTTACCAGTCGAAATACTCGAACGAGAAATTGGACACAACGGATGGACCATCTGAGACCTAGTCGCGGCCAACATTTGAAAAAGATGATCTTCAAAAAATAAATACCAAAGAATGTTCCTTTGAATGATAGTAAACATTCCCCATTAAATTTGAATTTTCTGTGATTTTTTCTGGTCTTAACAAACAAGTTGAGATATAAATCATGCCATGCAATTTACAATACTTCTCTGCATTAGTCCATATAGAAGTTGTCTACAAAGTATTCAAATATCATATTCAAATTGAAATTATTCTTATACCAATGATAAAGTAAATTGAAGTAAATCGTCATTGAACTAAACCGTCTACAACTCAGTCAGTCAACGAACAAGTGAGCAAGTGAGCCACTCGACACAAGAGCCATTCATTCAAACATCTGCCGTATATTACCGCATTCATGAAAACCACAAACAGCAATAGTATTTCCCAACTGCAGCATAAAGAAAGCAATTTTAGCAGAAAAATGGCAAGCAAGCAACACAAGGGTGCAACAAACATTACAACAAACGCGAAAACACGGCACAAAATCAGCAACTATGATGGAAATAGGCGAATAAGAAATGAATGAATGTTAAAAAAAAAAATTAAAAATAAAAAGAATGAATAAATGGTAAGAAAATAAAAAAGATTTGCTTATATAGTTACATACATATGTACCTGCTTAGAAACTGGAAAATGGTAAAGAAAACCAAATTAAAAAGACTTAAGAGAATGTGAAAAATAGCAAAAATATTGAGAAATATACATTGAGGGGCTTATGCGAGAATATATATTTGTGTATGAATGTGTAAATGTATTTAGACCAAGCTCGAGTAAACAAAAATTATATAGCCGTAAGAGGATGGACATATTCATACAAATATGTGATATATAAACAACAAATTTAATGTTTGAACAGACGATTTACTGACTACCACTTTATTCATATGTAAATATGTAAATTCCGCGGCTATACGGTAGTATATATGTATATATGTGTGTCTACTTAAAACCTTACTATGCTTGGCACGAGCTCAAATCACATTGTCATCTAATCAGCTTTTAGCCAAACGCTCGATAGGCGTTGTTATACATACATACATATATGTTGCAGTAGAAATTGAAAAACACCTGTTCGATATTCGAAAAACTGGTATTAGTGCAATAGAGATTTCCTATTCCACGATCAGCTGATCACTGTGTGCTTTAAAGAATGGTTTGATTCATACCGATGACGCGTATACGACTAGAACATGTTGAATCATACACATAGTGTCAAACATGTTGCTTCTAACACTATGATAGTGACCAGTGCTCAAACTTCCCCCTAATTATAGTAGATATATTTCGTGGATGGAAAAATGTAGTAGGCACAGAAATTTGACTTTTGATTTTCTATTGAGAACAGCTCTTTACCTAGAAAGAAGATATGCAAACGTAAATATATAAAACGAAAAACATAAGAAAAGAGCGGTAAATATTTGTCGCTGATTATGCATACTAACGTTTTCCATGGTTAAAAATTGATGAAAAAACTATAAATATTACATAAGTTTCTTTATAAGCTTGCTTTATTTAATACGTTTGAACGTCTTGTTCATCGCGAGAAATATGTGATACTATTTATTTCGCTCGGAAACCTGTGTTGCCTTGCTTTCGTTTTTGTTTAAAAACTTTAGAAATAGGCAGTAAAAATGGAGTATATTTCGTTCGAGGTGCGTATTGCTTCGTAAAAAAATTTTCGCGGATCGTTTTCTGCATTTGCTTATATGGAGTTTTTGGTTTTCACTAGAGATTTGCAGAAGCTGCAAAAATGTTGAGGAGGATCAAACCATGACCCATCTTTTATGCGACTGCTCTGCTCTACGTAGTGCTAGGTTTCAGAATTTAGAGACCATAACGCTGGTTGGTCTATCCAAGACTGTAAACGTTAAAGTCATGGATTTAATGAGGCAAAATGTATCATATACAGGCCTAGGTGTAATCGATGTGATAGATCGGTAGCCACCACAACCTAATCTAACCTAAAACATTCAGCCTATACAAAGCAACTGAGTCGGTCGATATTAACCTTCCATAACTATAAAAATGGCTTAGCGCTAGTCACATTCTGGCTCAAGAAAGTCCTTGAGGCTATTCGGAAGAAGTTGTGAGGTTCGAAGATGAGTTAAATAGACAGAATATCCAGGAAAGGAATGGTTTCAATGGGTTCGGGCCAGAGAGAGAGGGGTGTTAGCTGAATAGGCTTAACTGGGTATGCAAAAATTTAGTTACTGTGGTGCAAAGACTTATTGCATGCAGTATATACATTAAGTATATCGGGATGAAATCTGATTAGGTGAGAGTCTACCACAGTATCCAGGCCTTAATTTTGCCAGTACTACTCGGATCTCACGCGGCAGCTCGAGAACTAGAGAAATAGAGTTTCTAATGCATGACGTTTAATGTGAATGACGTTTAGGGCCTGTTGGTATGTCGTTCTGACCAGCGAATCTATGCTGTGGTGCTGAATGGTGCCATTTAAGTCGAGAAATCCATTTCTGATGTGTCTAAGTAGTGGTCTGCATTCAGTAGGATGGTTTCCTAGCAGATATTTCTTAGACAGTACAACATTATGCTCCTTAACTAAGAGGATTATAGATGTTTTACTGTGTAAGCAGTGCATAGGTGCCAAGTTACAGTGTACAGGGCGGTGTACTGACAAGCTGGTAGCTTAATAACCAGTAGACCGATTGCATTATACGTTGCGAGCAACGGTTGATTATATTTTCCTCAGTTACTGCAGGCTGGCAATTTGAGGATTTTGCTGCGGTTTTGTATCTTGGTTGAATGCGACTCCCAGTAACTTAGAGCTATTTATTGCCAGAATATTGTTCACAGTGAGGTCGAGCCGATACTCCTTCGTCCACCTGTTGAGGAGGGTACCTGAAGCCTTCGCAGGTGTAGTTGTAGTTATCACGTAGTGAAGAAGAGAGATACCTCACCTTGTTACCATATCTTATCAATAACCAGATAAAAATATCGAGCAGTCTACAGTATATGCGGTCAAGAAAACTGTAAGTAAAGGTTCACCCCTTCAACCACAGCGGTAATGAGGGTTAAGGCCAAGGGCTGTTACTAGTTTGGAGATCTAACCCCATTTAGGCCAACAGGTAAACAATTCTAGCCAGAGCAGCAGCCAAAATTTCTTTCCATAATTCGAACCAGAACTCGAACCAATGACTATATTCAGAGTAGCATGCACCTGTACCTACCCACTCGGCTGTTGTGCCCACCAACCCTAGACCTGACCTTTAGATCCCTTTGCAGGTTTTTGTCTTCTTCCAGATCTTGTGTAAATTTCAGCAATATTTCCATAGCACTGTCGAGATGCTCACACTCAAACAAGTTCGTTATACTTTGGTTCGGGTTGCAATGCAACTGTAAAATTAAAATATATTTGTATGTCCGCACAAAGCATAGCTAACGAACCGCTGTTTTGTGGCTCAAAACAACAGCTTTGGTACAAAACGCGCTTAGCAAAGCTGCAGTTTGTTTGCTATGATCAAATCGAGTGGTTGTGCGGTGTCTCCACAAATTTAAAGTTTATCTACATGCAAAGCGTAATGTAAGAAATTTGTGAAAAAAAGTCAAAGAAAAAATTTATTAAATAAACATTGCATTTTATAACTGCGAATTTAAAGGAAAAGCAAATGTGAATGTGCATAATATATGTATGTATGTATATGAGTGTATGTATGTACATAGTTAAGTGTGTGTTTGCATGCGCATATGTATCTGGCAAAGTTTTTGTGTAGCAAAATTAATAGCTTTCAAATTTGTGGCCTAATTAACGGTAAAGCGTAAGGTAAATGCAATACGGTAATGCAAATGTAGCTGCTCGGCCGTGAAGCGCGCGCGGAAAATACTATTTGAAATTAGTACAAATCATTTGAATATTTGTTGTGTTCAAGCGCGGAAATTAAACATTGAGAAATTTAATGGAGAAGTGCATTTCCTACTGTAAAATAACACATACACACATATACATAATGAAATATTAAAAAAAAATGGTTACAATCAAAAAATTATAGTGCATGAAATTTTGAACGTTCAAAACAAAGTATTTCCATAAACAACGGTAATTCACAAAGTCAGTAGGCGGTATTTACAATATATGTACATACATATGTATATATATGCATAAGTAGGAAGTAACAAAAAACTAAGTGCGAAACAAAACAAAAATTTATAAATATCTTCTTTTCATAACATGCAAAATAAATCACTAAGCCAGTAGAAAAGTAGTCAAGGAAAGTGAAAACCGCAGCGTCAATAGCAGTAGCAGTAGCAGCAGAAAATAGTTTAGAAAAAAGTGCAAGTAACCGCAGGCAATCGCCCATTTTACACACATACGCGCACACACTCACACACTGCGCCACCGCGTGTCTGCTAAAAAACATTCCCGTACCGATCCAATTGCGTGCCGCGCATGCGCAGCACTTTGTTCAACTATTTTTGCTTTTCAAAAATATATCTGCAACAAAAAAATAGCGATTTGGCCATACATCGTGCTAATTTTTCACTATTTACGCGTCTTGTTGTTGTTGTTGCTTCTATTTTTGTTTATTTATACAATTTTCATTAATATTTGTTCGCTTGTGACGACGACTTGTGCAACAGCTCTGCTCATTTTTGGGTGTGCTGCTTGCCGCAAAAGCTGAGTTTTACAAAAAATATACCTACAGCTAAATATTTCTTCAGACTCACTAACAAAAAGAAAACAATCCAAAAAAAAGAGCGTAAGGCAATAGCGACGACGATGCTGAGAAGTGAAAATACTAGTTACCGAATTGTTGGTCTATGGCCACTGGTATTCGCCTTTTTACTAACACTACATCTGCTTGCCGGCACTGCAGAGGCCTTTACCATACTCTCGCCATTCAGTTACACCTCATTGAGCTTCAAGAATCTGCTCAACTCGGTGTTTTTGGCGAGTAACGCAAATTTGGCCGGCGGTGGTCGAAATCTGAAATCAGATGTGCTGGAGGATGCGTCGCTGATAACGGTACGTAACTAAAATTTAATTAAATGTTATCGACAGATATGTGTTTCAGTTATAACACCAAAGTAAGGTAGCGAGTAAATATCGTAAAAACGAATTGTAATTGCTTCAAAGCCATGCTACAAGAATCCTACTATCCTGAGCTACATATTAAGTGGAAGTAAGGATCACAGGCGTAAGACAAACAATTTTTTTCAAAGGCTTAGAAAGACAAATACAACTATGAAATAGTTATGTTCAGATTAAGTGAGGTTATATCGAAAAGTAGCTATAAGTGTGTGTTCCTATTTCACAAACAATCTTTCCATTGCCTGATGTACTCATATAAAAGGGTGGTTTGATAAGTTAGTTACTTTTTGAATAAATTATACCCTTTCCTTTGAAAAAAGCGTTTTATTTCACAACATGGTATCGTTTTAGTTCTATACATTGCATCTAGCGTTGTTCCAATTTTTGTATTCCTACCAACTAATTATTGTTTTTCTCGTGATGACCTCTTCATTCGACACGAATCTCTTACCGCTCAGCCATTTCTTCAGATTTGGAAACAATAAATAGTCGCGGGGTGCTAAATATGGTGAATGTGCATTGTCCTGCTGGAACAGCACACAAGCAGTCGTATCTGCTTCAAATCAATATCGAATCTGTTCAAAAGCTCTTTAATAATATTCGTCGGTGATCGTTTTACTTTTTTCAAGGTAATCGATGTGAATGACACTTCAAGTATCCTAACAGAACTGAGAACTTGACCTTGTTGGCTGACAGACCCACTGTGACCTTAATTGATGCACGTCCAGCCGGAGAAACCCACTGTTGAATGTTCTTTGGTTTCTTGTGTGGTATGGTTGATCCATGTTTCATCTATGTTAGCGAAACCACGAAAAGAAACCTTTGGATTACGGTTGAACATCGCAAAACACTACTTTGATGATGGATTTTTACGCAAAAAACAATGCTTAATCAGCATACATAATCGTTAAAATTCACAATTCATTTAGAGCATCTGTGCGGCAAATTCAGAAAGTCACTGACTTATCAAACATAATATAGAAATATCAGAACTGTAACCTAACCACAAATAAAATATTTCGACTTCTGATCAATCTTCAGGGTCTCTGAAAAGCTATTTTCGAAGAAAGTAACAATTATTTTTCTTAGTGACATAAAAATGAGGGTGGTTCATAAAAGTTCTAAGTGTTTTTGATAGAAACCTTTGCAGTATATCTATATGAATGGTTGCTGCGGAGCTCCAAAATTGCTTTTCATGAATCCGTATCTGCTATAAAATAGATGAGTTTACTGTAAGATTTTATTCTCGAGTGAGACCTGAGT
The DNA here is from genome assembly GCA_030068015.2 of Neoceratitis asiatica. NCBI lineage: Eukaryota > Metazoa > Arthropoda > Insecta > Diptera > Tephritidae > Neoceratitis > Neoceratitis asiatica. The sequence goes on along the minus strand of CM061524.1, from coordinate 58,676,230 downwards.
TTTTGGACTCAGCAACCAGTATAAATTTCTAAGCTTCATTATATTTTTAGTGAAAATCTAAAGTAAGTTTTTTTGTCTCATACACAAATGTGGGCCTTATTTATGTATGTTATATCGAGAAATTCAGCTATACAATACTTTGTTGTTCGAATGAAATGTGTTTGAGGTTTACAAGTCTACACACTTGCCCCTTCCTGAGAGCTGCATTAATATTCCAGTTCCAATTTTTCCTATAATAGCTGTGAGGATTTCCGTTTTATATTGTTTATATTAAAACTATTCTGAATAGTTTAAGATTCTTGGAAATTTGCTTTAAAAATCATATTTTCCACAATTCTTTTATGAATAAAATCCAAATAGGTAAAAGTTAAGTTCGAGTTAGGTTGATCTATATGCAAAATTCGATTACGATGATTTCCGTTTCACAATTTTTTGAATTTACGTTTTCTGAATACCAAATCTCACGCTCTTAGATGACGGTTTTTTGTTCCAAGACCTCTTATCTGAACAAATCGCTTGTATGAAGCCTGTAGGTTATAGTCGAACATCTGAGTACCAAATTTGTTTGAAATATTTCAAAAACTGAGGACTAGTTTGCTTGGTGCCAGACGAACAGACAGACATGGCCACTCTGATTGAGGTATTCCAAGGCACGAATTCTGAACGCATCAATCGCCTCTTCAGGTGCCGAAAAATATTGGCCTCTCAATTTATTTTCAACATACGAGAAAATAAAGAAGTCATGCGGTGCCAAGTCAGAACGTAGATAACTCTTTAAGTCGATGTTTTGAGTACTCAAAACTGCAGTTGTTTCATTCGATGTCTGACACTCGCATTGTCGTGGTGGGATCCGCCTTCGGCAGTTAGGTTTTCTGATTTCTTTAAGAGCAGCTGGCTAATAAATGGTTCTGTAATACTCAGAATTTGCTTTTCTGAGTTGTTCTGTTGTTGTTGTACCAAAAAAAAAAAAAAACAGGCTACAATTTGCTTGGAAGTGCTTCGTGCGCAAACAACATTTGGTAGATTCGCCTCTTCTTGAAGCGCCCACACAAATTGTGTGGGATCCAACGTGAAAATAATGAATGTTCATAGAATATTGAATGTATGCCTATAGTTGTCTCAATCTCACGATGTGTCACATGAAAAACTCGTAATATCAGTTTGCCCTCAGCGTTAGCTGTTTCCGGAACAACAACTGTTTGTGGACCATTATCGCGAAATTTGTCTTGGACCGATCTACGACCTAGGATCTGGAAACCTATACGATCTAGTGAATTATACCAACGAATATCACTTAATCTATGGTTATGCCGATGAGCATTGTTATTACTCATGTGTATTTGAATTTTTTGTACTTTTAGTTGTTACTCCTCTCACGGAGTGGCTGGCACCTTGAGAACTTTTTTGTGTCATCAATGGAACTAACAAAAAGCCAAGATCACTTATTTGTGAGTGGACTTCTTTACACACATTTATGATAATATTAATAATCTAGAAATTTCCATATTTAATATTTAAAACGAATAAATATATTGAAAACAAGCAATGTTTAGTGATTTCGCTTTATGTCACATTTGAAAAACAAATTCATTAGAACGCATTGACTTTGACCCAATTCCAAACCTTTTGAAGTCTTTATACATACATAATTTATTATTTATACAATTTTTTTCTTAGTTTTTCATAAAAAAAAAACATAAACATAATTCCATTAGTGGCTTGATTCACACTTTATTGCTAATGAGTTTTTCCAACAAGTCTTAGAAGTTGAAAAGCAGCAAAAAAGCCTTCAAATACTTATGACCCATATCAGCTACCTGTAAACATATATACTTATCATACATAATCATGTATACATATTTATTGTATTCGTGTGTGCCTACATAGTAAAAATACGAAGAAAAAGTCAAGCTTCTCCACAAGTTTTAAAGCCATATACCACTGGTCATTAGCACATTGTTATTCTTTCGCTGCAGCTTGCTCTCTAAACATATGTATATGTTACAGAGGGAGGTACAGACATATAAATTCACATATGCAAATGTGCAGCCACAATATAATGAGCATATTACAAACGTAATGTCATTCAACTTTATTCAGAGTTTATTTTATCTTTAGGAGCGTACACTTTTCCCTAGCTTTTCATGTCTACTTTTTTCGTCTCTGAACTTCTTTTCGCGGCACCCGTACTCGGGATTTTTATTATGATACTCGTTTCATAGTATGGGAGTTGTTGTTGCTTTTGCTACATTTTTAGTTTCTCTTGGCTTTTCTATTCATTTGTACCTTTCATTTCATTGAATGAGTTTTGAGTGAAAAGTGTTAATTATTTGTTTGGCAAATAACAGCTAAAAAATTCATACTTTTTGTAGTGCTGAAGCAATCTCACGTTTCATGATGTCGCTGAGTGAATTCGGCAGCTTATTCTATAATCGAGTTTTGAGACTCCGGTGCTCATACCTATGGATCTTTAAACCAGAATATTTTAGGCTTCGTTATGGATATATATATTTGCTGGCAGAGACACCGGAATGAGGATAGCAGAAGTTCCCGACCAGCAAACGGTATCCCCTGCTAGCCAGGGGTTCAAGAATATTCACTCAGTAAGGCATACCTGTCGTAAGAGACGACTGAAATCCAATAGTTCACGCGACAGTCGGGTCTTTATACCGGAATTACAAGGATTTTTATCAATATTGTCCGAAAACCGATTCGGGGTATATTTTTACGGCTTATTTGGCTATTTCTTTCACAAACATAACGATGTCTTCTTACATTTCTTTGCTCTCAGCCCCAAGCATAATATTTTGAATTGTTGGAGCCAGCTTCTGCCGAAAAAAGAAAAATTTATGGAATTAAATGATTTGTTGCCCAACCGAATAAAAAAAATCCGTCACTAACGCAGGCTTTCAGGATCGATGCGTCTCAAGAGAGGCGATCTGATTAACTAACATGGGAATATAATAAGTTTATCTCAAAAAAACCTCTCCACAATAAATTTTGGCCAAAAAAGAACGCCCATAGATGGAAATTCCGAACCGTCAAGCAACAACATATCACCGCAAGAATGATATACTGTTCGTTTGTATAAATTATTATGAGAAATACAGGCTTGTTTAGCATACTAAGTTGAATCTAGTGCAACGAAGTCATCGAGTTTTATTAGTCGGCACTTAGAACTTATGTTCGAAGTTTTTCATTCATTCGAAAATATAAAATAACGACTTTCAGTCGATTAATCAGTGATTTGAATCCTTTCACCCAAGCAGCGCAGATCCTCTGCTGTACATTCATATATGGTTAATGGTAATCCTATATGACTCAAATCCCCAAAAGAGCGGAATGAGATGATCAAGTAGATATAACTGAAATGTATATAGATGACTCGTTGGTCAATAAGGGAGTTGGTGTTGGTTTCTTCTAAAAAAATCCTTATTTTCAGCATTTTTTTCTGGATTTTCTATCATTGAAGCCTTTTTCAAGCCGAAATTACAGCTAGTACAGAGTTTGCAGATTGTAGCAGAGCAGAAATTGTGCACAAAGACATCTCCATTTTCAGCGAAAGTAGCTTACAACAAATTATAGAATTGTGCTGGGCATTCATTAAGCTCTACAGCAGATGATCAAACTTTCTCCCATTTGGGTTGTTGGTCATGGGTACATAGAGATAAACTGTAAGGCAAATGCACTTGGTAGGCAAGGTACGGCCGAAAAATATCGCCAAAGTATACCTTTCATAGCATTCAAATGCTACTTAAAGAAAAATAAAAAGGAAAGGTCATGAGAAATATACCCTCTTACAGAGGAAGGCATTTAAAAGGTACTATTGTAGGTGTCCTGCCATATAAGTGCCAGATAGAATGATATGCAGAAAGTCTGGGAATTCCTTTGAGAAGATGCTACAGATGCTGTAAGCACGATAAGGAGGAAGAAACGATTTCTCATATTTAGGATTTATCTAAGATTGCTGACGCTAAACTAAAAAATCTAGTAAAAATTAAAAGAGAATCAAAGTAGATAAGCAGTGAAGCAAAATAATTGGATCAATATTATGGGATCATAATAGGTTTAATCTGGTATAAGTATAATCTGCATCTCATTCTCCCACAACAATAGCCTCACCTACCTAACTTAACCTAAGCTGACGGCTTTTGTAGCTGAAATTTAAATTATCGATCACACTTTTTCTTTAAGGAAGAAAGGGAAAAACTAATACAAGCTTCGGAGTAAACTCGTAAAAGGACGGCATTCCAAAACTGTCTACAATTTCTGGTTAATGTGAACGAAAGAAACTTTAGTTCTGCTTTCTTTGTCTTAGCAAGTTAAACAAGTGAATGGTTTTATTCATTAACAAGTAGTGCGAGGTTCTTTATATTGGCTTAAGCTAGCTCAGAAAGACAATCGAAAAACTATTTCCCAAGGAACTTGTGCAGCGTGGTTTTTAAGGCTGGACAGACTCGTTCTCTCATTCGTCCCTAGAGCTGCGGCAAAAATAATTAGAGTAGGTAGACAGATTTTTCTAGCTTGTCCGCTGCTCTATGTCTGGGCGCCTAGATAATGCCTGTGCTGTATGTGTTTAAGAGTCTATTCATAGTGCTTCCACACCATTTTTTGTGTGGTATAGTTCCATTGTACAGATTTAATGGCAACTTGGCTGTCAGAGAATTTTAATATTCAATGTCTTGTAATCATAGATTTGAGCAGTCATTTTGATAGTATCATGGTCATATTGACGATGATGGATTCCACAGTCTACTCTGTCATCGAGTTTCGAGCCGTTCGTAAAGATAGATATGGCTATCTAATGCAGGGCGCTTGTGTTTTTTCTTACAGTCTGATATTCTTGTGGAGAAGATATTGTCAAAACAGAAGTTGGTGGTGCAATGCAGCTCTCTCGGAAACAGTACGAAATATAGTGGTTTTGCGTTTCCCATACTATGATTCATCCAAAGATGTGTTGCATTCAATGTACTTGTGCTTCCTTAAGGTTGCCGTACAGGTCTAGTGAAGAGTTTAGATTGCTTTTGAGGGATCCATGGTGGAGCTGCTGTTATAAGTATCCCTTAACTCTCTGCAGGATGCAGCTGAAAGTAATTATTTCCAGTGCAGGCCACCATAGTGCGACACGGTAGAACAGGGTTAGGATTTAACTACCGCCGTATATGTATATCTAGTAACTAAGAACGTGTGATCCATTTTGAGGTCCTCTACTTTTTATAGAAAAAACATAGAGAATTCAAATTTAATGGGGAATGTTTAATATCATTCGAAAAAACATTATTTGGCATTTATTTTTTGAAGATTATCTCTTTCAAATGTTGGCCGCGGCTACGTCTAAGATGGTCCATCCGTTGAGTCTAATTTTCGATGACTCGTTCGAGCATTTTAACTGGTAACTGGCGAATGGCGCGCGTTATGTTTTGCTCCTAGACTTGAATCATATCCCCACAGGAAAAAGTCTAACGGTGTGATATCACACGATCTTGGTGGCCAATCGACCGGCCCAAAGCGTGAAATTATCTGCTCACCAATAAATCCATTGTCGGTTATCCAAATAGTCGGTTATCATCGCACGATAACGGTCGCGAAGAAATATGGACCGGTTATTCCACCGGCCTACAAACCACAGAAAATCGTTGTTTTTTCTGGATGAAATGGCAGCTCTTGAATCTGTTCAGGCTGTTCTTCGTCACAAACGAGACAATTTTGTTTGTTTACAACTCATTGAGTCAGAAATTGGCCTCATCGCTGAACAAAATTTGATTTGCAAACGTCGGATCTTCTTGGAACTTTTCAAGAGCCCATAGAGAAAAGCGATGTTGCTTGGTAGGGTCGAGCGGCTTCAGTTCTTGCACAAGCTGTATTTGGTACGTTTTCAATTTAAGATCTCTTCGTAAAATTTTCCAAGTCGTTCCATACGTCAGTCCGAGTTGCTGCGAACGGCGCCGAATCGACTCTTTACGGGCTTCGTCTACACTCTCAGCTACGGCTGCTATATTTTCTTCACTGTGTGCTGGACCACCTATTCTGTCGAATTTTATCCAATTATGAATGCTGGATCTCAAGATGGGTGATGGTCGCGAATATTATATGCTCAGTAGACCGATTATGTTGACCATAAGTTGAGCGAAGTGCGTGAAACACATTCTTTAGAGAACGTGAATTTTCGTAATAAAGTTGAATGATTTGAAAACGTTGTTCAGGCGTAAGTCTTTCCATGATGAAATTCCAAACAATACTGCATAATAATAACATGACAGCTTGACACGACTCATGCGTGATCTGTCAAAGAAAGGCTATTGAAAGAAGTATATCTACTTGTATCACCCTTTATAAAAATATACACCAGCTTATTGCGAATTAAACTCCTTATTGAGGAGTGTTTCTTGTGATATTTCTGATGATGCAGGCGCTGCCAATTAATAGAAGTCGTGTTGCTTCCCCAACGTATATAACTGTACAGCAGCCAGATTTTAAGATAAATGAGGAGAGGCTGATGGGCCGGAAAACTTATAATTTTAGATTTTGAAAATTTGAAAGTTTATCACAGACCTTAATGTATATACATATTACAACTCTAGATATCCGAGTATCAAATTACACGAAATTGCTAGAATGAAATCATGAGCTCTAATACATATACTTATACATCTAATTGCCATTGTATACTGTGACTTATTGTAGATATTGAATAAGTCAGCAGACATTTGTTATCTTCTTCATTATCTAACTTAAGACTTTACTGAGATACACCTATGTATGTACATATTTGAAGAGGCAAACACTTGTGAAACTCTACAAAATGAATTTTTAAGTCTACACACACTATGTCAATGCTTTATTTGCAATATTTATTTAAGAGCAATGGTATGCCAAAAAACACACATACAAAATGTTGTGCAATCTTTGACGGAAAGTAGTAAAGCGAGAAATCGGAAACATTGCCTTAAAGTAGGTGAATGCAAGTGGGCATTTTTGTACAATTTCAATTGATAGTAGACAGTTATGAATTTGTCCGAAATAAATTTCTTATCATTTGAAATGCAGTAATAGTTATGTATGTACGAAATTTGATTTGCCTACGCTTAGCTGAAACCTTTTACATGTCTATGAGTATGTATGTGTGCATTGTATGCATGAAAATTTGTTTTGATTTTAATGCTCAGCACGCATCGATTACCAAACAAAGACATTACATTTGATGAACGAGTTGAAGTTAAATGGCACACTCAGTTTTCGGCTAAATTCACAGACAAACAGTGAACATTGCAAAATTAGTGACACTTTGTTGTCAGCGTTATAAAAGCAGGAAAAAAATACAAAAATACACAGCAAAGTTTCATATATATTTACTGCAGGTAAAATGTATGTATGTATCACATAATAATACGAAATAAACGTATTTAGCAAAAGCTAATAAAGTAAGCTCTGATTACGAACAATATAAATACTTGAGTATGCACAATTCATATCTACTTACACTTACGATTATGTGCATATATCCGAATGTGCTTATGTTTGTAGCATAAATAGTTAATGTGTAAGTAGGTAATGAAATTGCGGAAAACCTACAATAAATATATCACTTTGTATGCGACCAAAAATAAATTATTTCCAATTTATTTAAATGCGATTCATTTAAAAAGTTACTTAACTCTTCTACAGCCCTGACTAAGGGATTTAACTGGTATAAAAAATGTTAAGTTATAATTATTTCTATGAAGTCGTTTAGGCCAACATATGATAACTGAGCTAAAAACTGCATTTTATATGAATGGTATTTAAGTACGAGAAGAGAGAGACCCTCCAAGATTTATAACGAAAGGGTCAGATCAGTGATCTGAGTCAATGTGTTCGTCTGTATGTTCGTCCGGTTGCTTGAACGCGAACTAGTCCCTCAGTTTTTAAGATACCAAGCCTGTTTGATAAGTCAGTTACTTTTTGAATTTGCTACGCAAATACTGTGTATATAACACTCTTCCCGTCAACTGTTATCGGTTAACTGCTGTAATCGCGCCATTTAATTTGCGTTTGACAACCATTGAATTTAAACGAAAATGCAAAAAGTGAATTATAGTATTATATAATATAATATTATATATTTAATATATATTAATATTATTTTTATCATAAAAAAACATCACCAAAACCAAGGAAAGATTTGATGAATATCGAATTCGTCGATAAAATCTATGAAATAATATTGAACAATCGGAGAATAGAAATGCGTGAGGTGGCATCTCAACTGAGCAGGTATATCACATATTAAATTTAATATTTGAACACTAAAAATCCATACGCGCGATGGGTGCAGCGATTGCTCAAAAGCGACCATAAGCGCACCGTCCTCTCCACATCAAAGGAGTGTTTGCCGGTGTCGAACCGCAATCCAAACAAATTTTTAGGCTGTTTCGTTACCGTAGGCGAAACATAGATCCATCATACCACACCAGAGACCAAAGAACAATCAAGGCAGTGGGTTTCTCCGATTGAACATGCACCAAAAAAGCCCAGAGTCGGTCTGTCGGCCAACAAGCTAATGGCCATAGTCTTTTGGGATGAACGAGGTGTCATTCACATCGATTTTCCTGTAAACTGTCAACGGCGAATATTATTTCCTATATCGCTCATATAAAGGAGCGGAAATTCAGTGTCGGATTTGTGGTGGGAGAAAACTCGAAGTTCGAGTTCTGGCATTCACCGTGGTGGATGAACGTCCCACCACAACCCGCAGGAAAGATCGCCCGTCAACAAACAAAAGAAAGGTTCGACATTGAAAATTAGCAATCACAGCATGCAACCAAAAGGGTTTCTACTTGACTTGTGCTCCTGCGCTTTGAGAACATTCAGCAGCAAATCGCTATAAGAGTACTATATGATAAGATTTCAAGCTCTCTACGTGCAGCTGCAAGCAAAACTATTGCTTTAGGCAAGGTTAATAAAAGAGCTGGTACGCTGAGGATTGCCGTACCGCTGTCAAGAAGAAGCAGACTGCCTACTTCGTAACGTTGCTAGCTACAGCAAAGCACTCCGAGCGGGAGAGATGGCGAGAGTTGATGAGGGAAGCGATACTAATTTATAGACAGAAAAAGAGAGAGACTGAAATGCGTGTGTATGAGGAGCTTGAGAAGCTGGCCGACAGAAGAAATGCTAGAAAATTCTACGAAAAAATGCAGCAACTTACAAAAGTTTTCAAGATCGGAGAACCAAAAAAAGTGATCTAGCGACTGATGCCAAGAGTATACCGAATTTATGAAGGTAAAATAACCTGCTGAAAGACAGTAAAAATGCAGCACCAGGAAATGGCGAATCTGATTCCCCAATTGATGACAATAGAGGTTCCATAAAGAGACTGTGAAGAAGTCCGAATAGCAATTGCCCACTTGAAGAGCAACAAACTGACGGTAGCTGATATCTTACCGGCTGAGCTATTCAAATATGATGGCGAGAAACTCATAAATTGAATGTATGCCCGACGATTGAAAGCCAAATGCGCTCTACCCAATGCACAAAAAGAAGGGCAAAACAATCTGCCCCAATTATCGTAGGATAAGGCGCCTATAAGGTATTATCGATCGAGTGAAAGATTGAGACCAACTGTCAAAGAACTGATTGGATGGTCCTAATTAAATTTGAATTTTCTGTGTTTTATTTTCTTTAAAAAGAAGGGAATCTATAAATGGATCACCCGTTACTTATATATTTGCACAAGATATATGCGTTGGAATGTGCGTCTGTGTGCCGACATTACTGTTACTGTTGAATGTAAGCAAATCATTCAATGCTCCATATTCCCCTCTCAATAAATTCATGTAATTTAACGCAATTACAACTTCCTTGTTGTCACTGTCAATTTAACTTACAAAAACAATAACAACAATAAAAAAAACTAAAATGAAACCTTACCTACTTGCAGTACTGTTTGCTGTTTTATAGCAGCACGGAAGGGAACAAAATGAAAACGAAAAAAAAAATTTGCCTGCAGCGCGTTGGCACAATTCTGCTGCTATTTTGTAGGGTGAAAATAATATATGCATTTATGGTAACATAAGTAAGCAAATTGAGATGAGCAAAGCTTGTCGGGTTCATAGTACAAATTTTTAATTTATTTTAAATGTATCGAAACGTTGCGCAAAGGCATGGGGTTTTCTAATTGAAAGCAATCACAATATGATGCCAGGGAGCCAAAATCATAAAAAACTTAAATTGGCTAAATAAACTACTGGTATGGATAATTACAAAAGAAGGCAGGAAAAATGTTTTTAAGTCAAGTTTTCCTCTAACCAATTTTAAAAAGCTAGATATTAAAGATAATTAAAGAAGTAATGTGGATAAATTGTCACATACTAAAAGCAAATGAAAACCCTTGGAGAAAAATAATAATAAAAATTATGGAAAAAAAACATTTGCTAATATTTTTGGTGTTTTCTCAAGTCACGGAAGCAACAGAACCAGAACATAGCACGCTGTTCAAGAGGTTTTTAGTATCAGGAGGACATAAAAAGCTCTCAATCAAAATCGACCGAAGGCAAGAAGGAATACACATTGTCATATACATTCATTTAAGAGTGAAGTTCCGCACTCACTTTCCGTTGATCATTCACACCGAGCAACGCAGCAGCTGTAAGTAAGCATTGAAAGAACTCTGAAGAAAAACCCGGAAATCCGCAATTGAAACATATGCGGCGCGCTGCACCTCAAGGATTAGTTCAGGATTTCAAAGAAAAATAACGCCTCGTCAATAACATTCTAATATATGAAAGCTTTGTAGATAATATACTCTCTGGGGGACACGTTATACAGTCAAACTATCTATGCTCTAAAAACTGCAGGCTTTTCGCTGAGAAAAATAAGAACTCATTACTTGCCTTAGATACTGAGTTTCCCAAATTCCAAGATACAAGCTGCACTAAAACACTGGGGATAAGATGGAACGCACTAACCGAATCCTTCTCATACTCTTACGATCCTACGACCTAAGCCGCATATCAAGCGACAAATACTGTCAGCTGTGACGAAACTTTTTGAGCCGGCCGGAGGCGAGCTCCGTATGAGAAATTGAAGGTGGTGACGGATAACCTTCTCTCCGATGGTTGGAGATGGTGCGCGACGATCATTCCATATGTTGCATGAGTAGTTTATTTGAACTTGCTGATTATTCAAAATTAGTGGAACCAGAGAGAGATCCGTGTCGTATTGTAACCTAAGCTAAGGTTAGGAATTAGTGTCTTTCATCCCTGATGCTGAGTTCAACGACAAATGACCGTAATGGACCATCATATTATTAATTTTCACTTTCTTTAACTATCTTTTAACGAACGCATATATCACTTCCACTTGGTAAATTATTTTCACTTACTCAACTGTTTAAATTAATGGGCAATGCGACTTAATTAAGCATTAAGAAATTATATTATAATCAAAAAAGATGCAAGCATGGTTACAGTCTAATCATGTAGGAGTTGCCGTAATCTATAAATTTCAAAAGAAATATCAAATAAAAACAAAAATAAAATTTACCGCTACTTTTAATCCAATTATCTTAATACCATTATTCACTTTTTCCATTTTTTGTAAAAGTGAAATAGCTTTGTATTCTAGATTCTAAAATGAATATTATTTAAAAAAAACTCTTAAAAATGAATCCCATCGAAACTGTTAATAAAAATAATGTTATGCAGAAGAACCATTCAACAGTAGTGAAGTGCGCTCGAATGTGTTTACTGCCTCTGAGCTCGAGAAAATATAGAATCACGTGAAGGTATTTTTGGAACTGAGCACAAGAGTGCAGTGGGTGAGATTTGTTGAGGAGAATGGTTAAATTCCGTTCCAAAACTGTAAAAAAAAAACAATAAATGATGCCGGAAACACAACCATGGCCACCTTTACGTGCAACAACGGTTCTTGAAGATAAAATAAAGATTTTCCAGACCTCCAATACTTGGTTTGAAAACACTAAAATACCCTTGCCACAATTTTCCACTTAATGAATGGCTAAGCCCATAGTGAAAGACGTAGCGACGATATAAGATTAGTAGTTTGTCCGGAAAACTTTCGGTTGGCAGAGGTGCTCACACCTCTAATCCAGCACGTCGTAGAGGAACAATACTCCATACATATTCTTGGAAAGCTTACTGCTGCTTGAAGGATTATGGGTATGGATAGGCTCGACACTGCTCCGCAGTAAATTGTATTCAACACACAGAACGCCCATGTCCCTAATAAACAAGGCGAATTCAGAATTGGGGAGTTTCTGATGTCGCAAGGGCAAGTGCCGTGACAAGCGCAGTGTGACTCGGGCGAAAGCAACGTGGTTTGCTGGTGCTCGTTTTTCGCTGCCCAGCATTTTTTATATTTGTTACTGCTTTGCTCACAAAAATTTTATTTCGACGTTAAACTGGATGATTACGTCGGTGGACCACTTTCCAACCGAACAATTAGCGATTATTTGAGCTACAACCGGGAAGTCGTGGTGCTGTATCAAAACGATAACCAAAATTACCAAGAAAAGATCGGTCGGTGGTCCGGGTAAGGTGGTCCAAATTGACGAAAGTAAATTTGGTAAGCAGAAGTACAATAAAAGTAATACTTACATATTTTTGTATAAAATTTGTGGTTTATTTTTTAATGGAGGAGAGTCGAATGTCACTGTGTTCTTGGCATGATTGAGGACGGGTCGGAGGATTAACGGCTGGAGGTATGTCCAAGCAATGTCCGATCGGCTGAGGTCCGGTACCCTTAATTCAGAAACACGTAGCGTCAGGAACAATCACACATACGGATTGCTGGAGAGCGTATGATTGTCCCCCAGCTACGGGTACCAGCACAAACGGGTTAAACACAGCAACCCGGATAATCCGTTCGTGGGCCCCGATGGCACACATACACAAAGAATTTAGCCGCAATGGAGAATTTGAAGCGATTTCTTTTAGGGCTAATTATAACAATCCTTCAAATTTCGCTGATTCTATATATGAGTATTTAGTGAGGAAGTCCATTTTACAAAATAGGGAAGCCCCTTCCAAAAATTAATAGAAATAATTAAATATGTATATAAAGTGAAAAATTTGTGTTTTCATTGTTTTTTAGGAACATTTTTTTACACCAAAATTTGTAGTATTTGCTATGACAAACAAAAACTAAGGATAAACTTCATATGTTTTGAAACTTAAACTTTGAATATATCAAATACTAAAGGTCTCCGGGTTTGGTTTTCAGTTTTAGAAAGGGAGATGGACTCCCCTACCATTCGTTTTCTTCTTAGTATGGAACCAAAGGGTTATCTTACAGAGGTGTTTTACTTAAAAATACTGTACATGGCGAAGCCGGTGTTGGTTCGACCCAGGGCGACGCTTTGAAAAAAATAACCCTTCTAAGTGACACAACATTGTAAATTGTTTTGCGGCTTTTGCCTCACATTATATTTTTAATTTTCTATTTTTGCAATCCGGCAACGTCATTTTTGATTCACATTCTTTTCAGGCAAAACGTTCACTTTTTAAATAATATACGTACATATAAATTGTATAATTGCATTAATTTAAATCACAACAATTTTTCGATTAAAATCTCTGCACAAATTCCCGTCCGTGTTTATTTCTAACGCGCGAATTTCGTCTTTTAACCGTTCGCGCTTATCTAACACACCAATCAGATGACCGCTTGAGCACAATAAGAAGCTCGTTGCGAATTCGTGTTTTTGCTCGAAGGCCATATGTTGTAGGCACGTGCAGGCTGCACTAACAATTCTGCTTTTAGAAATGAAAAGAATTATAATATCAATTTACGTAACAAATGCAATGTCAATTTATTTGTTTTCAAAAAAAGGTTTATATATTTATGATACACGGTTGCCCGAGTGGTTGTTTACAAAATGAAAGGATTTTTTTAAACCTTTTGCTTGCGGCGGCGGTCAGAGAAGGACAGATAAATTTTACGATTATTTTGGCGAAATCGGGTCACCCCGTCGCTTACAATATTGTCATTTCAAATTATATTACAAGCCGGAAAAATATAACTAGACCGTCAGTGTTGTTTTTATAAAGTTTACAAGCTTAGTTATGTAAGTCGATGACATTTGAGCTCTTGTTCTCAACAGATGCATTAACCATATAAAGGCTAGAAAACGCAAAAAAGGGGCACAAAAATATTGGTTCTAATTTTTCTCATGTTATTTCTTATTTCTTAAGTTTTTCCCTTACTTTATAAGTATTTACTTTTATTAATTAAATAAAAATATTTAAATAAACTTCCGACGATGAACTGCCATATATTTATGGCGTGTAATGGGGAAAAAATAAAGGCTCAAAACGACAAATTGTAGGAGGAGCTCGGCCAAAAATCGATTCAGTGATTGCAAAGTACCTAATATATAGCTCCGAGCTGTTCGGTATATGTATAAAGGAAAAAATAATTCAATCTCCCTGCGTACAGAAACAATTGGATCTCGGCAAGCCCAAAGAAAGAACTGGTACGACGAAGATTGCCGCGCTGCAGTGGAGGAAAATCAGACTGCCTAACTCACAAATCTGTCATCTAACAAAACACGTGCTTCGTTAGATAGATACAGAGAGCTGAAGAGGGAAACGTGACTCAAAAAAGACGAAAAAAGACATGGGTAATGCTCAAAAATTTTATAAAAAGATGCGGCGTCTTTCAGAAGATTTCAAGACCGGAGCATAATCATGTAGGTATCAAGTACGTAAACTGCTCAACGATATACAGGTCATACAAAGTTTATGGAGGGAACATTGCTCCAACCTGCTGAATGGCAGTGAAAATGCGACTCCCGATGTTGGTCAACCCGAATCCCCACTAGAAGATAATAGAATAGACATACCAATATCCGACTGTGACAGAGTACGAATAGCGATTGTACGTTTAAAAAATAATAAAGCAGCGGCTCCGATGGCTTACCGGCAGGGTTTATCAAATAAGGCGACGCAGAACTCACAATGTACATATGTATATCAGCTTCTTTGCAGAATATGGTTGTACGAACGCAATCCATAAAAAGGGAATCCCCGGTCTGCGCCAATTATCAAACGTACTCAATATCGCATAAAAGTCCTATCGAGTATATTGTGTGGGAGATTAAAAGCCACCGCCGCCGAACCTGGTAAATAAACCAATTCCCAGATATCAACCATGTACCAAATCTTAGACAAGACATTCAAGAAAAGAATCGATACACACCATCTTTTCATCGACTTTAAAGCTGAATTCGATAGCACAAAAAGGAGCTGCCTCTATGCCGCTATGTCTGAATTTGGTATCGCAGCAAAACTTATACCGTACAGAATTGGGAGGTACCTCCCCAAGCTGTTCGGTACCAGACGAGATTTCAGACAGTTGGTGCTAGAAAGAATAATAAGAGATGCAGAGCTAAAAAGGCAAGTACAATATTTTAAAAGAGTGTACAATTGCTCGCGTATGCCGATGATATTGATATCATTATCCATAAAGGCTAGCCAAAGAAGCGAGGCGAATGAGTATCGTGTTGAAAGCAGACAAGACGACGTATCTCCTGTCATCAAACAAATAGTCAGCACATTCACGTCTTGGCTTCCACGTCAGTGCTGGCAATCATAACCTTGAAGTTGTAGTTAATTTCGCCTATTTGGGAACCAGCAATAAGAACACCAACAATGTTAGCCTTGAAATTTAAAGAAGAAGAAGAAGCTACGCTGGATTGATTATATATATGTATATATATTTGGCGTCTTGATGTTTTTACTAACAAATGAAGGGACCTACAGTTTATTCTAAGCCGCTTCCGAACGGCTGATGGATTTTTATGAGGAGCTTTATTTCATGCCAGAAATACACTCGAAGGGCTTGATATTCCCTGCCGAGGGGCGACCGCAATTAGAAAAATTTATTTTCTATAATTTTTGATGTTGCTCGAACCTGGGCTCGAACCCAGGCCTGCCGAATGGCAGTACGCAATGCTAACAACTCGGCTATCGCGGCCGCCTGGATCGATTAGGCAATTGAAAAATGAAGTTCTCTCTCGACGAATCAAAACCAAACTCTAAAAGTAACTCATCATTCCCGTCATGCTGTATGGTGCATAGGACGAGGACGGTGTCGACATCCTATGATATGGCCAAAAGAGTTTTCGAAAAAAAGGCTTTGCGGACGATTTAAACACTTTCTGCGTTGGCAACGGCGAATACCGCAGACGATGGAACGATGACGACATTGGCTTAGCTTAGCGAATAAAAAGACGGTGGCTACGTTGGCTAGGTCATGTCATCCGAATGAATGAAAGCGCTCCAGCTTTGAAAGTTTTCGATGCAGTATCCGCACATTTAAGCAGAGGAAGAAGAAGACATCCACTCCTTTGGAAGGATCAAGTTCAGAAGGACCTGGTTTCGCGTGGTAGATAGTGCCTACGCCAATTTAGTAGTAACAGAAAAAAGTAGCTGCGCACAATCGTAGCATGAATTGGGTTTCCAAAGTAGTATGCTGCTTCCCGGCTCGTTTCGAAGGAGGTACTATTTAAAGCTGGGCTACTCATGCTGGGAAGGAATGATAAGAAATAATCATATGAAAAGATATTATATTTAAAATATAAAATAAAATAAAAAAATTTTATTATTCGTAAATTTCTATTCTTCTCCTCTCCTCATGCTAAATTCCGCTCCTTAGTAGTCTTTGAGCAAACATGGACATCACAAAGAATTTGGAGTAATATTTTTCGCTGGTGTTGTTGTGCGCCACTCTGCAAAGCCCAATCAGCTTCGCAGGAATACCGCAGGAATTTTCACATTGCATGCTGACTGAAACAAGTTAACTGTCGCAGACTCCATTGATTCCTCGGAACGTTCGAACACCCAGCACGATTGAAGTGTGTATTCCTTCGATCTCAACGTGATCAATTTGGTTGCGTGCTCGTTCTCGACAGTCAGGTGACCTTGAGGATGTCGATTTTGCCTTAGACTGTGGTACGAGCAGATCGCGTGGAAGTTAAATATGCGTTCGGTTCGTGGCCCATCTTCTTGTTGAAGACCAAAATCATAAGTTTCACGAAGTCGATTTTGTAGCGGTATGTCTCCTTAAGTATCGCCACGTTAATTTACCACTTAATCGATTTTCCGTTAGCTTTCTCTTCCTTGATCATATGCAAGAATCGCCGATTTTAATTTTTTTTGTCTGACTTTTTGTCTTTTTGATGGAAATTTGTTGTTTTTTTTTTCAAAACCGGTTCATAATATCATTAATGTGACTCTACGCTGTTCTAAATTTTCACCTGTAGAGTCTTCTTCTAGAGTGCATTGTTGGGTGTGCCTTATAATGCTATAAGTGTGCTGGCTTCTGGTTCATGCATGTATCACATTCCATAGACTTTGTACTCCGTAACCATCGATACCCTCAATATGGAATATTTAGACCATTTACTGGTCAAATTTATTCCAATTTGGTGAATATGTTAAAAAAAATTGGAATTTTTCGAGTAGTAAGTCTAAAGAAAAATCAGAAATTTAACTCATCCTTAAGTAGTCCCAATTAAGTTTGAATATGAAACGACATAAAGTAACCAAATATGAAAAGTAAAGTTGACGTAAAGTATTGATTGGCCAAATCTCTCTTCAAACACGTCTTTTTACCATACAGCTAAGCCAATGTGGTACTTAACATTCAGTTCCATTCACAAATAGTTCTTCCTTAGTTGTGCCTATCCTCATTGTTGGCAAATAACATATGTTTTTATATGTATATATATGTAAATGCCAACAACACATTTAAATGTTATGAAGACAAATTAATATGTAAAACTTTATATAAAAAAAACAATAAAATATTTATAGTATTATAAATATGCTTGACAGATAGCTTACACTTGACTTTGACTATGATTTTCCAGTTTTTACCCATTTATGTACATATTAACCTACATAAATGTATATGAACAAGTATGTGTTAAAGTTAACTCACGCACATGTTATATTATATGTACATATATAATAGTTTTATATAATGTTATAAACATTTAACGGTATTTGCCTGAATCGCAGAAAATTCGCAAAAGTGATAAGAAAAAACTATCATAATCAAGTTGACATGGACAGACATTGGCTTACTAGCCGATTAATACCACTTGCATGTTTATAATTTTTTATGATTATTTTGAATAAATAATCTTGCAGTTTTTCTTACCATTTTTTTGTTTTTGTGCAATTATAGATGAGTAATGATCTTATAATCTAAGATCACCATTCACCCGGAACACGTATGTTTGTTGTCAGAAAAAATGTTTTTTGAGCATTTATCGACAGAATAGCTTTGGATGAATATTCATGGCTCCAATCTTACATATGAAACCCCAGCTATTGTCTATAGACTAATTTTCTTTCAAAATGAAACCTATATTAGTTTTTTCGCAATAAAATAACCTCAATTTTGGTTCTGAACAGCCGAATCAACAATAGTGCACCAGTCGTTACTTCGTCTGACGCCCGCTTCAAGAACCAAATGAAACCAGGTCGCTATTCATCTGATGCTGCCTCTTTCTCTGCTTCCATGTACGGGTATAGCATCGTAAACTTTCAAAGCGGAAGCGCTTTCGTTCATTCGGAAGATATCACCTAACCAAGAAAGCCGCTGTGTTTTCATTCGTTGAACTATGCTAATGTGGTCAACTCGTACAGCTCATAATTCCATCATCTGCGGTATTCACTGTTGCCAAAGCGCAATTACCCATAAATCTTCTACAAAACTTCTCTCTCAAAAACTCCATCTCATCATGAAGGTCGGAGTGTTAAGTCAATGTCGATTTCATGGTAATAGTATTAATTTAACCAATGGCCTTCTTATTTCTTCCTTTTCGGTTATAAGATCTACCACTCGCACTCGGTTGTCGGAGCTGTGATGCAGCTTGACCACCTTTTCTAGCCTCCACTGATTACCTCACATCTAGGTCTCCTAATTCCATTTTCGCGCTTCTATAGTTACGTAAAATGTTCTGTTTTCCATCTTCGGCAGAAGTTTTAGTGTAACGCCTTCAGTTTCTGCCATCGGTTGACTATTGAAGCTGGGTTTCCGTCAACATCAATTTCTGGTGGTGCTAAGACGCGGGAGAGAATGGCATTCTTGCATATACACATGAACGTAAATATTTTGCCAGAATTCAAAAAAACTCAAAAGGCAGAAAGAGATTAGCCAATGCCTCAAGTTATGCAAGTATTTACGCTCCTGGCGTAAACAGGATGACGACATCGTTCTCGCTTCAGCACCATACAGCAGGATGGGAGTAATGAGCGATTTGTAGAGTTTAGTTTTGAGAGTGATTCTGCGTTGGATTTCAAGGTTAAAATTGTTGGTGTTGCTGGTGCTGATTTCAAGATAGAATTATCTACCACTCCAAAGGTATAACTGTTAACAGTGACTTGGGAGACAAGACGTGAATGCGTTGACTGTTTGCTTGATGACAGGAGATTCTTCGTTTTGTCTACGTTCAACACAAGACCCATTCGTTTCGCTTCTTTGTCTAACCTGCAGAAAGCAGCACCACATTTTGCAAAAAAGCTGATGCATGCACCTTGTCAGTTCTTTGCCGCTGTATTTGAATACGCGGCTACTAGGCTATCGGCTCTCGCCGCTTTATTTTTTTTTTTTTAACGGGCAATCGCTATTATTACTTCATCATAGTCGGTTATTGGAATATCTATTCCATCATCTTCAATAGGGACTTCTCCATCCGGGTGTCGAACTTCTAATGCCATTCAACATGTTGAAGGAGTGTCCCCTCCATATACTCGGTATGCCCTGAACGTCAGTGATCAGTTTACTTCCATGGTTGCTACATGAGAATGCTTCGGTCTTGAAACCCTCTGTAAGTTGCCGCATCTTCTCTCGATATTTTTAAATCTACAGGAGATAAGCAGTCTGTTTTCTCTCCACCACAGCACGGTAATTCTTATTGTACCAGGTCTTTCTTTTGCCTTGCCGAAATTCAATTGTTTCTAGAGTAGCGGTACGTAGGGAGCTTGAGATTCCACAGTTCTCCTATATCGAGATGTTGATGAGTGCACTCAGAGGGAGAGCAAGTCGAGTAGAGAACTGCTGTCTGTTGTGATTGCAGTTTTTTGACGTCTAACCTTCTTTGTGCTTGTTCTTTCGTGCACACCGAATAAATGTCTTCCGTCTATCACAACATGATCGATTTCGTTGCGATTTTCTTGATCCGGAGATAAAAATATAGCTTGATACATTTTCTTGTGCCGATTTGGAGATGTTTTGTGATTGTGTCTGAATTTTTCGACTGTTGTGCCAATGATACCTTCGTTGCCCATCCTGGTGTTAAAATCTCCAGGCACAATTTTGACATCTTAGCGGGGTCAACGATCATAGGTACGAGCGCCTAGAAGCTCATATAAAGTATCTTTGGTCACATCGTCTTTCTCTTCCGTCGGAACTCTATACGAAGTGACAGAAATTGTGCTTGAAGAATGGATTAACCTTGAAACCTTAAAATATTTTATTTGAAAATAACAAATTTTTCTTCGATACATAGCCATCGCCCCAATGTACATTTCCGAAAACCCTAACAATGATGAAATTTTGTGGTGAACGCTTCATATGTGTTAATTAACTCAAGCACATCTATACAAATACTTCAAAATATTAGATAACTAATGTTCGACAAAATACTCTTATAGGTACAAAATTTTATGCAAATATTTATTTGAGCTGTTCACTTCAAAAATGTAGTAAGTCACATAAAGATATTTATCACATCAATAGGTTAGACATATATTGGTTTTCATTTGAAAATGTTAATGCAATTATTAGTGGAGAGAATTCAGGAATTTATTTTGTACTTAGTTTTATTGGAATTTTCCGCTCCTGATGACAAATTTTAATTATAATTGATATGTTATGGAGAGCTCAGTTTATTTTATTAAAAGTTAACTTACATCATTTTTCTTTATCACGGTTTACTTATTTCATTATGTATACGGGTATGTATAAGCATACGTATGTAAGTGGCCAGGGAGTACACTTTAAGAATTAAATGCAAACAGATGACGAAATAATAATACGTCGCCTTTTCAGCGAAGCGCTCAACATAAACTAAACAAAAAGTATAAATAAAAAGTACTGAAGTAATATACAAAGGTGATCCATTGAGGTTCCCTACTTTTTTTTAAGAAAAAATCACAGAAAGTTCCAATTCAATAGGGAATGTTTATTCTCATTCGAAAGAACATTATATGGCATTTATTTTGTGAATATTATCTTTTTCAAATGTTGGTCGCAGCTGGTTCTCAGATGGTTCATTCTTTGAGTCCAATTTTCAATGACTCGTTCGAGCATTTCGACTGGTAACTGGCGAATGACACGCGTGTTGTTTTGCTCCAAGGTTTTAATTTAATTTTAATTTTAATAAGCGGAATTGTCCGCATAGACTTCAGAATTTACATATTTTCACAGTAAAAAGTCTAATGGTATGATATCACATGATCTTGGTGGCCAATCGACCGGCCAAAAACATGAAATTACCTGCTCACCGAAGTGTTCTCTCAAAAAATCCATTGTTTAATGCGATGTGTGGTAAGTGGCGCCGTCTTGTTGAAACCAAATAGTCGGTTATCATGACGCGATAACGGACCGATGGTTCTACTGATCCACAAACCACATCAAACCGTTTTTTTTTTTTCAGGATGAAATGGCAGGTCTTGATACTACTTCGTCCCAAAATGCGGCAATTTTGCTTGTTTACTTGTTTACATGCCCATTGAGCCACAAAAGAGTCTCATCGCTGAACAATATTTGGCCTGAGAAGGTCGGATCTTCTTGGAACCTTTCAAGAGCCCATAGAACGAAGCGATGTCGCTCGGGAATGTCGAGCGGCTTCAGATCTCGACGTAAAATGCGTCAACTCGTTCGATACGTCAGTTCGAGTTGCTGCGAATCGACTCTCCACGGCCTTCGTATACACTCAGTTTCATTCAGCTACGTCCGTTATATTTTCTTCACTGCGTTCTAGATGTGGTCTATTCGGACGAATATTATCCAATAATGAAGACTGGGTCTCAAGATGTGTGATGGTGTTGCGAATAGTACGCTCAATAGTCCGATTATGTTCACCATAAGTTAAGCGAAGCGCGCGAAACACATTCTTTATAGAACGTAAATTTTCGCAGTAAAGTTTAATGATTTGTAAACTTTGTTCAGGCGTAAGTGTTTCCATGATGAAATGCCAAGCAATACTGAACAAAAATAACAAGACAGCTTGACACGGCTCACGCGCATTCTGTCAAAAATGACTATTGGAGAAAGTACCTCTACTGGGATCACTCATTTGGAAATATATACGTACATATGGATACATTTAATCAGCTCTGGTAATTAAAAATATTTAAAGATTTCTGAGATATTCAATTCATTTCGAAAATTTGTTAGCGATGAAGCAAATATCGATTTTTAATGTTTCCTCTCTTCGTATCTTTTCAATTAAGCTGACAAAAAACTCATCGTACCTTATTAGTCCTTCATTTACTTAAAAGCCTCCATCAACTCCAATAATAATGTTCCTTAAAATGCAACTCAGAATCAATCTTGTTAACAGGTGCTACTTGCTAACTGAGTAGGCAATTGCCTCAGTGTAAATCTATTCATATAGCAGTTACAGCAAGAGAATCACTTTTCTCATTCAGGCTCGCGGGGCTCACTGCAGTGTTATTTAGGTAGAGATCTCTGCTTTTATGGACTATATAAAATTTTGCCGATTTGTCGTCGAACTATGCAAGAGATGGCTGAACAGAATAGACTATCTCTCACATGGGTTCTGATCAGAGGAACGGCAACGGATACTGTAAGCCGTTCTGATCAGAGGAACGGCAACGGAAACTGTAAGCCGAACGAATTCACCAGCTGAGGTATAACCAACAAATTGTTCTCAATAAACAAATCCTTTGCCACGTGAAAACTTCTCTACAAGGAATTTACCTATGAACAGGCAGCAATAAGGTGAAATCAACGACGTACCGGAAACTTAGGCAAAACTCTCCGAAATGAGAGGTGCACATGGTTATAGGATAAAGAGTTGTAAAAAATATTATGAGGTAAATACTGTTTTAAATAGTTTGCCTCTCTACAAACAAATACCAAGCTCTACAAGTCCCTCATAACTCCCGAACTGCTATATGGTACTGAGCTTCAGGCGGGGAAAAATCCGATAAGTAAACGAAAGAAGTTTGAGAGAGAAAGATTTTGCGAAAGATTTATGGTCCTTTGTGTTCGTGCGAAAGTGAATACCGTAGACAATGGAATGATGAGCTGTATGAGATATACGAACATATGTATGTAGTAGTAGTTCATCCTATTAAAAGACATCGCGCAGGTTGTTCGGATGGATATAAAATATTCAAGATTTGGAAGTGTTTGACACATAACCCGCTGGTGAAAGTAGAGAAAGAGAAATACAGCCACACCGTGTGGGAGATGGAGAAGAACTTGGCTGCACTTGGTGTCTCCAATTAGTACCGAACGGCGAAGTGAAGGAACAACTGGCATGCCATTGTTGATCCGACTATAACCGCATAATCGGTGCTTACGTCAATTAAGAGGAAGAGAAGAAGAATAGCCCCACAGCAATAGGTAAACACGTGCCAGAGTACTGAAAATTTAACGTTCAATGAAATTTTATGCCAAATCTTTTTTGCTAAAAAAACATTCTTTAAAAAATAAAAAGCTATTATGACGTCATATTGCTGGCTGCTTTGGCTTTGGCATACATATTCATGTATTCGTACATACATATGTAAATACAAATGCCCTTCTCTATATTGTAACTATGAGACACAAGGCAGTAACATTTTAACCACAAAATATAGGCGTTGAAACAGCAATTAAACAAACACCCAAGTATTGTGTAGTTTCTTAAAATCGTAAGATTGCATTTGCATAAGTTCATAGGTCTTGGTTTTTTTCTGTTTTTCTTATTACTTCTTCATTTATGGCTGCTGTGCCATTTTCATGGTAACACAAAGTGTGTCAGGGAAATGTTTTATTGCAAAAAAGAAGCTTAGCAGCAATAAGCACATACATATGTATATACACCACTGCTATTGGCCAAGTCCAACTTTTGCGAAGAATGAGTGATTTTATAGCCGCTAATTTCGTAGTATACAAAATGAGTAATACCAGAATTGCGAAAAATTTAATTTATTAATTATTTAGCGCATTAATGTTAATAAAAAGATAGTTTATTGCATCAATAAATAAAAGCAATTTTTATTACTCTTTTACACATACGAACATATGCATCCCTAAATAGTTCAGTCATACTTCACTTACTTTTAAAATGAAGCGAAAATTTTAGTTGGATTTTGTAAGAAGCTTCAGATGTTTCAAAATAAGCGAAATAAAAGGCAATTTTGTGTATTTTGTTTTAATTTTCAGTTTGCGTGTCTGTAAGCGATCTAAATATATGCATTAACCAAAACCTCTTCCCTGAAGAATGAGTCATGAGTGGAATTATCACTCAATATACAATGTTGATCCGCTTTGGCTAATTTTCAATGTATGTAATATAGCAAAAATCGCATTTTTTTGACTGAAGTAATGCAATAATTTATTTATTTATTTATTTATTTATTAAATCTTCTTACAAACTTTTCTCTTTCTCTTCAAATTCACTCTCTCTTTCACTAGTGGGGTGTGTGTTTTGAATTGTGTATTCTGTGTATATTTCAGGCACCATGCATAATTTGTTATCTACTGTAGACCGATTGCTTTGGAACTTCTTTTTCTGCTACGAAAACTGTCAAACCTGGAGCATAGCCCATATCTCCTTATTCGCTGAACTGGTCCAATACTAACATATATCTCGTACGAGTATTCGTTCCATCGTCTAGGGAATTTACCGTGGCGCAAACACAAATTATCATAATGAAGCTTTCCGCAAATCTTTTCTCTCTAAATCTTCCTTCGAATTTACCGGTATAAATGTTATATTCCTTGCCGAACAGGCAGCAACCGAAATGCTGTCCTACTTATTATGTATATAGTATCTAGACAGGGTGCTTCTCCATGAAGCACCATCTTCAAGCATGGACTAAGGCGAAAGTGATCTTCATACCAAAAGGCGGAAGAATTTGTCTCATAAATGTAAAAAATATTCGCCTAATCAGCCTTATATCTTTTCTATTAAAAACTTGGAGAGAATGCTTGAACTCAAGATGTAAATTCAACCAGTAACCAGCACGCCAACTCGGGAAAACCTGTCGACACCACTCTTTACGATATTTAGGGGACTTAATAATGTTTACCTAAGATTATAACTACTGCACTTCGATAAATGGGTCTGAATCAAGATGCGCATCTGTAACCAGGTATGCTAACATAAAAGAGGCTCCCAAACGACTGGAGTTCTCTTCTGTTTTTTTTTTTTTTTTGTGTCTCACAGTTAACATTGAGTTGATACGCAAACTAAGAAGCACGGGTTGTGTTGTAGTGACATACGCCGACAACATCGGCCTCACAGCGGATGAAAAAATATCTCCCAGTTGATCTATTCCCAAATACTCTTTCCATAGTAAGCAAGTGGTGAAATAGTGATTGCGGTATGGATATAAATCCTCCAAAAGCATTTACTCAAAAGGATTGAGTTCACTCTTTCTACTGATGTGACTTCATCTTGAACAGTCTGAAACCGAAATTTTATACTGGCTAGGAGTAAAGTTGGAAAAAGTTCAGTGGATGACCTTCATACTCATTACACGAATTCTGCCTTCAACTCCTACAAAAGTCCTTGAAATTCTCCTTAATCTGCTCCCATCAGTACTGAATTTAAAACTTCTTGCGAGCTGGAACGCTATAAGGCTAAATGCAACTCAGCACAGCCAAAAGGGAATTAATGTAAGAATTTTGAACCAAAGATTCGTAGCCAAGGTCACCGACATAATTTCGTCCGATAATAATCTGCAAAGATGCAAAAGAATACACTTTGTCTGCTTTCGCTGCCATATCTAAACAACTCTGCCGGCAAGCCTTCGGTTCTCCCCACTTTGTTACCTACATATATTTAATTTGCGTTTTGTAACTGCTGAACTCTATCTCCAATTTGTGGTTTTGCAACTTGATGTTTTTTCCAACAAAGGGAGGGACCTACAGGTTTTATCCAAGCCGTCTGCGAACGGCCGATGGATTTTTATGAGGAGATTTTATTGTTAGAAATACCCTTGAGAGGCTTGACATTCCTACTAGAAGCGCAGCTACTGTAGTAGATTTTGGCCTGCCTTCGTTATTAAAGAAACTCATGAAAGGACATCGTTCTGAAATGATTGAAGAGATAACCGATTCACTGAAAAAACATACCAAAAACGGCATATCTGAATGCTTCGGAATTTAAAGAAAGAACGCTGGCGCTAGTGTATTATTATATCGGTGAAACTTCAAGAGCGCTGAATGTAATTTGATGAATAAATAAATATTAAAGATATTTAAATTCACCTAAATGTTTGAGCACACCTCGTATGCATGTACGTAATTGTGTTCACACATTTTTATACATTTTTAATGCATTTCCTTATTTTCTTTGCCAAGGTTACTCATCATATTAGCAAATGCGTTTGCATATACATACATAATTCCCAAACGACTCCCTATTTACATATGCTTTGAAACCGAAAATCTGCTGACCGCAAAAAAAATAACCCATCGATGAAAATTATAAGCAAAAAAAATAATAATAAATATAAACACATAAATGAATGTGAATATTAATTTGTAGAGCATGTGTTCCACATACATAATATATAAATTCCACATACATTTAAATATATCTCATATATGTATGTGCATATTAATGTCATTAATGGACCACAAATACGTCACTTTGTTAAGCGTTCATACTCATGTTGCGGGTCATCAGCCAGCAGCTATCTGCCAGCAACCGCTAAGAGTCAAAAGTCAGTCACTTAGCGACCATTAACCGTCTGCTGTGAGCGCGCCAGTCAGACAATTGGCTTTCCATATTTACGGCCTAGTTAGTTGGCCATAATTGGCGTCTCGAGTGTTTATTTTTATTTTGAATTTCAACTCTATGTAATATTTATGCACGTACGTACATATAGGTTTGTGTGTTTGCGTGTGTGTGTTTTGCTGAATTTTTTATTCACTACGTTTCGGGACGGCGGCCCCACCCTCGCCTACAAGCAATGCTTTCGCTCATAAATGGTTTATTGACGGTTTATTGTTTTTGCTATTGTTATTTTTTGTATTTAATTGTATTATATAATTTCGTTGTCGCTTTCTTATGCTATTTGCTAATTATTTTATTACATTATTTAATTTTTTTATGTGCTTTCTTTCGTTGCTGTTGAGGTTAGTGTAACTCATTGCTTTGCGTATCGGTCAATAACACAGTTCGAATTGCTTCGGAGTTTACGCTTTGATTTTATTTTTATTATTATTATTATTATTGCTTTTAGAGACACAAAAATAAGTTGGTTTTGTGGTATTTGCGATTCCACAAACAAAATATCACTTTGTCTGATGGCTAATAGCGTAATAACCGAACTCGTTTAAATATCTCGGCGTAAAGCGCTTCAAATATGGAATTACAGTAGGAGTACCACTTTTCTCATTCATGCTCATAGCAGTGTTTTTTAGGCAGAGGTTTCTGCTTTATAGACTATCGCCGAACTCTGCAAGGGATGGACAAACAGAATATAACGGGTAATACATTTCGAGGTTTTAAAAAAAAAATACAGAAAATTCAAATTTAATGGAGAATGTCTATTATCATTCGAAAGAAAATTCTTTGGCATTTTTTTTCTTTTGAAGATTATCTTTTTCAAATGTTTCAAAATGTCTCAGCTGGCCCACACGTTGAGTCCGATTTTCGGTGACTCGTTCGAGCATTTCGTCTGGTAACTGACAAATGATATGCGTGATGTTTTGCTCCAAGGCCTGAAAAGAAAGGGGGATTGTCCGCATAGACTCTAGACTTTATATGTCCCCAAAGGAAAAGGTTTAACGGTGTGACATCACACGTGGTCCAAAACGTGAAATTATCTGCTCATCGAAGTGTTCTTTCAATAAATCCATTGATTAATGCGATGTGGGGGAAGTGGCGCCGTCTTGTTGTAACCAAAGGTCGCGGTAATCTCGATCCTCAATTTCAAGCATCAAATATTCGGTTATCATGGCGCGATAACGGCCACCATTGACGGTTACGTTCTCACCGGCATCATTTTTGAAGAAATATGTACCGATGATTCCACCGGCCCACAAATCACACCAAACCGTTATTTTTTGCTGGATGGAATGGCAGCTCTT
Source organism: Neoceratitis asiatica (assembly GCA_030068015.2). Classification (NCBI taxonomy): domain Eukaryota; kingdom Metazoa; phylum Arthropoda; class Insecta; order Diptera; family Tephritidae; genus Neoceratitis; species Neoceratitis asiatica. Next base: position 58,647,937 of record CM061524.1, on the reverse strand, counting down.
GAATCTCTTCAGGTTGCTCTTCGTCCCAAATGCCGCAATTTTGCCAGTTTACATACCCATTGAGCCGGAAATGGGCCTCATCGCTGCACAAAATTTGGCTCGAAAACGTCGGATTTTCTTGGAACTTTTCAAGAGCACATAGAGAGAAGCGATGTCGCTAGGGAAGGTCAAGCGGCTTCAATTCTTGCACAAGATGTATTTTGTACGCTTTTAATTTAAGATCTCGACGGAAAATGCGCCAAGTCGTTCCATACATATATATTTTCATCATTGCGTGCTGGACGTGGTCTATTCGGTCGAATATTATCCAATAATGAAGACTCTCTCAAGATGGACGATTAGGTTGACCATAAGTTGAGCGAAGCGCGTCAAACACATTCTTTACAGAACGTGAATTTTCTTAATAAAGTTGAATGATTTGTAAACGTTATTTAGGCGTAAATCTTTCCATGATGAAACACCAAACAATACTGAACAAAAATAACATGACAGCTTGACACGACTCACGCGTGATCTGTCAAAAAAAGGCTATTGAAAAAAGTACCTCTACTACCAAATAGATTTTTCTCAATAAACAACATCTTTGCCAAATGAAAACTTCTCTTCAAAGAATTTACCCGCAAACAGGCAGCAATAAGGGGAAACCAACGACTTACCGGAAATTTATTAGCATTAGAAAAAGTAGCGGTGAAGTGGGGACTTTAAAACGAGAGGACTGCTTCAAGGTTAGAGATAACGAGCTGTGAAAATTATTACGAGGAAAAAACGAGCATTGCTTTAGGCAGTTTGGTTTTGAGATTGCGGCACAATCTTTCGAAGTGGTTGGTTAACGAAGACTAGTCGGGAAAATGAGGCGTCATAACAGGTCTCACCTCTCTTCTTCGGTAGATTGGGTCGTAGATGAGACCATCGTTAATAGTAAAGAGGTTAGTGTACTAGGAGTTCTTAATGCAAAGCAAATATAAGTTCAGAGTTATACAGTGGCTTCCCAATACAGAAAGTAGCCTAAAACGTAAAGACAACAACTATGCCTTTCAAGCAGAGTCTGTCGACATTATTAAAGTTGCAAAATGAGCAACTTTTCTTTGAATAGGGAAATCTATCAGGTTTCTTTTAGACAGCCAAATGAAAATTAAGAGATAAATAGAAGAACACTTTAAAATTGCTTTAATACTCAACAGATTATGGAAGATAGTGAAACGACGGACGAGTTGGCTCGTGCTTGTATCAGTGGTCCTCAGACTTCTCTGCGTCTTCAGCTGTTGCCTAGGAGAGTATGTTCTAACGGAAAACTTCGTTAATTTAGGGTTTATAGCTGTCTAGAATTAGTTTTACTTAGCATAAAGAAATTAATATTGTTCTGGGATGGCATGTATCTTTGACGAAATATTTCCTGACTTTGTAGTCATAAACAATTTCTATTGAACCCAACAACAGCCTTGAAATTGCCGCAGAATGACTTTTGCCATAAGATGCCACTTTGAACTGTTTAGGTAGTTGAGAAGTAAAGACCTCTCACGACAAACAAAAACAATACTCTACAAGTCGCTCATTATTCCTCTCTCGCTGTATGCTGAAACTGCGTTCAAGTTCAAAACATCCGAAGACTCGATTTTAGGGGTTTCGTGCAGTATGCGATATAGATTGATATTGACATATTTCAGGGCATTAAGGGACGGCGGCTACCAGGGCTCAGTCGTGTTGTCCGAATGTTTGAGTGCACTCCTGCTTTGAAAGCATTCCATGCAGTACCCTCCAGTGGAAGCAGAGGAAGAAGATGAACTCCACTCCGTTGGTAAGATCAGGTGGCGAAGGATCTGGCTGCACTTGGTATCTCCAATTTCCGTAGGACCGACTAAAAGATGTAGCGACTGACGTGTAATTGTAAAGCATCACTTAAAGCAATTAAAGTTCAAATTTTGTGAAATATTTAAACGATGAAAGAATAACACAGTGCGCCCCTGGTCATACGGAGGGGGATGACAATGAAACAGCGAACAAGCCTGCCCATACTAGAGTCACTGGCATAGCAGCCACCGCCAACTTTCTCAGATCTTTCAGCGCCCTCAAGTGTCGTCTAAAAAAGTGTGTTCTAGGGGAAAACTTAGGGTTCTGGAGCTCTACTTAATTAATTTGGTGTAGTATGGATTGCATACAGGCAGAGCAGTTACATGCACTAAGCAAAAAAGAGCTTAATATTTCTGTAGGTGGATTAACGGTGCATTTACCCTTAAAATATCATCACAAATCATAACGCAGAATCTTAGGACAGAGTGTATACAGGAGCATCTATTCATCTCTTCCGGCGTAGTTGCGTTTGAAGCCTTATATCTTCAACTATTCCTTTAGCTGCAGTCTTACAGGACGGCTATGCTGGGATACAAGAAATTAAAAAGTTCGTTAAATCAACTAAACTCTTTGCAAACATTTAGTTGGGGCACAACGTGGTCCTCAATCGTGGGCGAAATCTAGTCAGTGTTAGATGAAATCAGTAATATGGAGGCTAAGCTGAACGTTCAACTTAGTCTTAGATAATACTCAAGGACTCTCTCGTTTTACAAGGTCATTGGGGTATACGCCATATGATATATCTTGGTACTATGAAAATGAAGATTGTAAATTTGCAATAATTTTTTTGAGTTAAGAAAAATTAATTAAGTTATTCTTAAAATTAAAAGAAAAATCATATTTCAACACAAAAATGTCAAGGAAATAAAGATTTCCTAAATGAAATAATTAGCACTTATATATGTCGCGTATGATGAAAATTCATAAATGAAAATCGCTCAAATATGGGTCAATATTCAATATCAAGGTGAATCGGTAGCGATAAAATATAAATAACAAATAATTATGTATGTATACGTTATGTGCAAGCGCAGTACAATTGAGAAATCGGAAAACGCAGATTCTGTGCCACTGAATCTCTTAAATGAAAACAATAACATACAATCACACATTCTAATGTATGTATGAAGATGGAAAAATTATTTTGTTTTACTATAATACATACACCTAGCAAGTTTTGACACCATTAAGTACACAAAACGAAGAAGAATAAAATGGTTAGCTCTTGTGTTATAAATGCAAACAAAAACATTATTAATGCAGTACGAAACGATACGTGCTACTTACAAATGATGACAATGAGACAGAAACTCAATAAAATTGTTCGTATCATGGTGAATCAATATCACTATCATCGCTTATAAGTGTATAATAAATACGCTAAGGCTTCATCAAAGCTTCTTCAATTATACAAAAATGTTGAGTGATAATTGAATGGCTATTAACTGTGTTTGTCATTGTTTTGACGCTTTCAAAACTTGGGATGGTTGGTGATAAAAGGTTCGTCATGCTTAACAAATTGTCAAAGTAAAAACGGAAATTGGTAATTTATATAAAACCGCTATATTCGGCTACGTCGACGGCTTTATACCTCTCATGAATATAATATTTGAGGCTAAAACATTAATACTTCATCTGTTGGCGAATTATTTCTCATAAATTCAGTTATTTAATTTCACTCTTTTAACTACTTAATTGCCAGAATTATGATACGAAATCTTCTTCCATAGCACCATTAATCTTTCGTAAAACGAGAACACCTAACCCCGACTCATCATCGTCCATGTCTCCGCACCATATAACAGGAGAGAAATGACCGATTAATATAATTTGGATTTTGACCGTCGATAGAGGAGTTTACTTTTCATTTGCCTACTCAGTAGCACCTGTTGCCGAAAATGATTCAGCTTTGCATTTCAAGGCTGACATTATTGTCAGTTTTGATGCTGGTTCCAAGATAGACGAAATTTTCTACGATTTCAAAGTTATGACGAGTTTCGAATGAGATGACTATTTGTTTAATGGAAGCAGATATTTCGTGTTGTTCTCGTGCACTACCAGATCCATACGCCTCGCTTCCTTATGCTATTGACATACGTCAGCAGCTGTAAATCGTATAGAAGATTTTATCTTCTCTAGTCAGCTCTGCAGCTCGTATTATTTTCTCCAGCAATTGATAAAAAAAACTACACGATATGGAGTCACTTTGGTATCGAACGGTTGGAAGAGATCTTTTCCAATTCTAACCGAACTTTTGATGTTGCTTAACGTCAGTTTAAAAGACTTTATAAATTTTGCGAGGATACCAAATTTAGAAATATCGACGTAGAGGCAGATAGTTTTCGTGCTAAAGATCGACGAAGTGGTGGTGTGGTTCGATCTTAGTCTTTCACTTAGGTTAGGCTTTACTCTTTCACACAATATGCTCCATAGGACCTTGCGTGCGATATTGAGGAGGCTTATGCCACTATAATTGGCGCGGTTTCTGGGATTCCTATCTTTATGAATTGTGCAGATCACACTTAGGCTCCAATTGTCGGGCATTATTTCGTCCGACCATAATCCAGCTGAAGCTGATGCATGCACCCTGTCAGCTCTTCGCCGCCGTATTTGAATAGCGTGGTCAGTAAGCCATCGGCTCTCGCTGCAGTGAAACATCTGTTCCGACGTCGACGATTAGGAAATCGGGCTCCCTATTTCCTGGAATTTCATTTTCACTACCATTCAGGAGGCTGGAGAAATCTTCCCTTCTCCTCTTCAGCATACTTTGGGCAGCAGTTGCTACATCACCTCTTCGTCTCCTACAAGAGTATGCTGCGGTATTGAAACCTTCTGTAATTTGCTGCATCTCTTCATAGAATTTTCGAGCATTAGACTTGTCACAAAAAAATCCTTTCAAAATTTGAGAAATTTATAGATCTCAAGTTGATATCCAAAAATATTCTCCAGCCTTTGAAACTATTTTTTTAGAAAATCATAGCTCTTAAATTGATATCCATCTCTGAAACACAAATTCGGAATTAACTGAGCAACAACTTGGTGTAAAAATTAATGTCTTAAAAAAATACTTTTAATTTTGTTGCGAATGCTACGATTCCTCATCACGAGCTATTGTTGAGAGAAAACGTTAGAAATTTGAGTAAAGTTGGAGGTAACATAGCTCTCAACTTGAGCTCTAATGTGGCTGATGTCAAAAATGAGTACATGGATTTGTTAGTAGTAATCTATTTGTACTAGTTCCTTTACTGATCTATAACTTTATTTAATGTATATTATTTATTGGATCTGCTTCAACGTAGGAAACCTAAAAATAAGTAATGAAATCTTATTAAATGCGAGTATCCATTAGCTAGGAAAAGGTAACCAAACACCTTTCACCCACGAATGCAAGCTAGCAGATTTAAGTTTAAACTATCCTTTTTTCTGGCTATAATCTTTCTTCTCCTGGTTAACTGTCCGTTAACTATGGCTAAGGCTTTTTAGCCTAGGATATGTCCACCGTGGGTCTTGACAGTAGGGCATGTTATTGGCATTTTTGTGGATGTAATGGAACATTTGCGTCGGGTTGTTAGAGAAATATTATCTAGTAAAGATTTCAGCCGTGAAAAGTATATAAATTGGCCCAAGAATAGTACCATGCGGAACAGCTGCAAGGATTGGATACTCCTCCGTTGTGTAGTAATATACTTTTGCAGTGAGGTCCTTGTTGGATATTGTGGAACGTGTACAGGAATGATTGTTTAATTATATGAATAATTCAATCCCCGCATGAAATGCTTGAACCTCATCAAAAAAAAAAACTACTAAGTAATACTTTCTGGATTCTCAAGTTTTACTTATTTCATTGGTTGTGCAATTTACATGCTCAATTGCGCCAGCTTTTTTGCGAATATCACATTGGTGAATAAGAATTATAACGCTTTTGTGGAGATTAGAAGAAAATTTTGGACTAGAAAAGAAAGGTAACAGGTTGACTGGTACTTATGACGATAGTAGGGTTGCGTGTCCAGCTGGTTCAGCTATCATAATTCTGATTAATGTTATTGAGCAATAAAAATTATAGAAAAATTAAATTAAATAAAAAAAATTATTTTATTTTCTCGGTCGCACCTCAGCAGGAAATGACAAGTCAGTGTATTTCTATTAAGGCATAAAAGCTTCTTGTAAAAATCTATCGAAAGTTCGAAAAGCGGCTTAGAATAAATTGTAGGCATGCCACAAATTGGAAGAGGAGCTAAACGTAAAATCGGTTCAGCGATATATTAAATATTGTGAAGAAAATCCCATATCAAGGACAAACAAAACTGTTGACAATGTAAATGCAATTTCCCGGAAGGACAGAAAATAAAGAAGCGGCCGTATAATGCAAATTACCCATACCAAGGACAAACAAAAGGGTAGACAGATTAAAGGAAATGCCACGTCGTTAAGGATGAACGGAGTAGCTGCAACTACCGCAGGCAAACGAATAATCAGCCTATCCTTAAGCCCGTGAACAGAATGGTTGGGTCATCTACAGGTATAAAAAGAGTGGCAGCCGCTATCATATGAAGAGACGAGTAGACAACTTTGTGGAGTTAACACTGCTGTGAGCTGAGTGTGTTTTAGAAACGGATGAGCTGAGTGAAGCATATAATAAGTGTGTTTCATAAATAATTGTAAAATAAGCCGTTGGCTAAAGACAAAATTGTACAAATAAATTCCTGACGGTTAAGAAGCCGAACAAATAAATCTTGTGAGTTTCGTTTAGCAATCCAATGATCGGACTCGAAGGATTTGGAAAGTTATCGAGGCGAATTTAGCAAATTCGTTACAATATTATTTTCAAAGTGTATATTTATTCAAAAGAATTGCTGCTCAGTTAATTTTGCTTCGATATCAAAAATGCATTTGTTTTGTACACTTCATAATGAATGTTTCTTGCGTATTGTTTATTATTTACTACAAGGTAATAAATGTGTTATGCTGTAATTAGAGTATTTATCTTGGTTATATCTATGGATTATATTTCTTTTAAATTTGGCAATATTCCAAGAAGATCCGGCGTTTTTGGGCCACATTTTGTTCAGGGATGAGGCCCATTCCTTCCTCAATGGGTATGTAAACAAACAAAATTGCCGCATTTGGAACGAAGAGCAGCCTGAAAAGATTCAAGAACTGCCATTACGTCCTGAAAAAACAACAGTTTGGTGCGGTTTGTAGGGAAGTGACCGTTATCGCGCCATGATAACCGACACTTCGTACACATCACATCAACCAGTGGATGTATTGAGAGAACACTTCGGTGAGCAGACAAGTACACCTCTTGGGCCGGTCGATTCCCATCAAGATCGTGTGTATCATACAAATAAGTTTTTTCCTGGGGATTTGTAAAGTCTAAAGTTTATGCGGACAATCCCGCTTCGATTCAGGCCTTAGAGCAAATCATCACGCATGTCATTCGCCAGTTACCAATCGAAATGCTCGAACGAGTATCGAAAATTGGACTCAACGGATGGGCCATCTGAGAAGTAGCCGCGGCCAACATTTGAAAGAGATAATCTTCAAAAAATAAATGCCAAAGAATGTTCTTTCAAATGATATTAAACATTCGCCATTAAATTTGAATTTTCGGTGTTTTTTCTTTAAAAGAGTAGGGAGCTTCGAAATGTCCTTAAAGGATAGAATACTCAATACACGAACTAGTATTCTCCAGCATGCGATAAAAGAGTAGCTATCTGAACTAGCTTACCTGATAAGCGTAGTAGTAAAGTTACGATAAGAGAATGAAAACATAAACGAACAGTTTCTGTCACACATTTTTACCATTTTCTGCTGGGTTATTGCTATATTTCAGAGTGTTAAGAGGTGCGGAATTTCAAAAGAAGGTGTAAATATAAATTTACATCTGGATTGTCGCTAATGTAGGAAAACAATTTATTTTCAAATACTAATAACATTTACATTTATTCGTGCACGGATTTATGTATTCATAATTTTTTAAATCAAGATTGGAGCTATGCAGTTGCTAATCGCGAAAATCAATAAAAGAATTGCATGAAATAAAAATAGTGAACAAATAGCAACGTCCCTACGTCTACAAAAGCAGTTATGCAGAATGTCAGAATTTCAGAATTTTTTATTATTATGACATATTGCCTATATCTGAATTTGACGATTTTATACTCAATGACAAATTGTTCACAGTATATTATACTCGTCTGTCAGACGAAGCGGAAAGCTTGTTTAAAAATTGGTGAATATTCTCGCCTGGTGGTAAATTCACATCAAATGAAATCGAATAGTCAAAAATGGCTATAATATTTTTATTTAATGTTTTTAGGCATAATCCCACATTGTTCCGTTCTTTATTTAAATAAATGTACATATGTTTATTTTTATTTGTTTTCCTTTCCTCAGACTTAGTTTGTTTAAAAATGGCAGTTTTTATTCATAACCAAAAAATAAAAAGTATTTTTTTAGACGTGTGGTTTTCAATGAAGCAATATTTTTTCAAAGTTGGTCTTTTTGACATCTGTTACATGGTTTATACTCAGTTTGGTTGCCATTTCAGCCTTTCTTTTATAATCGGTGTGTTATTGCTGACATACGGCCCCAATCACAGGCACAAAATGAAGTCGGTCTTTTCCATTCGATATTTAAAACCGAGCAGCCGCCTTTGCTATTTTTATTGGTGTAGTAACTGCAAAAATTGTCCCCAATTTTGGGAAATAGAGTGGGAGTAACAGTCCTTGGTATAGAGACCCGACTGTCGCGAGAACTATTGGATTTTAGTCGACTCTTATGACAGACATGCTTTACCGCGGGCAAATTCTGGAACCCCAAACCCGCAGGGTGAGACCAGGAGCCTTTTTTCTCCTCTGCTTCCACTCGGTGAACTATGTCGAACTATGTCGATATCGTCGTATATCTCATACAGCTCATGATTCCACTTTTACTTGTAGAGTTTTATCTTCGTTCGTCATCCCATCTGAAATAGTTTCGTGATGTAGGCTAAATTTTCCTACTGTTATTCTTATTTGCATCCTATGCGAAAAGGATGGTTTCTTTACGCGTTCCATTTCTTATTGGAGCTAACTTTTACGTTTCGAGTACTATTCCCAGCGTACGAAGGGGTCTAAATTGAAAACTCCAGTTAATTGATAAACCGAATATGTCAGATTGGCTCCTCTAAAGCTCCGTCTCATTTAGCTGCACCCCAATACCCCGCTTAGGTTGGTTACTGCATCTCAAACTTATGCCTTCCCCTTTTCCGGGCTGAGTGACTAAGAAGCAAGAATAGGAATTGACTATAGACTTGCAACGGTAATGACATAACCACAAGCAGGTCTAAAACTAATACATCAGAAACGGCTAAATATGGAGAAAGAAGATGAATTTAGAAACTATTGGGGCTACTCTTTATAGTATAAGGAACTTATTGACTTAACATCGACCATTTTTATTACATATTTTTGAAACATTAATTTTTCAAACTGATTTTCTATACTCAATTCCCTGTCTTTATCTCTTTATAGCCGAAATTAATACGAAAGTATGGTTACCCATCAGAGACGCACACGGTGGTCACAAAGGATGGCTACATACTGGAAATGCATCGAATACCGAAACGTGGAGCGCAACCCGTGCTGCTGATGCATGGCATATTGGACACGTCAGCAACATGGGTGCTGATGGGACCCAAATCTGGGCTGGGTGAGTTAAAAAGACACTGCCCACACAACTTCTCGAATTTTTGTTTGTATTTAAAAAATTTCACGACCTATCTATTGCATTTTCTACACTTTGAACTCATTGTCTTGTTAGTTTACATATTTTTTATGCATTCATACTTTTTGAGCAACTCATCGTCAACACTGCCGCACTCACGTATCTCCACATCCAAAGCGGATTTTTAATTAACTTTCTGTGTTTCTGATGCATTCGCATACATGCATAAGTATATATGTAACATACATATGTATATTTATGTACGTATGTCGCTCTACAACTGTGTATGTGTTTCTTCTGGCAAAAAAAAAGCATTCCATTCCACATTGGTCACTTCAAAATTGATCTCATTCTTTCCTGAATTTTTGAATTTTACTCATTGCCAACAGGTTACATGCTCTCCGACCTGGGCTACGATGTGTGGATGGGCAATGCAAGGGGTAATCGATATTCGAAAAATCACACCAGTCTCAATAGTGATTACCAGGAATTTTGGGATTTTACATTTCACGAAATGGGCAAATATGATTTGCCTGCTAACATTGATTACATCCTCAGCAAAACGGGCTATGAGCAGTTGCACTACATTGGACATTCACAGGTGAGCTGAAGTTGGCATGCATGTCATAACTTTTCAATTTGGTATTGGTATGGTAAACGGTTTCCTCTTTTACATGCATTTGATTTTTCTTCCACAGGGCACTGCAGTTTTTTGGGTTCTCTGTTCGGAACAACCGGCCTACACGCAAAAAATCCTCTCAATGCATGCTTTGGCGCCCATAGCTTTCATTTCGGATATGAAGAGTCCACTATTCCGTACGCTGGTTGTGTTTTTAGACTTTTTAACGGTACGTATGTGGAGACAGTTGAGTGGCGTTGGTAGTCAACTAAAATGCTATTTTTAGGCTGCAACGCGCATGCTACGCATTACGGAGTTTATGCCAAATACGAAGTTGTTTGTAGATCACAGCCAAGTGGTGTGCCACGACAATGCCATGACGCAGGATGTCTGCTCAAATATCCTGTTCCTCGTTGCCGGTTACAATTCAGAGCAATTGAATAAGGTAAGTTAAAGATGAGGCTTTCAGGCCAACTTAATATAACGTAGAATACATGTCAACGAACTGAAAAAGGAGATACGGACCTTAGTATCCTCCTGAATCCATTGCCTATACCAACAAAATAGAGGTATGTGCGAGAGTGTACTCCACGGATATTAACACCTCTCACTATTTTCGTCTATCAAACTTAAGTTCGAAGCGGAACTACTAGGCATGAAAAAGCCTGTAAGCTATTAATGAATAACCAGAGAAGACCATCTTAACATGTTTATAACCCCAGTCACAGGATAATTTACGACAACGAAAGAACCGAAGAGTTGGCTACGTCTAGAGCTCTGAATTAATCTTTGGGACCACTTAAGTCTATATTTCAGAAGTCAGAAAGCCGGCTCTGGAACTTTCAGAAGACTGTCTGGTAGCGAGCAGTGAAGTAGGGAAATTGCATCGCTTAGGCTCAGTAGGCTAGAACGAACGATGAGGGACAATCATCATTGGCGCGCGGCGTAGGTTTGCCTGAATTCAAGCGGTAGAGGTCGAGGGATGGGAACGGACAACTCACTCTGGAGAGACAAAATAACGTCATAACGCCACCCTTCAGCGAAATCATAGAAATAAGTTTATATCCATGGAAAAGTGTAAACTGGAGAGCCGGTAGTTAAATAATTTTATGGGTTTAGTCATGAGATATGATAAGCCAGTCTCAAGTTACAAAAGTGCGGGACGGAAGAAGCAAGTTGGTAAGGGGACGCTATGCCAAACGGAAATTTCTTTGGATTTGAGGTCTGAAAGAGAACCAACAGGAGGTCGATGATAGGTCAGACTTGCCTCTTCTCTTCATTTACGGGCTCGCATTTATCTAATGGCTCTTGCGCTCATATTATATGAAAAAGTACGCCAAACCTGACACTTTCGAAGGATTACTATTTAGTCATCCCTTTATAGAAGACCGAGGAACGCAGACTCTCTCGTTCCTCTCGACAATGAAACCTTGACTCCAAGCAACGTGGTCCGTAAAGAAGCTGAGTCGGGGATCCTCAGCTCTCATATGCGCTGGGATACCGAGACAGATAGAGTTAACTCCACGTATTGACCTTAACTCAGCCTTATCAGATATTCCGACCACTAATCACGATGCATCGATAGCCAGGCTCATCTTTAGTCTTGATCAACTATAAAGGAGAGCTGAAATAATCTCTAAAAGCGCAGTGCTAGCCCTTCTATAGGAGGAATATCATTTAAACTAATATCCACTGTTAATAAAGGCTATTGTTTAGTAGAAATTTGGTGCCTTCCAAAAGCTTTTGATCACCTTCTAATCCCAGCAAGGGCATAATCAGCACTTCTCCCCTACCTTTTTTTTTTAAGAAAAAAATACAGAAAATTCAAGCTTAATGGGGAATGTTTACTATCATTTGAAAGAACATTCTTTGGCATTTATTTTTTGAAGATTATCTCTTTCAAATGCCTCAGATGGTATATCCGTTTAGTCCAATTTCCGATGACTCGTTCGGGCATTTCGACTATTCACTGGTGAATGGCGCGCGTAATGTTTTTCTGCAAGGCCTGACTCCAAGCAGGAGTGTCCGCATAGACTTAAGACTTTACATATCCCCCCAGGAAAAAGTCTAACGGTGTGATATCACACGATCTCGGTGGCCAATCGACCGGCCCAATACGTGATAATGCGATTTGTGGCGCCACCTTGTTCAAATCAAGTGTCGCGGAGATCAGTAGCTTCAATTTCAGGCATCAAATAATCAATTATCATGGTGCGATAACGGTCTACATTGACGGTTACGTTTTCACCGACATCATTTTTTAAGAAATATGGACCGATGATTCCACCGGCCCACAAATCACACCAAACCGTTGTTTTTCTGTATAAAATGGCAGCTCTTGAATCTCTTCATCCCAAATGCGGCAATTCTGCTTGTTTACATACCAATTGAGTCAGAAATAGGCCTCATCCCTGAATAAAATTTGGCTCGAAAACGTCAGATCTTCTTGAAACTTTTCGGGAGCGGCTTCAGTTCTTGCACAAGCTGTATTTTGTACGCTTTCAATTGAATATCTCGATGTAAAATGCGCCAAGTCGTTCCATATGTCAGTCCGAGTTGCTGCGAACGACGCCGAATATAATTTCCACGGTCTTTGTATACATTCTCAACTACAGCCACTATATTTTCTTCACTGCGTGCTGGACTTGGTCTATTCTGTCGAATATTATTCAATAATGATTGCTGGATCTCAAGATGGGTGATGGTGTTGCCAATAGTACGCTCAATAGGCCGATTATGTTGACCATAAGTTGAGCGAAGCGGTGCGAAGCACATTCTTTACAGAACGTGATTTTTCGTAATAAAGTTGAATGATTTGTAAACGTTGTCGAGGCGTAAGTCTTTCTATGATTAAATGCCACAAAATACTAATAAAAATAATATGACAGCTTCACACTACTCATGCGCCATCTGTCAAAAAAAGGCTATTTAAAAAAGTACCTCTACTTAGATCACCCTTTATATATATTGGCGTTTTGTAAACGCAGAAGCAATTTTTAGCCGAGCTTCTCCTGCAATTTGTAGGTTTGCATCTTGATGTTTATGAAGGGACCTAGATTCTAGAGGCGGATAGATTTTTATGAGAAGCCTCATATCAGAAATACACTCGGAGGGCTTGACATTCCTTGCCGTGGGGCAACCGCAATTAGAAAAATTAATTTTCTGTAAGTTTGGATGTTGCTCGAACCTGTGGTAGAACCCAGGGCTTCCGAATGGCAGTCAGCAATGCGAACAACTCGGCTATCGCGTCCGCCGTTCATTAATGTATGTAATTATGCATTTGTATGCATTTAAAAGTTTATGCGCATAATTCAAATATTGTACATTACATTATTTGTACATTATCTTAGCAGGTCATCATAAATGGTGTGGTCATGTCAAAGACCTCTCGTTGCGGTGACATAATTTTGCTATAAACAATTTCTTTGCACGTACCATAAAGCAAACAGACAAACAATGCAATATATACATACATATGTATGTATGTATGTACGTTTATATGCTTAATATACACACCCCAAACAATTTTGATATTTAAAATTCCTAAATGCTATTAAATAAACTTTCGCTTGCAGATGCGTGAGTGTAAACTTAACAACGTATGTATGTATGTAGTCGTACGAGCATGTAGTGACAAACACTGCTCGGCCTCAAAACAACAAAATAAACAAATAAGTATAATTGTTGAGTGTTAATAAGCAGCCAGCCAAAGCCTTAAATAATACTATATTTGAATAATGAACACTTATGTGTGTACGTATGTATGTCGGCACATACAGGTGTTTACTTGGTTGTAAATTTAGTCGTTTGCAAATGCATCACAGTGAGTATTTCGGTTGTGAATACATTACATTGCATAACTTACGAGCAGAGGCAATGTGATGACAGTCGACAATAGTCGCCCATGCATACATATGTACATATATATATGAATTTTGATATGTATAAACTCATAATCATTATAAATAGGTAAATGTGGTCAATTGATGGTCCTTTAGAAGTAAATAATACATTTCATTTCAGTTGAAATATTGAATTTCGGTACGGTTTTGTCAAGCAAAAAAGTTCTTACGAGGAAAATATTATGCGTGAACATAATGGTTAACAAGTAAGGGAGTTCTAGGTAGGAAAAGTGGTTGTCTGACGACGCACCTAGACCTTTATGAGGCCCATTGGTTACCACCAGAACTGTAATTCTCCTCACACTGCCATGGCATCCATCAATCACCGCTTGAAAAACACTGCAATAAGCTGGTAGACGGGAGATGATTCTGGTAACTAATTTTCCCGAAGAAATACCACTTCCAACACGGTAAAATAGTTTGATCCCCGTGTCTTTATTTACCTCGCGCTTAAACCAATCCCCACCGGAGGATAAATCAATTTTAAAGGACGAATTTTAAGGCACTGAATGTAGTAGTATAACATCTAGTGCATGAGTCTGAGATCATCCCCAATTCATACGTTATTTACTCTTTTTATACTTTCCATTATTTTTACTATATTTTTCTTTCTATAATTGCCCACCGAACCAATATTCCGTATATCATAATTGGCTTTACAACTGTCGTGTATAGTCAATGAGTTCCACGAGGCGTTAATACCAATGTTGGCCCCATAAACCCTTTACAGATAAAGTGCTATTGTAGTATTCTTCACCCAAACATCTAAGTTTGGTTTCGAGGAGAGATTCCAGTTTAGTAATAGTCCCAAGTAGCTCACTTTCCCTTCTACTGATGATATTGTTCCATTTATTATTGGCGTGGTTAAATCTGCTATTTTATGTAGTGAACATTACTAGCTCTACTTTGCTACCGTTTAAGCCAACGATTTGCTTCATTTATGGTTGTTTCCATAAGATTGGCTGCGATGTCTGGAAGTCATAACATGTACACCCTTTTTTCCTAGATCCGACAACAATTTATTCATTGTTAGGTTCCAGAGAAGGAGGACGCCACCCTGACGATTATCTCTTTGGACAGATATGCACAGCGTTGAAGCTGTCATCGCCGAAATAATGAACCTGCCTTGAAACATCATTTAATTCCACATGAGATTCTGAGATGTCCATCTTTATAACATCTTAGCTCCTGTCTTTGCGTTCTCATTTGAGAGCTCGATAAAAACGCTGCTCTTTTTTACGAAGAAACTAGTTCCTTCCGCCCTTCTCCTAATGTTTTTATTTTGATTGGACGCGCAAGTGAAGAGATATATTACAGAGGGCGCCAAGTGTCCGTAAACTTCGTTCAAGACTGTGCTATTTGAGGACCCCCTGCCAGGGTGATCCTTGGTAAGGTTCATCTGACATCTTGGTCCAGCCTTTTTATAACCTCTTCAATGGTAACACTCCATTTTAAAATGCTGAGCTATTGAGGAGCAACAAATACCTAACTATGACGTCTTATCTTAGCTAAATACCTCCCAACTACCACACGGTCATCTATTTCCAATCACTCTTAGCCACAGCTGGCACCCTCGGGTGGGTGATTTATTCGCTAAATTTGGGAGTACGAAACATAGATACCCGATTATGCTGGTTATACAGCAATATATGCTGGATGGAGACAAATATTCCGTTTTCATTAACCATCTGAACCGAGCAGCATATCAACATGGATGCCGCAAAATGCACAACACTAAAAGAAATCAACACCCCATGGCTTCAACCAAAACCTCTACTGCGCCAGAACTATTTGGAATTATTGGACCCTCACTTCCGATGAGGTTGAATAGGCAGAGTATCGACCCCAGCCATCAATAAAATTTCAAAGCTCAGAGATATTAAAAAAGGGTTCTTTAGAGTAGCGTCCTCGGCCCACTATTACTTAATTTAAATATCTCGAAACTCGGTTGGTAATTAAGTAGAGAACCGCAATAAAATCCTCACGTCGCTAGTCGGCAGCATGTGAAACAAAAAAGAATATTACTGGCAGATTTAGAGGAAGGCAACCAAAACTTTGATGAAAACTTACGCCGCACCGAACTGAATATCAGGGGCTAACAAAATGAATATGAAGAAGCTACAGTCTAGTTGAAACTCTACCTTAAGGAGTGTAGAGCGAAACCTACTAATGTCACATGATCATCGCATGGAGCACACTTATCGAATCCTGCTCGAAGCACGGCTTCCCCGCGTGAAATCATAAGGAAAGTAGTAGACCATACGAACAGAACCGCTGGACGTGACGTAGTACTGAGAGGCATTCAACACCATTCATAAAGGGTTAACACCTTCCTCGACTCTCGTTCTGTGAGTGACATCCTCAGAATCCGTCCACCACCAAAAGCAATTAAGATGCTCGAGCTGGGTCATGAAAGCCGCTTAATATTGGTGCACTTAATGTCCAGATACTGTAGTAGACTAACTTCTACTTATTCAGACTCCAGAACAAATACTACACGCAATGACTCCCCAATAACTACCAACTAACTAACCTTTACATGTTCCTTAAAACCAATTCATCCGCTTTTGGTTTAAAAACGTCGGTACAACTCGTTCTTTGGTTCTCTTTTTAGATGATATCGACCACTGAAGTATTAAAAATTTCCAAATTTACAAATCTGAGAGATTATTTCCTTTTACTAATTTTATTTTCTACCAATATTTTTTTTTTAATTTATGAATTCTCATAATTTAATTTTTTTTCTTTCAGACAATGCTGCCCGTTATGTTGAGTCACACACCGTCGGGTGCATCAATCAAACAACTCGAACATTTCGGCCAACTCATGAAATCGGGTCACTTTCGTAAATTCGATCGTGGCTATTTGCGCAATCAACTCGAATACAATCGCATGACACCACCCGATTATGATCTGTCCAAGGTGAAGGTGCCGGTGGCACTCTACTACTCAATGAACGATATGCTGGTGTCCACAACGGGTGTCGATCGTTTGGCACGCGAATTGCCCAATGTGATTGACAAATATTTGGTGCCCATGGAGAAGTTCAATCATTTGGACTTTTTATGGGCGATCGATGTCAAGTCCCTCGTGTACAATCGCCTTGTGAGGAATATTAGACGCGTGGAGAATTATAAGCAAAAACAAACGCTGCAAATTAGCGCCAACATGCAGCAGTTGAGTGCGCAATTGCAGCAGCAGCAGCAACAACAACAACAACAACAGCAGTTACAATGGCTACAGCAGCAGCAGGCGGTTGAAGCAAAACAACAACAGAGAAGCGGAAATATGCGCACACATATAGATATGAGTTTTCATACAAATTCAAATACAATCGGCAGCGCCAGTCAGCTGACACACACGCGGACTCCACACCCGAATGGCGCGCTGCATACGATTTACGCGGCTGCCTTGCCGAAATTCATGCCCACAACAGTGACAGTTCCCATATACGAACACATGACTATACTTCCGCCAACAACAACGCCCGCAACAACAACGCTGGCGAGTGTCAGTAAAACTTCGGTAGCGAATTTCCAAACGAATCCGCCTATTAGAATAGGTGTGGATGCTAATGCGGATTCGTCTATTTTGATTACGAGCATACACCCAGTATACAAGCCCGATGAGGAAGGGGGTGAGCATGAAAGTGTAAGCTCGAAGCATGTGATAAATACTGAAGCGACGCAGGAGGGTGCTACTACAATTGTGCCTCCACACGACTTTACGGCTAAAACAGTGAATGAGGAGGTTGAGAAAGTTTGAATGGGGGAAACATGTAATTTTTTTAATACTTAGTTTTTAACTAATTTTGAGTAAGGTTATCTACTTTAAGAATTTAAAATTGATTTTGTATAAAGTTTACTTTTTAGTTTATTTGTATTATTGTATAAATAGTTAATTTAATACTTTCTTTAGTACTTAGTTTTCATAACACCAATTCGAATTAGCGACGGACGCATTAGACGAGCATTGAGCAGTGCAGTGGGTTCGAATACTGATCACGTCAATGTCCAAAACTATAAAAAAAAATTTATGATTACCATCGCTCGGCAGGGCGTTTCAATTCTTCCAATTGTATTTCTGGCATAAAATAATCCTCATAAAAATCAATCAGTCTTTTGGCTTTGAATAAATTGTAGACCCCTCCATTTGTCGAAAAAGATATCAAGACGTTCACCCCGTACTGAAGGCGGGCCTCCTTCAGTTATCAGCTCTTCTATAGAATACGACATAAGGCATCTTGGAACTTTAAAGAACTAGAAGAAGTCTAAAACGTGGACACGATTCAGAAATGATGTGTACTGAATTTTTGTAGGTTTTAAATTTTTTTTATTTAAACAAAGGAATTACCTGATACTTGACTACATAATGTAAGCTAATATTCGACATAGTCGCTATGCAGGTGATCAAGCGGAGTATCAATTTCTTGATGCCAACCCCATCTCGTGGGCAGTTTACGACATCCGAGTTTTTCAGTGATTGTTTCGTTTAGTAGAGATCTGAAAATTTACAAAAACACCGTAGAAAGTTCATCCACGGTCAATCTGCGACTTTTTCAGACATTTTGTCAGTCACAATTGAAGGTCTTCCGACCCTCTTTTTCGAATTTTGAATGCAAGGACTCCAGCTCGCAGCACGACGACTGCTGT
This sequence comes from Neoceratitis asiatica, assembly GCA_030068015.2. Taxonomy (NCBI): domain Eukaryota; kingdom Metazoa; phylum Arthropoda; class Insecta; order Diptera; family Tephritidae; genus Neoceratitis; species Neoceratitis asiatica. Next base: position 58,629,206 of record CM061524.1, on the reverse strand, counting down.
TCGAATAAAGTCGAACTAGAACTATAGATCTGACGCCAACAGTATACAAGTAATGTGGAAGTTTTTTCCTATCCTTTTCGTCTACCACTTATAGAATATTTTTTATTTCTATACAAAAATTACAATTTATTTTACTGGAATTCATCAGTCGACTTTGTCTAGAAACCTAAAGTTCTAAATAAAAAATACCACTTTCGAAACAAATATTCTTTAAATATATTTAAGTTCTTATTTTTTCATACATTAGGTTTTTAATATAATTAAATTTAATTTTTTATTTTGCTAATTTTTGGGTACTTTAATTTTTATATTTTGTTATTAATTTAGTTTTGTTATAGTATAAAGAAGTATAGATATTTATTTAGAATGCCTAAGTATGACTGTGATGATAAATAAATAAAAATCTATCTACGATTGCTGAGTACCACAACAAAAATATACAAATAAAATATACAATAAAAACACAAAGCCTGCGACACTAAATAAATAAATTTTTGATAATTCTGCGGTAAAAAGAGGGGGAGAGAAAAATATTTAAAAATATTTAAAAGTCCTATATTGGATAACATGAAGGGTTTCCACGGTTTTTGTCACTAGATTTTTTTTTACTCTTATTTCAGGCAACATTAATCTGATGACAACACTTATGCGCATTTAGTTATCAGCTGATTTGATAAACACTTTCAGCTCAAAATGAAAAAAAAGACACTAAAAAAACGTAGCAGCTATATTAATGGCAAAAAAATGTATTGCATTTAATTTAAAGAACACTTAACAATCTTCCCCTAAAGTTAAATTTTATTGCATTCATATCTGCATTTAGAAGGCAGTTAATGCAAAAAAACCATCTTATACAGATAATACTTATGTCTGTCTCTCCTATAACATATGTTCGAAAACTGTCATTTCAAGCAATTATTTTGAGTGAAGACGTTTTTTAAATGACCCTTCGTAAGAGGAAATGCATTATTTTTTTACCTAAATCTGCCAAAAAAATTTAAGGATACTTTAAGTGAACCAGGAATGATTTGCGTTCTATATGATTTAACACACAAAAAAAAAATTTTGATTAACCGAATTGACTGCAAGCCAGGTGTATAGTGGAATTGGAGGGAACTTGTCCAGTTGAGCTCTACTGTCAACAATTAGCCAGCTTACAATAAGCTCTTCTAATACAGTGTACAGAATTGATCAATAGAATAGGTGTTATGTCTCATCATCACAACGCCAGATCACATAGATCTTGACGACCAGGCCAAATATGAAGGAGCTTGGTTAGTAAATTGAGCGGCACCCACCACATAGCTCGTAACATGAAATTATATGTCCAATGAAGTTTTCTCTCAATAATCAATTGTGTGGGAAGTTTCGCCGTCTTGTTGAAACCAAATGTCGCGGAGACCACGTCAAATAGTCAGTTATCATGGCGCGATAATGGTCGCCATTGATGGTTACATTCTCACCAGCATCATTTTTAAAGAAATACGGACCAAAGTTTCCACCGGCCCACAAACCACACTAAACCGTTGTTTTTCCCGGATGAAATGGCAGGTCTTGAATCTCTTCAGGTTGCCCTTCGTCACAAATGCGGCAATTTTGCATTTTTACATACCCATTGAGCCAGAATTGGTTCGAAAGCGTCGGATTTTCTTGGAACTTTTCAAGAGCCCATAGAGTGAAGCGATGTCGCTTGGGAAGGTCGAGCGGCTTCAGTTCTTTCACAAAATGTATTTTGTACGCTTTCAATTCAAGATCTCGACGTAAAATGCACCAAGTCCTTCCTTACGTCAGTCCGAGTTGGTGCGAACAGCGCCGAATCGCCGCTATATTTTCTTCACTGCGTACTGGACGTGGTCTATTCGGTCTAATATTATCCAATAATGAATGCTGGGTCTCAAGATGGGTGATGGTGTTGCGAATAGTATGCTCAGTAGGCCGATTATGTTGACCATAAGTTGAACGAAGCGCGCGAAACTAATTATTTACAGAACATGAATATTCGTAATAAAGTTGAATGATTTGCAAACGTTGTTCATTTCTATGATGAAATGCCAAACAATACTGAACAAAAATAACATGACAGCTTGGCACGGCTCAAGCGTGATCTGTCAAAAAAAGGCTGTTGAAAAAGTACCTCTACTTGGATCACCTTTTATATTATAAAAAAGCGGAGACTTTTTATTTAACCCACTTGACCGATGATCACCCATATCATCCGAAGTAGTATGCCGTCAATACATTTTAAAACAATAAACATAAATACCACATATTTTCATGCTCAGATGGACAGACAGAATTCTATTCAAACTGATTACATTTTTTTGAAATTATATCTAATCCTAAGCGCCCACTATAAGCTTGTGTATAAAATATTAAAATCAATAACTCCGTCTTAACAAATTAGTATACAACTCTCGTCTTTTTTCCGTCACTTCCGCCTCCGTCAAACGACATTTTTTTAATTTATTCATATTCGTACAATGCTTAGTAATAATTGACAACATCAATATACTTTATGACTACGACCAAAAAGGTAGTTGATACGAACCAAACTTAACAAGTAAATTTGTAATCAAAACATTTTTCTAACTTTTGCGATATTTTTTTTAATATTTCTACTTCAAATAAACTTTTTTCGTTTTGTTGTTTGGGTTGACATTTCCTGTCGAGGGGCGACTGAGATAGGGAAAAATAACAACCACACACAAATGCAAGGTTTATAGAGTAGACGACAACGGCAAAGTCATATGTTTAATGACGAAGTTGGTTCCATTTCATGGGTTGCCAAAGATTTTAAAATAACTATGTATAATTTTATTCGTAAAGTAGCTTAATATTTTTACTATAAATTTTTAAGACCTGCTTTATGCTTTTTTAAAATCTAAAGCAATCTCAATTAATAACGTCACGAGTATTTTTTTGTCGAGAAACATTTATTTAAAATTTAAAAATATTTATTTATATTATAAAAAGATATATTTTATAACAAAAATTTCTACAGTTATAAAATTTTAATATAAACACTGATTTTCGCGTATTTTCTTTACCAGATATAAATCCTCTGGGAAATCCTTTTCTCGTGAAAAAATTATGTTTCAAATTTCGAAGCGCTGAAAAAGAGTGCAGTGGGTTACTTTGAACAAGAATGTAAAGAAAATATGTGAGAGGGATTCGTACATTCGTTTTCTGGGATATTGAAAAAAATGCGATATTAGAATAATAACATTTTATAAATTTAGTGAAACACATTTGTAATTATTGCTCGGAAATGAAATCTATAGTGTTTTCCAATGAGAGTGATATGATTTCTTTAAAAAACACTAATTGTTAAAGAAATTCAAGTGTTTTTTATTTAATGTGAAGTACAATCGATACAATTAAGTTCTGAGTATAAAATCACTCAAATGGCCTCCACGACTTCTTTTGCAGGAACAAACTTGATGAATTCAATTTTTGAGCACTTTTCCCACTAAATCAAGTCATTTATCATGAATAGCACGTTCAATATTGACTCTTATAGCTTGAAGAGAATCTGGTTTATTGCTAAAGACCAATGACTTCAAATAACCACACAAGAAGTATTCTAATGGTGTTAAATCACAACTTCTTGGAGGCCATTCAATGCCACAAACCTTTCTCGCAATAATTGGGTTATTGCACGTGCTGGATGACTCGTAACCCCGTCTTGTTGGAACCAGATGTTGTTAATGTTGTCAACTTCTTATAATTGTGGCCATAAGAAGTTGGTTATAATCGATCTATACCGGTAGTAACAGTGCTACCAGCTTCATTTCGAAATAATTACGGACCGATGATTCCATCAGACCAAAAACCACACCAAACTGTCAATTTAGGTGAATTTAATGGTTGTTCATGAATAATTTGTGTATTTTCTTCGCACTAACGTCGACAGTTTTGTTTATTTACCGCACCCCTCAGATGAAATTGAGCCTCATCTTTTCTTAAAAAAATCGTTATCGTTTTCAAGTTGTACCAAGGAAAAATCAGCAATCAGTTGTTCTTGCGTATATCTTGCATGATGAAATTGTAACCATTACTTACGACACTTAGAAATCATATCATCCCTATTGGAAAACCCGTTATAATGCAAAACAACGAAGTAAAATATTATTTAAAAAAAATCCAACATTTTGTTTGTTTTTCTCCCTATATTTATATTGCTAAACAAAATACTTCATTTGGTGGCACTTCTACATTTCTTTGAGGGCTTTATGATATAAGTTCGGAAGCCTGAATGTAAACTTATTTGAATTTGAATTTGATATAAGTGGATAAGTATGGTTTCTCAAACTAAATTTAAAAGCCCTTGAATATTTTCAAACTAATTTCGTTGAATTATTTTAAAAGTTAAAAATATTGCTTAATGGAGAGAGAAAGATACCTATTCCGCATGATAACGGAACTACATACCTCGATATTCATTAACGTTTATCCTGAAGACGACACATTTTACCAAAACAATGCAGCTTGAATAATCAAGAAAGCTTTTAATAATCAAGAATTCTGCAACTATAAAAAAGTAGTATTTAAAAATTCTATTTCAGATTCCGTTAAATTTTCTTCAGGAATGCACCAGGGTGGCTCTCTAGATCCGATTTCTCTTTCACTATTCTTAAATTATTTTTCTTCTGAGATAAAATTTTCAAAAAAAAATTATGTGTGCTATAAGCAGATCAAACAAAATAGTTGAGTAGTGTAAAACAAATCGAATACCCCTAAATCTTAAAATTTTTAAGGTTACCGTGGTCCAAGGAATTAAAAGTCCCTTAATTATTAAAGCGTTACGCAAAATATTAGTAAGACCTATGCTATAATATCAGATCGATTCTAATAGCAATTAAGTAAAAGTCTTCCATCGTTGGCAAGAGCTCGAATAAACCAGAAAATGTGGAATTCCAAAGAAAAATAGAGAGCCTCTCTTTGCAAGCCAAAACTGGTTCAACCACTGAAAAGTCACAGCTGCTGGTGCCTATCCCCTATTTATCGCAGATACGAGTCTATATTACAATTGCTGTAATCGAACTCCTCTTTTGCTTTGAAAGATTTCTGTAAATTTTTTTAATCATAAAGTGTCCCCATCGCTCAACTTGGTGCCGTATGTGTTAACTAACCCGTGCACCTGTAAAGCTCGCTATTATGTCCTAAAGAGAGAGAGAGAGAGAGAGTTTCTACAAGAAATAGGTTTGAGAAAGCCTGAGATAAGAAGTTTAAATTTGATCAAGCCTATGACAAATTTTAAAATGAGTTAAGGCTTGAGGCTGTGCACCTGGAAACCAGTTGATTGATGTCTTTGTTAAAATTAATGTGACATAACGCATTGGTCTAGATACAGCCCAAATATAGAAAGAGACAGGGACTCTGTCAGCGAGTACTATCGTTCGATCCGGGAAGCGAATACCTCACCACAATCCGCATTAAAGCGGTATTCATCAGAATATCGCTAATTTGCACGATTCTGTAATTAAATTGTGACACTCAAAATTCCGTGATACAAAAGTCCCGAAACACATAAGCCAGACACGACCAAACCCAGTTCAGACATATTCCAGATACTATCAAATTCTGACAAAATATAATCCAGCCACGACATAATATATACAAAAATAAAGGTCGACAAAAATCCCAAGTACAAAAACAATTGAAAACTCGCGCTCACTACAAATCAAAGGAGGAGCACGGCCAAATCATTTCGGCAGTCATAATGTGACATACATTATGGCCTATTTTATGAATATTGAAATGAAATATTTAATTTTTTTCAACAAATTTATGGATAAATTTGCAACAACAAAAAAACCAAAAGTAAATTATGTAGTGGATGAAGAGTTATCGAGATTTTGTCTTGTCTGCAGGTATCTATATCTTGTCTATTCAGTGTATTTTCTGGATTTTTTTTGAATTTTCTGGATTAAGTACTGTCTGGATTTTGAAAGTCGGGATTATGGAGTTCCCCCAACTTGGCTCCATGCTGCGACGAAAGAGTACGACGATGTGATGAAATATGTTTTCTATGAGCGAAGATTATATTAGAAGAAAATTCGCATAATTGTCTCCAAATCGAAAATCTCGCAACCAAATCGATAATGTTGTGATATACGTACCACATGTATCCAGTGTTCTAGATATACTAAAGCTCCGAGGACCTAAAATCTACTCTATATACTCTATCACTATCTTGTCGTATCCAAAATAAGCAGTCGTTTCTATGGAGTGAAGAAGATGCATACTCAACAGGAAACCAAGAAGTTTCGCTGACGTGTGGGAAAGATATCGAGCACTGTAAGTAAGAACTTTTTAGGAATGAGATATATATGTACTGAAGTAGAGAGCATATTGAGTTTATGGAGATGGCACTCCTCCATCCGAACTCCCAATCGACGATGGTGCACACATTTCATTATCCGCCTATTATGAAGTCCAAACATGCTTGCTTGAAGCATAACAATCTTAATATGACTGTTCTATAACGCAGGCCTCTTCCTATCTGGCGATCTGGATGAATGACTAAAACCCACCGTCCACTGACTGAACCTTATCAGTGAGAATTTCATTTTATTATATACAATTATTTATAAATTAATTTACGTAGTATATGATGTTGTCATCAACAGATTATAAACAAGCTTACAAGTAAAATAAAATATATAAAAAATTAATCAACTAGTACATATGTACAAAACAAGCGCAATCTTGTTAGTGCATATGTGTGAACAAGCTCAATCCCACAAAAAACGAGACAGTTTGTGTGTTGAGCTCATGATCGCTTCAAGGATACAATTCGTTCGAAAACTGCAATTAGTCGAAATAAATTTACAAATCATCTTACCTGCTATTTCAGAGATGTTTTTAAAGAGATGATGCATATACATACATACGAGTATAAGGCGTACCAGATCATTCGATTAGCTACTTGATCGTGCGAACCGTTATAACTAGGAGGTAGTTTGACTAAAAAAACCAGTTTACAAAAAAATTCTTGTTTGCAAATATTTTATTTATTAAGGGGCGTATATTATATTGTAAATTACTTGCGAATCGATTATTAATGCCCTCTTAATTTCAAAAGATAAACATTCTTAAAATGCGCTTTGCTCATTTGATTAATCGCATTATCAGCAAATATTAAAAACTGAACGATCAGTGGTGATGAGTCGTTTCACCAGTGAAGTTAATGATAGAATTTCATTCAAAAATTAATTAATAAAAGTGTTTTAAGATGAGTGAACAATATTATGTGAAATTATTGCAATATATCTCAATATTATTTTTGTGTTTTTTAAACGCTTATCCTGTGGCTGCAACCACTTGTGTTACGCCTTTTGGCGTTCTAGGTGACCAGCAACCGTTAAGCGATTGCAAGCCGATGCTGGATTTTGTTAATGAATATGGCTTAAAAATGACATCTGTACAAAGGAAATTTTTAGAAATGAGTTTTGTGAATTATACACAGGTAAAATGTTAATATAGCCTTTAAAATACTTGAAGAAGTTATAATGTCAAAATGTAATGGCGGCTAGCTTCCAAATTAGAGAGAAGAAAAACATTTTTATTCTTTTCATAAATGTATTTGTTGTAATGATTATAATGTGGTTAATTGCGCGGTCGCCAGTAGTTGATTTCGAAATGTGTGTCTACGTTAACGTTCACTAATATAAACGGTGATCCATTTCAAGATTCTTAAAAAAAAAACAAAGAAAATTCTAATATAATGGGAAATGTTTATTATCATTCGAAAGAACATTCTTTGGCATTTATTTTGTGAAGATTATCTCTTTCAAATGTTGGCGCCGTCTTGTTGAAACCAAATGTCACGGAGATTGTGGTCGCCATTGAAAGTTACGTTCTCACCGGTATCATTTTTGAGGAAATATGGACCGATGATTCCACTGGCCCACATACTACATCAAACCGTTTTTCTGGATGAAATGGCTGCAGCAATTTTGCTCGTCTATATACCCATTGAGCCAGAAAAGGGTCTCATCGCTGAACAAAATTTGGCTCGAAAACGTCGAATGTTTTTGGAACTTTTAATAGAGCGAAGCGATGTCGCTTGGGAAGGTCGAGCGGCTTCAGTACTTGCACAAGCTGTATTTTATACGCTTTCAATTCAAGATCTCGACGTAAAATGCGCCAAGGCGTTCCATACATCAGTCCGAGCTGCTGCGGACGGCACACTCTCAGCTACGGCCGCTATAGTTTCTTCATTGCGTGCTGGAGGTGGTCTATTTGGTCGAATATTACCCAATAACGAATGCTGGGTCTCAACATGGGTGATGGTGTTGCGAATACTACGCTCAGTACGCCGATTATGTTGATCATAAGTTGAGCGAAGCATGCGAAACACATTCTCTACAGAACGTGAATTTTCGTTATAAAGTTGAATGATTTGTAAACGTTATTCAGGCGTAAGTCTTTCCATGATGAAATGCCAAACAATACTGAACAAAAATAACATGACAGCTTTAACACGACTCACGCGTGATCTGTCAAAAAAAGGCTATTAAAAAAATGTCTCTGTTGGGATTACCCTTTCCGTATATTGTATAAGTAGCCGTTTGTTGCATTAGGGTCTACAAGAATTTTGTGTTCTGATTAAGCATTATTTCTTCGCGTAAAAAGCCATCATGAGTGATAAGTACTATGAGACTCTGTTTCATTCATTTCAACGGATAAAAAGGAAGACTAAGCTAGGGTGGAGCCGAATATGAAATAATCGTCTGGTATTAATGTGAAATGCCAGGCGGCTTATCCAACATTCACAGGAGGACTAAAGTCCAGTTATATGTGAAGTAGACTTGTTTGTGGAAACATGTTAGTGTTTTTTGGCATTTGCGTTTAACTCACTGTACTTATCATAACCACTAAGTAAGATCAAGTTTTCTTCCTTAAATATTCGATTCTAAGTCCATGGATTGGTCAAATATAGTAGGTCTGTCATATAGTAGGTAGACCTATTTTTGAAATTACCTCAAACATTTCAGCCTTTATTTCCCATTAAAAGTAGCATACCTCTCAAGTTTGGTTGAATTCTGTACACGAATGCCTTAAATATTCGATAGTGAGTCAAGCATGGGGGGAAAAGTAAAAAATCTGTTACATACGGCGTAGTTGTGGACCACTTGAACGATAGGTATCAAATATTATCGAATTTTGGCAAGTGGTTTCTGAGATATACTTTTTGACCCAAAAGTGGGTGAATTATTACTATATTCTCTGTAAATAGTACAACCGTGTGGTGGTCCTTTGGGCTAGTATCGGCTCAATTGAACGTACAGGTTGCCTAGAAAAAGTCACCATGTTAGAAATTTTTTATAAAATCGACTAAATTATGTTGGACTAGCGAGTACGTTATGCAGTTGAGATAGTAGGCATTCGAGATGAATGGGTTACTTCACAATTCACCTAAAAATTTAGGCAGGACGAGCTCTTCGTTCTCTTGTCGCTTTGAATACTCAGTTCGGATTATAAGCGCAACCTTCTGATCACTTAAAATAAGTATTTGGCGGTGTTCTTTCAGAATAAGAACGATTTTTGCACTGTTATGTTACCATAAACAAAACATGGATCGGTCGTATCATCCAGAAACGAAGAAGTAATCGAAGTAGTGAGTTTCTCTGGCTGAAAATGGACCAAAGCAGGACTAGGCAGATCTGTCGGTCAAAAAATTTATGCCCAGAGCTTTTTTTACGGTACACGATATCATGTCAAACATATCGAATGCCTTGAGAATGCTCAACAATCCTCGTTGAATATTTTTAAAACTTTTTGCACAGATTCGATGCTGATTTGAAAAGGAAACGACCACATTTTATCGAGAAAAAATTGCAATGAATTATATTTTTAATTAGGTGGCCATAACTTTCTATCCTCTGCCATTTTTCATTCCAAAAAAAAAAAAATTCAGTTCCAAAAAACTGATAGATCATCCCATTTAATTTAACTTGAACTTACCAAAATTAGCGAAATTTTAATATATATATTTTTTTTAATATTTTGCTGACTTATGAGTTTGACTTCAAACTCGATTTTTATAAATAATTAAGTACGAGCCAGCAAGGCTCGGGCCAAGTTGCATAAGTAAAATCCTACTGTCCATACAATGAGTCTAATATTTCGGACTCTCAGTTGACTTAAGTCCGAAAATTTGGTTTTGAGTTTAATAAAAGCCTAAAAAAATTTAGTTCTGATTAATCGGCATAGTCAGTGTAGCTTGTTTAAGGCAATTTGTGTCTAACTCAAATTAAATTCGTATATTGTGTTACTGCCAGCATTTTCTACAGACAATTTACCTATAACTCTTATTAAATATAGCCAAGTGATGAACTCGAAGGTTTGTTGATCTCGAATTTTATTATTTTTTTCCAATTTGGATTTATACAATATTTTATTATCTTTTTAATTTTTACTTCATCTTTTAAATTAGCGAATTATCTGTTGCGACCTGGATTTTGATCCCAAACGTGCTTTCCAGTCAATTGGCGCTGAAATACTACGGAATCAGGCAGAGTCTTGCGGTGATAACGCTCGTAAGCGTATCTCTTTCGGTTCAGAGAGTACATTCCTCGCGCACCCTTGGGCCGTACTGTTAATCTATAGTAGTGGCTATAAATTTCAGTGTGGTGGCACTTTGATAACGAATCGATATGTACTGACAGCAGCTCACTGTGTGAAGGATACACTGTAAGGACTTTTTTGTATGTAATTATGTGCTTTAGTAATTATCATATATACTTATCACACTAATCCAAGTCTAAACTGCTAAATTTTACTTTCATTCCAGCGTCGGTGTTCGTCTCGGCGAGCATAATACTGAAATATTAGTCGATTGTGAATTGGATGAAATGGGTGAAGAACATTGCTACACACCGGCTATAGATGTGCCCGTTGAGCGAGCGATAAAGCATAATGGTTTCTCTGAGACGTCATTCAATAATGACATAGCAATATTGCGATTGGCGCAACAAATCAAATTTATAAGTAAATATATCTAGAACTTTATATAGAAAATAATGCAAAGTGGTTAAAAGAAAGGCCAGGGACTGTCACTCCCGCAATATTGTCCGAAAACCAATTTGGGGAATATTTTTTGCGGTTATACCAACAACAACAAACCCACACAGCAAGCAACCCACACAACCCACACAACAAAATTCATCATTTTTTGTTACGTTTATTAGGAAGTGACAATTCTCTCTGCAACTCATCCAGAAGTAGTTTGACGGTACGCTGAACCTCTCTGAATGCCTCTCCAATAGAAGATGTATCATAAAAAGACCCACAATTGTAAATATTTCTTTTCTTTTTAACGATATAAGCTCTTTTGCATTTCTTTTATCCCATATAGTCCTCATTATCCTTATTATTAACTACGTAATCACAACGTCTCTCTACCGTTTCTGAGTTTTTGTTACAGAATCCAGGGCTCTTAATTCGTCCTGACTATCCGAAAAGATCTAGACAATTTAAGAGCAGCATTAAAATTACAGAATTGAAAGGTTCATATCTGTTTAACCGCCAATTGAGCTTGAAAATCGTTATATTAGTTAAACGAAAGAATTTTCTAATACCAAACTTCCCTGTTTCCTAGTTGTGGCCTATCACATGAATAGAGTGGTTTATATCGGGACGACAACTCAACTTACTCATTTTTGTTCTTCTTTCTTGGCAGTCATAAAAGCAACTTGATGTTCTTTTGCTAATTCGATGCAAGAGATTACAGTTTTATTTAAAAAATAAGTTCTTTATAGGGCACTCTAAAATACAAAATTTCAAGGCCGATTCTAATACTATAAATAATATATCCATAAAAGGTTCTTAATATATTAACAATTTAAAAATCGATGGCTAAATTTTCCCTATTGCAGATAGCGTGAAACCAATTTGCATACCCGAATATCAGGGACAAGATTTTCATAAGGAATTTGGAATTATTGGCGGTTGGGGTGCCACCGAGAATTGTAAGTAAGCCCCAAATACATATGTATAGTTGTACAAAAAAAAATTGAAGAAAATTTTCTCATTTTCATAGCATCATTCTCTAACGTACATCGTGAAGCTGATATTCCTCTTATTTCACGTGAAAACTGCCAGGCGGTTTATCGACGCCGTGCTGTGGATAACACAAAAATCTGTACCCGTGGCGTTGAAGGTGAGAACACATGTAAAGGTGACTCGGGTGGACCATTATATGTGCGTGTGGAGGGTCATGCTACAAGTCGTAAATTCCGTTATATGCAAATAGGTGTAATATCATTGGGTTTTAAAAACTGTGGCGCAATCAGAAATACTCCGGCAATATACACAAATATCGCATCTTTCATTGATTGGATGACATACCATATCGAATTGTGAAAAAAATTAACGAAATAAAAATGAATAAATAATTAATATAAAAAATTAATTCTGCATTGAAGTGAATTTAACAAAAATCTCCAAAAGATTTTTATTCTTATATTTATTTACGCGTATAATAATCCAGAATACCTTTTTGCATATAAGTGACTGTACAAGGGATTTCTGATCTATCGGTAGACTTAGGTTGGCCAGTGTAGCGTTTTTCAATCGAAAATGGCAGCAAAAAAGGAGTCGGTAGATCGAGTGCTCTAAGGTGTCACTTCAGTTAAGGTTGTCAGCATATACTCTGGCATTCTGACATCGAGCCTGGCTTTCCATCTTCGAAGTAAATTTTGTTTTTGCTGATAACAGCAAAACTGATGAATTTGCAAAATTGAGCATCCTTGTCTCTGGATACCTGTACGGAACTAATGGACCTGCAAATGCGACGATGTATGTGATATCGGAAGATATTAGAATATATTGTGGAATATCGAAGCAACTTCTACTACCAAATCTCCCCAATGGCTTCTGAGAGGGTTTCTCACAGAGATGGAATCAAATAAGCACTTTTTCCATGACTGTCCTACCTACGTAAGACTACGGCTCAATCACCTTAGCTTTCATATCGCTTGACCAACATCGCTTGGCAGAAGATGAGCATTTTTACGAAAAAATCATCTTTTCCGATGAAGTACACCTCGGCGACTACATTAACATTTGGCTTGCTGGATTTGAGGCTCAAAAACCTATCTATGAAAACCCAGTGCATCCTCAACGAGCGACTCTTTGGTGCAACATGTAGACCGGTGCCGTCATTGGTCCGTTTTGGGAAATTGAAAACGAAGAAGTAGCTGCCTTTATACATGAATCTTTTGCGCTTTGTTCGAAATCACATAAGTAGAACAAACAGTCGTGTCAACTGACCACCTCGCAGTTGCAATTTGACTCCGGTGGTCTATTTTTTGAACCTTTAAAAACTAAGTGTTACCCCAATCGTCCGGAGACTATTCATGACTAGAACCACGAAATTAAACTCGCCAGTGCAGCAATAGAGAACCGCACAATCGTAAATGTTATGAGAAGCTGGGTCGACAGACACAACAGAATGGGTTATTACAAGGCCAAATGTGACAGCTATATAAATGAATTGATGTTTCATCATTGACTGGAATATTGGACATTTCAATAAAGACTAAATTATTGAAAAATATTTATCCACCTCTCTTTAAAACAATTTTTAACCACAATTTTTTCGTGGCTCACCTTATAAAACACTGTAAGTGAGCTGTGTTTACGAAATGAAATTAAACTCCTCATTAAAATCCATTCACCATTCGGAGCCGACTTAGAAAATATATAAGATTCTTCCATTTGTTGGAAAAAGATAAGAGACACGCCTCAAATTATGAAAGGAGCTCCACTGCATTTTAAGCTAGTAAGTATTTTAAGGTATCTAGAATCACTTTTTTCATAAAGATTAATATATTCGAAGCAATATTTTATTTACTTTTGTACATACAATCTACCAAGTGTTAGAGTTGATCATATTATCTAAGAAACTCCTCTATTTAAGGCATAAAAAATTACCAAACAGTATTCTCTTCGCTTGGGAAGTTACTTAAAAGTAAGTAAACTTAAAAACAAATCACTCCCCTCCACGAAATTCAAACACTCAACCAACTAGCTCATCAGTTAGTTGGTCATCAACTTCCACATCAATTTATTTTCGTTGTGTTGCCAACGCGAGCTGTGTACCTCATTATTATGCATCAACGTTTATATTATGAAAATTCATGAAAACTCATTGCTCCTTCGGCTTCTGCTGCCCACCACACCGTCACAAGGTATAAGACAAAATAAGATTTGAGTAAAGCAACTGCTGCTAAATAGAAGCATCATTGTTTATCTGCGTCCAGGAACGTTGACTGGTACGACAGCGATTTTGTTAGAGGACAAACGAAAAACTATAAATATTGCTTAAAAGCAATTTAAAATATTTATGAACATTAATAAAGGTGAACTCGGTGGCTTTTAAGGAGTAATAAAGAGAGGAATAAAAGACGGGGATAAATAACGCAGCTGCCAACACAGCTACTGCTTACCACCTCTGACTGCAGCTGTGCGAATTACTCGACTTTGCGCCAAACTTTTGTAACTTTCGTTGAGAAAACTTCAATTTGACAATCCCTGTTTTGTTTTCTTTAAGTTCATGTAGTTATTTGTGCTTGTCACTTTGAATAAATGCAAAGTTATCTTCGCTATTATTAGTTTTGTTTAACACTTGCTAATGAATGGCCTGCACTTTTCAACTTTTTTATAGAGTTTTTGTCAAATATTGAAGGAAGCTTTTTCGCGATTGGTTGACTTTGAAATCTGCAAATTAAAATTTCGAAATACAAACTTTTTACTTTAATTTGAGCAAGTAGCTGAACTTTCTAAAACCAGATTTGAACAATTTATGTACTAAGAGGAGGCACATTGCTGCATCCACAATGTGCCTCCTCTTAGTACATAAATTGTTCAAATCTGGTTTTAGAAAGTTCATCTTCATACACTTTATTTGGAGCTTTCAAAATCTTAGGCACAACTATTCGATTCAATATTAAAACAATGGAATTTGTCACACCCGCATAAAAGTATGCGAGTTCCATCTTTTCTTACAAAATAAGAAGATTTTACGAGATTTTCTCCAAAGAAGGAAATGTGATGCATCGTAAAATGTCTTCTAAAGGACTTCTTCAAAAACTGAACAATAAGAATCTGGAGGTATGATTTGGAAAAATTAAATAGTCTAACTATCAAATATTCGTGCTGACTTAACAGCATAACAAGGATGCATCAAGTTTTGCTGTGCGCTACATATGCAAGTGAGACAAGTCGCACAAGAGACCGACATTACAAAAAGAAACCTGCACTGAACTGATTCCTGCATTCAAAACTGTTTCTCAGAAACCTTATTTGATAAGTAACAAAAATTCTTTCCCAATTCTTTACATAAAGTTTGGATGGTGCAGACTTCTAATGTCTCAAAACAAAATCTGTTGAAATTATTGGCACGAAATTGTAAGAAGAAATTTTGGTAGGCCGCGGCTTCAAAAGCTAAGGTCCTTGTGATATTTACTACAGCGCTCATATAGAAGAGCGTAAATTTTAGTTGGACTTGTGGTGAATAAACGTCTCGCCGAAATCCTTATTAAAGGAATGTTCTTCAAACTCATTATTGTGTCCACTTATTTGTGTCCACGTAACGTAGGAAGAGAAGGACGATTTGACCAAAAAATTCTCTCTATGAGATCTGGAAAGCACTGATGAACGCTGCCCACGTCACGGGAAATCAAAATCATACTTGGCGATTTTAACTCCAGAGTAAGCAAAATATCTTCAGTCGGAAAATGCAGCATCCAAGGCAAAACATCACCAAATGGGTTGAGGATGATCGATTACGCCGAGGCTTAAAGTATAGTTGTCTAAAGTTCTAGATTTCAGCGCAAGAAAATGTGTCAAGCTACTTGGCTGTCCCTAGATCGATATGGACGCTGTCCAATAACTGTCATATATAGTGTCCAATATTTGTTTGCTTACAAGTTGGAGTCTCAAAACATAATGCCTAAGGGATTGCCAGAAAATATTATATTCCTAAGCCCACCTTGCATTTTAAATTGAAAAATCCTGAACATAGGACTTCCTTCGGACCACGACCTGAAGAAGAAGAGTCTATCTTAGAGCTTTGGATTATGAGGTTAATGAAAAAGGGTTTCCCTTTAAAAGTTGAAAATTTACGACGAAGTGTATCCAAGTTTCTCGAGGACAATCCTCGGCCAAATCCTTCTAAAAAAATTATCCTAGGGATGGGTGGGCTAAAGCTTTTTTGAAACAACACCCTGACATCGTTCAGCGAACTAGTGAGGGGCTCGCGCAGGCTAGTGTAATCATCTCGGAACAAGACATCAGGAAATTTTTTTCCGAGATACAGCAGTGCTTAGAAGATATCGATCTTTTGCAGTTGTTGAGCGAACTAAATCGGATGTTCAACGGCGATGAGAGTGGGTTCCAGTTTTGCCCAAAAACAGGAAAAGTACTGGCTGTCAAAGGAACTAAAAATGTATACAGTATTGACACCAATAATTCCAAAGAGTCAATCACAGTATTGTTTACGTTCTCAACATCTGGAGAAGCCTGTCCGCCTATGGTTGTTTATAACTAGAAAGAAAAAATTTCTGATGGGATTCCAAAAGACTTCCTAGCTAGGTATTTTAATTTTTTAAAGACAAAAAGTTTAAATAATTATTTTAAGTTATTTTTTATTCAATTTCTTCATAAATTTTAATTTTTTTGATGTGATTTCTTTAATTTTTCATGATCTTCAATTACCAAGACTAATTTAAGTTTAATGATGAATAATTTGCTCCTTATTTAGTTTACTTAGATTTTTATAAATATATTTAGCTTTTGAAAATCAATTTTATTATTATAATAAAAAACTCATTGTTCTCATGTTGTTTTCTTATCTGTATAACTTTTCCTTATATTTACTGACTGTCCAATGACTTTTATTGACTGTCCAATAACTTTTATTGACTGTCCAATAACTTTTATTGACTGTCCAATAATTAAAAATGTTGTCCAATGACTGTGATTTTTGTTTACAATACTGATATTTTGCAATTATTTATAAAATATAGGATTTTTAAATCATTCTTATGAAAGCTTATTTCACATCAATTCAAAATATATCTATAAACTAAGTTTATATCATAGCCGAGGAAAAAAAATATTTAAGCTAATTTGTTTGCTTAATTGTCTAATGACTGTCGGTTTACCCTACATCTACGTCACTACATCTAAATTTGGTATGCTAGTTAATAGTATACGACTTTGTAAACTGATGCTAAACAACACCAGAAGCGTCGTAACAATTTTGACAAATCCCTGTGATCCGTTCAGTACGAAAAGAAGTTTGCGACAAATTTATTTATTTCGCAAGATTTCTTTAATTATTTCAACGATGAAAAGTAAATAATCGGGACCTTTAAACGAACGTGTGTTCATATCGAGGCTCTCACGTCACTGTTACCAGTTATTACTTCGATGTTGAAGACAATTCTACGAATAAAAAATCACACTCAGCAAGTCACTTCTCACTCCCTTCCTGCTATATGGTGCAGAAGCGTGCACAATAAGGAAATCTTATGAGTCCGTGCTAAGAATTTTAGAAAGAAAAGGTTTCGAATGATTTATGTAGTTTTAGGCCTTGTCCACGGTCAAGGGGAGGGAGAGAAAGGTGACCACCACACCTTGAAAAGAACAGGTGAAGACTTGGTGTCTCAAATTAACGCATACAAAACGACTGGCATACTATTATTAGTGTGGCTTAAATCGTGGTGTAGGCATTAATCAAGAACGTGACGGATCCCAAATTAAAACTTTCCTCTTTTGGCAGTGATAAGGATCCGCGGTACGCAACATGGATGCCAGAGTTGGATTTTCGCCCTGCCACTTTAACTGCAAGCAAACTATAAGTAAAACTACATTAGTGAAATAGTCACTTTCATAAGTCACATTCATAAGTGTACAATAGTAAACATTCTTCTCGTAAATATACATCAAAACGGAACTCGGAAGTAAGGTGAAACGAGGTTTTCGTGTGAACTAGCCCTAAGTAAGATTTGTATAGCACTACCGTTTTGAACACAACGCTATAGCCTAAAATTATGCTTTAAATAGATAACACCAGCTCAAGTCGAGCTTTCTATTTCTGTTTCAGCTCGTTCTCTGAAGTCGCTCTTTGTTTTAGTAATGCAAAAAAAGGCACATAAAATGCAGATTATTTTGTGGAATGTGTTAACTTTTACTTAAGTTAAACTAAATACATACATATGAACATTCATATACAACAAGTAAGATAGACAACGGTAGAGTGGAACCGAACTTAACATATCTGGTTATTATTCATATTAAATGGGCAGTACATGACAAAAAATAATAAGTTTATTTAATACAATAAAAAATAATCAAGAAAACAGCAGAAATTAGAATGAAACTTATGTTGAAGGTTTTATACCCTACCAAGTTTCATATAAAATTAATTTCAGATCCAACGTTATATTATTAAATTTTGTATGTAAGTACAAACATTAAAGGTATAAAAATACCAGGCGCTTAAAATGTAAAGAAAAAATTATAATCTCAATATAATATCTACACATGCTCGTATGTTATATAGTGTACTTAAAGTATACAAACATATTGCATTATGAAAGTTGGCTTTTACTCATTCTAAAGTTTTGAACCAAAGAAAAAGTTTTTAATTTAAAGAAAACTAAGTTCGGTTGAACTCGAACATTATATACTCGGCTGATATTTATATGTAATGTCAGGCAGCTTATGAGAAGGGCAAAAGTCCAGTTATATGGAGCGTAGATTTTTTTTTTTTTTTGCAAATAAAAGGTTATCCATTTAGTGGTTTTGAAAGTGAGGGGCTATATTTCGGCATCTGTCAATTCAAACATGAGTTTTTAAGTTAAAGCCATACATTTATGAATGGATCCTTTAACAACCTCACATCGCGTTAAAATTGTTCAAACCTACTACAAAAATGGTGATTCAAACGTGAACATATTTCGTGCTTTCAGAGGAGATTATGGTGCACATAATCGTCCAACTACTCAAACAATTCGGAAATTTTAAAGAAATTTGAAGAGACTGGACTGGTTATAGATGATATAAGTCATGTGCATCATTTTTGCTCGTTTCACCTCAAATATCACTGTTGTATGTGAAAGTGCAGCCGAAAACACGAATATGTGTCTATATCTTGGCGTACTCAAGAGTTGGGACTTTCTTTCAGCACATTATGGCTATTGGACTCACACCCACATCCAGCTCACACAACAATGAAGCTAGCTGACCATTTACAACGTCGTGGTTACGTCGATTTGGTGCTTGATAGATACGTAAATAAGCTAAATTGTCACTTTTCCGCCTCCGAGAATCCTCAAATAATTCAAGCGAGGTCATTACACCCAAAACAAACTTACTATCTGGTGCGATTTTTGGTCTGGAAGTGCGATTATTTTTACTTCTTTGAAAACAATAACGCCGAGGCTGTCACTGTCAATTCAGACTTTTTTTGGCCTGCAATTGATGAACACGACTTGAAAAATATGTGGTTCCATAAGATCTTGCGATTTGACACCTTTGGAATTCGTTTTGTGCGGCTACGCGAAAGACCGTGCCTATGTGGATAAATCTTCAATTCTTGAGCACTTGGGAACCAACATTCATCTAGTTATGGCTGAGACACACAATTTGCAAAAATTCACGAGGCGGTCATTTTAATGATGTAGTGTTTCACATATAATCCGTGGCTTAAACTTTATAATAAAAAAGGAATTTTACGACAAAATTTATTTTAAATGCATTTTATTTACATTTATTTTGGAAACCGCAAAATGGACGACCCTGTATTTGGAAAGCGCTGTAAGATCAAGTTTTTTCAATAAATATCTTAAATATTAAATCCTAAGCTCACAGATTTGTCAAAAATAGAAGGTATGTTAATATGAGAGATAGGACTATTTTTGAACCAGTGTCAAGTAGGATTTTAGTCCCTATTGAAGGATACCTACCAAATTTGGTTCAGTTCTGTTGATCAATGTATTAAATATTCAAACTCGAGTCAAGCGTGAGGTGGAAAGTAAAAAGTTTGCTATACAGGACAGTAGCATAGTTATAGAATTCTGTCCTCTGTTCACAGGTTTCTGAGATGTAATTTTTGATACAAAAAGGGTGGTGTCGCGTCCACCCGAAATTTTTATATTTGATGCAATCGTCTCTCCGGAATATGACTTTACTTGCAAATTTGGTGACTAAAATAAGATATTTTCGTACTTTTCAATTTACCGTTATATGGGAGATGTGCGTGAACTCGGTTCGATATAAATCATTGACAATACGGTACGTTCTTGTGATCAAAGAATGTGCTGAGTTGAGTTATCGAATACACAGACGGATGAACAGAAAGATGGACGAATAGATAGACATGACTAAATCGATTCGTCATTCTGTGAAGTTTGATATATTTATCGCGTTTTCTTTATAACGTTACATACAGCTGTTAGTCGAACAAACTTAATATTCTTCTTACATACAACAGCCGAGTAATATTAAATAAAAAATTTATATTTCATAAAAACTGCTACCCTCATCACTCTCCTTATCTTAAGTGCATTGTAAAAAGTTTCCAGAAAATTTGTCTATAATTTATCTGTCACATTTTGAACAACTATTTTTTAAAATGTTCCAAAAACCTCAAAAAATTACATGGAGGGGTTACTAGTATTTTTATATTTCTTTTTGGACTTAGAAAAAGTCAAAACAAAAGAAACGAATTGTAGTATAACTCAAATACAAACACATACATGTGTATGTAACGTATATATGACCATATATATACATATTTAATAAACAAAGCTAGCAAAAATATTTAAAAGTAAATAAATTTTACATCTCGGTCTTTTTGGATAGTTTTGCGTTCAAACCTTTGTCTTGGAGCGAAAATTTCTCAAACAAAAGCCGCTGGGGGCAATGATTAATAGAATTAGAATAGAATAGAATCTTCATTGTAAGTGAATATTTTCTACAAATAAACTTCGCGCACACCTTTGGCTCACTTTAAGTGGAATTTCACAAAAATATTTAAGGAAACCAAATTAAATAAATAAAATTTTAGTTACAAAATGTGTTACTTTTCAAGTTCAAAATGTTATTACTCACTACCATAAACTTCAAGGGCTACATGCGGATTTCATGGTATTCAGATTGTGAAGACCAACAAAAATGCAGCGTTTAACAAATGCTTTATAATGCTGGGCACAATGCGCTGGATTACGTGATAGTCATTGATAAACATACTGGATTTGGTCATTATGACGGGATTTTGCAAGGCGCATGCGCTCAATGAATACATATAAAGCCGAAAGGTTAATAAAATACTATACATATTAATTGGCGTTAAATTTAGTTTAAAAATAATTAGTTCATGCTCTATTTAAATTAAGATTGCAATTATTTAAGTCTAAAGAAAATTTTCAAATCAATTTTAAATAATATGGGTATGCTGCTTTATTTAACAAAAAATATTAAATTTTTGTTTACATGTACGTCATATGATTTCTTTTTCGCTTCTTCTACCCTAGCTACTTGAGCACAATTTACGCGTTTATAGCGGAATAAACAATAGCCCAACATTCGTTTTTTTCGCAGCTCGGCGCCAGTTGAAGACATCGAGTGAGGACAAGTTCTTTTTTATTTGATCTTTCCAATGGAGTGGAGATCTTCTGCTTCCTCTGCTTCCATTTTCTTCTGCTTTCACCACCTCCAAGTACTGCATAGAATACTTTCAAAACTGAAGTATTATCGGCCATCTCAATGAGTAAACCAGCCAGCGTAACAACTGTTTCTATATTCGCTGAACTGTGTCGATTTCGCCGCATATTCCCTAGTCTGCATAGTGTGATTCTGCGCTGCATTTCAAAGGTGACATTGTTGCTGGTTCCAAGATAGACTAAAGTGTCTACAACTTCAAAATTATAATCATCAAAAGTGACGTCGTGCATGCTTTGACTGTTTATTTGATGGCAGGAGAAGTATCCTCGTAATCTACCAAAACCCTGCGGTTGACATAATACCTATATAGCTGGAGCTCCTCAATTTTTTGATATGTATCTTGATGTTTTCCCAACAAATGGAGAGACCTACGAAATAAATTATTGTTAATAAAAAAAAAATTATATGTTCAATCTCCAATTGTGCACTGTCACATTTCCTACTGGGTAAGCACTACACATCTTGAAGCTCAAAGGTGAATCGCATTTAAAAGTATTTAATAATAGGGTTGTGGTTCAATAAACGATTGGATAAAACAGGTTCGTTGAATACCTTTCGCAAAACAGATAAAATTAAAAATTATGCGAATGCTGTGGAACGAAATATTCACATAATGAATACATATTATGTCACAAGAGTGTTAAAACAAAATATTGATACAAAATTTTTTATATTTAAAATATAGCGGAAACAAATAAATGCTAAAGAGCAAACCTTTATATCAAAGCACACTAATCTAAACAATCAAGACACACTGAAATGTTGCATAAACATAAGTGCACTCCAAAATGTTTGATCTAGTACAAAAAAAGGGGAAATTCAGTAAATAATATTTTATTAATATAATATTTCCTTATTTTGCGGAAGGTATAGATGTAAAAAAATATATATATTATCTAAGCACTCTCCAAAAAGATAGCTTACATTATGTACTAAATTATCACGAAGTTTTTTGGTTTGAATTAAATTCTTTAAACCCTACAAAAATTCAGTACCCTCACTTTCTGGATATGCTTCGTACTTATATGCGATATGCCCTTTGTGGACAGCCATTTAAAGTATGGTATTCTAATTTTTACAAAAGACTGTCTTACTGTTTTCTAAAAAGGGTATCAAGCAATTTATACTGACTTTTCAAAAGCTTTTGATAGAGTATCTCACAGGGTCCTAGTCTCCAAATTATCTAGTTTGTCTTTTCACTCTACTTTTCTTCAATGGACAACATCTTGCCTATCTAATAGACTATGAGCAGTTGCTTTTGATAATGTCTCACCCCGATCTTATATAGCGACATCTCAAGCCCCTTGCTATTTACCTTATTCATGAATAGTGTTAGTTCCTCGTTTCTTACATCTAAATTTCTTTTTTACGCTGATAACCTTAAGATTTACTCAGTAATTAATCTCTTGAGTGATTCCGTTGCGCTTCAAGTGGACCTTGACAAACTCACTCCACTTATACACGAAATAATATACTTACGAAATGCTAGCCTTTATGCGCCGTAATAGTACTCTATTTTCAGATCCTTACACGCTGATTATTCTTTATGTTTCACTGGTAACAACAAGGCTCGACTATGCTTCATTTATCTGGAGACCGTACCATTCTTCATATATAAGCCGCTTAGAACGAGTCTAGAAAATTTTCATAAAATTTGCCTTAAGCTGCGTACATTTTTTCTGAACCAATTCCTTCGTATGAGTCGCATTGTCTGCCATTGGGTATTAAATCTCTTTCCTCGTTGCCTCTTTTGTAACCAATATTGTAAAAGGATAAGCCGACTGCCCTAACCTCTTGGAAGGATTACATTTCAATGTCTCTAGTTGAAATCTTAGGCATGTAACTTCTTTTTATATTGGGCTTGTAAAAGTATGCCCCATTAAGAAGAACCTTACGGCAATAAATGGCATTTTGAATGTTGATTTGTTTCTATCCCTTGGAGCAGCTCGTACTATATTATATAATAACTTTAATTAGCCTTAAGTCTAAGGCTAGTCAGTAAGAATTTACTGTTAATTTGACCGAAAATAAATAAATAAATAAGTAAATAATTGATTTCCAATGTTCTGTGATAGCTTTACATCACACAGAAAGGCATTATTTTTTCCTCTTCCCCTTCTAAATCATGCTATGTGAACGGCTATTATATGGTAGAGCCTTTTTACGAATGCTTTCCGAATGGCCAGTGACCTGTCTTTGTGCCTGAAAGCCCATATATATTTTTCTTCGATGTATTTAATATGTAATTTGTTTTGATCATGACATACTTGGTTTCCTTATCTAACACTTGGCAATAGATTTCTATCTGTTCAGATATATTTGTTCAAATTACAAGTGATGCTTTCTTCCTTTCGCTTCAGTTTAAAGAGAGATGCTACCGACTTGGTAAACTCGTCAACTTTTTCTGGAGCGAAAACATTGCTATGGCCTAGAACGGCTACCCGCACTTGCTGACAAGGCTTTAATTGATCGCTGGAGAAGATAATGCTGCCTTGCTCTCCGAATATATTCTACGGAGTATCATCCTATAGTCCTTAGATACATCTACAGGCCTTTTCAATAGCTAGCACTTCCGCTTTTAAGATACTAGCTAAGTACCATTAAGAGCCATCGGTGTAGTTAGGAATGATATTCTAAAGAACAGGTACAGAAGAGTTTGAAGTGCATATGTCGGACCTCACTTAATGGCTACTCTAACCCCTACACAAGCTGCTAGTTATATTTCATTTTACCTATTGTTTTAATACTGTACTGCATGTAATGCTGTCCACTCAACTAAGGCTCCATAAAATTAATCTATAGGTAGTGTAAGATAAGATTGGTAAGGTTAAGGTTGATTCCTACTAAGTATTATATATGTTTTCTTTATATTTAATCGTGAACCGGCTGCAATTGCCGAGTGATTAGCATTGCGTACTGCAATATGCAAGGCCAGGGTTGAAGTCAAAGTTCGAACAACATCCAAAATTATAGAAAATTACTTTTTCTAATAGAGGTCGCACCTCGGAAGGGAATTTCTAGACCTCCGAGTATATTTATGACATGAAAGAAACGCACTTCTTAAATATTCATCGGCCGTTCGGAGGAGCTTAGAAGAAACTATAGGCCCTCCTAAGAACCACAAATTGGAGGAGGAGCTCGGCATAAAATCATTTAAGCGGTTACAAAGCGCCAAAAAAATATATATTTACTTATATATAATCGAGAAAAAAAGGCTTAATTATTAAACAAAAAATATTAAGCATACAAAAAGAAAAAGTTTTCGGCAGCAAAAAATTGGAAGAGAGGCAGAAAGAGAGAGAAAGAGAAAGGAAGCCAGGTGTTGGCGACAAATTTTAATCAATTTATGATCCATTTCAAGGTTCCCTACTTTTTAAAGAAAAAAAACACAGAAAATTCAAATTTAATGGGGAATATTATCATTCGAAATATCTCTTTTAACAGTTGGCCGCGGCTGCGTCTCAGATGACTGGGATTGTCCGACTTTAGACTTTACATATCCCCATAGGCAAAAGTCTAACGGTGAGATATCACACGATCTTGGTGGCCAATCGACCGGCCCAAAACGTGAAATTATCTGCTCACGAAAGTGTTCTCTCAATAAATTCATTCATTGATGCGATGTGTGGGAAGTGGCGCCGTCTTACTGAAACAAAATATCGCGGTGATCAGGAGCATTAAATAGTCAGTTATCCTGGCACGATAACGGACGCCATTGATGGTTACTTTCTCACCGGCATCATTTTTGATGAAATATGGACCGATGATTCCGCCGGCCCACAAACCACTCCAAACCGTTATTTTTTCAGGTTGAAGTGGCAGCTCTTTTATGTCTTCAGGTGCGCACCAAAATTTAGCTCGAAAATGTCGGATCTTCTTGGAACTTTTCAAGAGCCCATAGAGCAATGCGATGTCGCTTGGGAAGGTTGAACGGATTCAGTTCTTATACAAGCTGTTTGGATGCTTTCAATTTAAGATCTCGACGTAAAATGCGCCAAGTCGTTCCATACGTCAGTCCGAGTTGCTGCGAACGGCGCCGAATCAACTCTTTACGGCCTTCGTGTACACTCTCAGCTACGGCCGCTATAGTTTCTTCACTGCGTACTGGACGTGGTCTATTCGGTCGAATATTATTCAATAATGAATGCTGGGTCTCAAGATTGGTGATGGTGTTGCAAACAGTACGCTCAGTAGGCCAATTATATTGACCTTAAGTTGAGCGAAGCGCGCGAAACACGCGGGTTTTGTCTTTTTGTGAATAGTCGAACCACAACTCCATCGCAGCCAAAAGCATATTTCAACTATTAATATAATTTTTTAGTCGAAAAAATTATTTTCATTTTATTATAATATTTTAAAACTTCAAATAAACTGAATCAATCGCTAAAAAAAAACATACTATTTTGAACAGCAAATGAATAAACAACAAATAGAAATTCGTTCGAACGCCACTTTCGATCGCAGTCGAAGATCGAATTCAGTTCACAATAAGTACCTATTTCAAAAAGAAACGTGGAATAATTGCAGTCTTCAGTCGTTCCAAAGGCTTTATACCATTCATGAACATATAAAATGTATTGTGTTGCATGCTATATGATATAGTCTTCAGATTTCGTCAATTTTCAGCTTCAGTTTTCAGTTTCATTATTTAGTGGACTTGCCTTAGATACTTTTTGGACGGATTTTTTACCAAAAGCCTTATATAAAGGCAGGTGAATAAGATACTATGGTATGAAACACTTCGTTCACATTATAAGTGTATCCAAAGAAGAAAAGAAAAATACAAACAAATTTATTAATTTTTTTAGATTAATTTAAATGTTTATTATTTTTATTACTATTATTAGCATTTTCAATAATTTATGGAGAACTTGTTTTCTAAAAAGTTGCTTCCTTCTTTAAATAGCATTTAGCAGCTGTCATTGATGTTATTGCTCGTGTTTAATTTTTGGAATTTTTATTACAATAACAATGTCAGCTAATTCTGCCTCATGGATTATTGTAGATTTTTTTTTTCAAATACAAAAATAATTTCAGCATTTTGTTATCTATTTTTATCACATTTCGCAAATGAAATAAATTTAAAACATTGATTAAAACTGTATAATTTTAAATTAAAAAAATTTAAAAAAAAATAATCAATAGAAAATAGCACGTTATGGCATTCCGATATACATTTGTATTGTATATGTTTGGCTGTGTAAAAATTTTTTTTTTTTTC
This sequence comes from Neoceratitis asiatica, assembly GCA_030068015.2. Classification (NCBI taxonomy): domain Eukaryota; kingdom Metazoa; phylum Arthropoda; class Insecta; order Diptera; family Tephritidae; genus Neoceratitis; species Neoceratitis asiatica. The sequence continues at coordinate 58,602,241 of CM061524.1, read as the reverse complement.
AAAAAATGTAGCACCGCAGGTTTCTCTTATATATGTTATGTGTATATGTAGCTGTAGTTTTGTAATAGTATGAATGTTGATTTCGCGCGAGTGTGTGTGGGTATGTATGCATTTGTATTGTGTGTTACCTCTGGAAGCCATAAAAAAATAAAATAAAAAATTAATTAATTAATTCTATACTATAATTTTTCAAATCATCGATCTAAGCTCCTCTTGCTTCCAAAGCCGCCAAGGCTGCTGCATAGATGTGATTGACTATCGAGTAGCCCGTCAACACCTCGACGCCATCTTCGCTGACAAAGCGATTGACACGAGGTGGCGTCCTATCCAGTGACCGCGCTTCATGCTCGGCGACAATTAGACTCATTGGCGACAAGGTCGTGGTGGTGGTTGTTGTTGTAGTGGTTTCTGGTTTAGAAATTGTTTTTGTTGTTGCTACTGATGTTGACTTTTCTGGTTCAGAAGTAGTAGTTGTTGTGGTTGTTATTATTTCACGTTCAGGTGCACTGGTTGTTGTTGTTATGATATCTGCTTCAGTTGGAATGCTTGCTGTATCAGCCGTTTCACTTAATACTTCCGGCGTTTTTATTGCTGTTGTTGTTGTACTCTTACTCTCACTCTCGCTGTAAGTTTGCCACTGCTGAGTTTCTGTTGTTGTGCGCATGTGGAGTGGCTGCTCTTCGATTAACACAGACTTTGTCGTGGCTTGATTTGCTACTGGCTCTACGAGCGCTTCTAGTGTTTCCGCTTCTACTGCTGGTTCTACTGTTTCGGCATTCAGCTGTCCCTCGGCAGCTGTTGGTGTGTTTGATTTTGTAACTGCTGGCTTAATAGCGGCAAGCATTGCTGTTGTTTCTGTACTATTACTACTACCACTAGTACTACTACTACCACTACTACTACTACTACTACTACTACTGAAGGTCGTTTCGATTGTGTCTGCTGCATTAGTTGTTACAGGCCAGACCTCCGACGTCGTCTGTGACATTTCTGTGCTAGCACCCAGCTCAGTTTTTTCCATAGCAACTCTTGGTTGAATAAACTCTTCTATCACTCTTGGCGTTGTGGTAAACGGCGCCAAGGGCACATTAGCGGAATCGTCTTTAAATGATGGCGAGTATATAGTTTCTTGAACGCGTTCTGCAGAGTTTGTTGAGATCTCTTCATCTACTGTCGTTGTAGTTTGCGATATCGGTACTTTGAGCGAAGCAGTTGTGGTTTCCTCAACACCTGCCGAGTATTTTGTGTTGGCCTCATGTTGTTCTGCTGTAGAAGCGGTTGTTGTTGGTAGTCCTTGTGTATCCATTGCGTTTTCTAATGCTTCTGCTATTAATAGCTCTGTTGTCGTACTTGTTATTGTGATCGGTAGTATCTCCTCGGTTCCAACTTCGCTTAGGGTTGACTGCTCTGTTTGTGCGCTATTCGCCGTTGTAGTATGCAGATTGTATGAATGGGCTTTTGCCGTGTCTTCAGTTTGACCAGCCTTGGATGTCGTTTCAATATTAAAAGTGTTTTGGTGCTCCGGTGCTCCGGATGTCCTTTCAATATTAAAAGTGTTTTGGTGCTCCGGTGACGGTGTTTTTATAAGTTCTGGTTCAGATATTGTTGTTGTAAGGCTAATTTCAGAGTATATTTCAGATCCAGAAGTCTTTGTTGTAAGTGTTTCTGCTTTTCTTAAATCCGAATCTGTTGGTTGTGGTGGAGCAACATTTTCCGTAGTTGTAATTTCATCTGGTGTTGTAGCTGTCGCCTTTTCCTCTTGATCATTCACAAAGGCAGAAATAACTCGGTTTGGTGTCTGTGCCTCACTTTCAACAGCTATCAGCGTCTCTTGCGATTCGGTTGTGGTAGCTAAGGAGGAGCTCGCAGTTGTTGTAATTGTATCTGCTCTCTCTTTCAATTGACTCCCGATTTGAGGCACTTGAGGTTGTTTTACTTCAACTACTTTAGCTGTTTGGGTTTCAGCAAATACTTTATCATTATCAGCGGCTTGTGGCACACCTTGATTGGCAGTTTCCACAATATTTGTTTCTGCTCGTGCTACTTCACCTTCGGCAACAAAATTTTTGGCGTTCAGCGTTGATGCCTCATACTCTTGAGGTAGCTCTTTTGATAGAGGAGAGATATTGCCATTCGCTGTTGTTGTTTCTTTGCTCTCTGGCTCTTTTGTTTTTGAAGTTTCCACCGATTCTGCTGCCTCACTTGTACTTAGTGAGGTTGGCATTTTCTCTATACTCTCCGCATACTTCTTTTGTAGCAATAATAATTCGGCGGCTCGCCGTAGAATTGGGTCATCATCATCATCTTTAGAATCTATGATTGCCGCGATTGTTGTTTCTTGAATGTCATGCTGTGTTGATGTTTGAATTTCAGCTGATTTTTTTAAATCTTTACCACCGCTAGACGCACCCAAAATATTCAAATTGCTTGTTGTGTATGTATTAGCTCGCTCCAATGCCGATGTAATAGTTGTAGCAATTTTTTCACTTACTCCAACGCCTGCATACTGTGAAGCTGCTGCTTCGGCTTCTTTAGGCCGCCAGGTGACTGTCACGTCAACCGCTTCCGACAACCCTTCACTGTCACTCACCGGCGCAGTTGTGCCAGCAAATCCATCAGCAGAACCAGCTTCAGTGTTGGTAGTTGCCACCATTGATTGCATAGTTGTTGCTGTTGTCATTTCATTAGCCACAACAGCTGTTGTGGTGGACATGTTATTGCTTGTTACTGTGACTGCCAGATTTGCAGCATTTAAAGCCGCTGCCAAAATCTCATTCGCCGCTGCTGCTGCTCTCACCAATTCATTTAAGATTTGCGGACTTTCCGTTGTGGCTGGCGACATTGTAGTTGCAGCAACTGTATCCGAGAAACTCGTTCGTAATGTGGTTGTGCTGCTGGCGGTGGTGGTGGCAGTAGCAAAATCCTTTTCATCATTCGGTCCGCCATATTCAATTGTATCAACGGCATTGGCGAGTTCATGCGCGATTACTTGTCGTTTTGCCTCTTCCGCTCTACGCCATATCTGCGCCATCACCTCCGCCTCCGCCTCATCTCCGGCATATTTTGCTTCCTCTTTGTCCTTCAACTCGGCGGCCGTTGTTGTCGCCAACTCTGCCACAACTGCCGCCACCTCAGCTAACGCCATTTCTTCTTTTGTCATTGGCAGCGATGTGGACGCCAGCTCGGCTACGGTGTCGACTTCAGTACTCGCGTATGGTTGAAGGTTTGCTCCAACGGAGGAGGAAAACTCATTTGGTATGTTGTTGGAAAGGTCAGCGCCAAGTTTGCTAATCTCCAAAGTGGAATCTAATCCTTCGGCTGGTGTTGTTGCTGTTGGTTCGTTTAATGGCGCGGCATAAGCGTTGGTTATGAATGCCAGCGCGCATGTCAGCGTGGCGTAGAACAAAGTGCGTCGTGTTCGCATATTTTCCAGTTTTCGCGTTTTACAATTTTTTTTTTTGTATTTTTTTTTTTACTCCAATATTTTCCCTTTCGTTGGAATGTCGTTTTTCACGTCGCTTTGTTTCAGCTGTTCGCGCACTACTATTGAGTTTTATATGGATTTTCAATAAGTGTAAGCAACCTGTTTTTTAACTATATTCAATGTTTTAATTCACTTTTTTAAATTCAACTAACTGGATTTTACACTCGTTAAAGTTTATGTGCTGTTATTTCTCTTCTTCCCGTTCTGCAGTAACACCGTCAGTAGTGCCGACGACGAATGTGAACTGTCACCCGTCAGCATAAATGCTAATGATCTCTCAGATGCTGAATTTAATATATTTCCACAGCTCTCAAAGCATCTGGTTCGTGTGTATGTATGTACTAGATATTTGAATTTGCGCGTTTTCGATTTTTTGCTCGTTTCACGGTATTATTAATAAATTCTTTTGTTACTATTTTTTGTTGCTTTTTATTATTATTTTTTGTTGTTGTTTCTTTTTTTACTTCGTTAAACGCCAACACGTATCGGACTAACTGACGCTCGTTGGTTGCGCGGAATGAATATGTATCGCGTAAGTACCGTTCACTTTGGTTGTGACTAGTTGCGTTTACGTTTGGTGAGGAACTAAACCCGCTGCACGGGTGCTCAATAATTTTAAACACAAAATTCATGCAAACTCGTATAGCTTTCGGACAACCGGCTCGCTGGCTGGCTAGCTTTTTTGTCTGCAGATCCATCGTAAGTAAGTATGTAAGTAACCCCAGCCATAGCCACCGTCTCAGACTGCACGCTTATTAGCGCATTTTTCGCATGAATCGTTCAAGTTTTCAAGTTTTTGCCGCTTTATTGGCGAGCAGCCGCCGCTTTGTTATTCTTTTGCATTTTTTCATCGACATAACGGCTCTGCTGAATTATCCGCACTCTTTGCCACATATTTTCATGTATGTATGCATATTTTTTTTCACCGTTGTTCGCTGGTGTCTTGAAATATTTCATTCCATTCAAATTTGCATTGATCTACATTGTTATTGTTTCTTTTTTCTCTCAAAGCAGCCACCAAAATGTGGTTATTTTTTAATTGCTATGTTTAACGGTGAAAAGTAACCATTTTCTCTTGAAGTAGGCAACTTTTATCAGGTAATTGCAGTTCTCGTCTTATTCATGCATATTACACTAGAATTCATTTATTGGAATAGTTAGAAAAAGTGGCATTTCGGTGACCAAGAATTCTATAAGCGCATATATGATACACGGTCGACCACCTCCTCCGGTTTGTGGTATGCATGTTGATGTTTTTTCCAACAAATTGTGGGCCACCTCCAAACGCTTCGGTGGGTTTAGAATTGTATAACGGATGTTAGTCCATGCTGAAAATTCATCTACTTCGGTCATCTTGCAACAATATTAAATTCGTTAAATAATTTATATAACGTTTGGCGAGACAATTACCGGGTTTTATATACCTCTCCTGTACACTGTAAAATGGCATATTAACTTAGGCCCGAAATATTCAAGTACAAGAAGGAGAAGAGATAGACCCTCCGAAATTTATATCCATCGTATCAGAATCACGTGCTGAGTTGATTTAGCCATTTCCGTCTGTCCTTTTATCCGTCCATCGATTTAAACGCAGACTCGAGTTTTCAAGATATTTCAACGAAACTCTTTGGGTCATAAATCCATCAAAATATTTGCTAAGACTCTGAAATTTGGTATTCTACAAATAAATAACGAATTGCATATTGGTTCTATAAATCATCGAAGTCGAACAACTATAACTTATAAAAACCTTAGTCAAAAAAGCATCTAGGAGCGTGAAATTTGGTATTTTACAGACGTGTTTTCAAGTTAATATTGACACTGAAAATCATCAAAATCCATTTTTGCAATTTGCAATAAATTTAAATGTTCATGAATGCATGGTCGAATACATCCTTTCTTTCTTGTTTTATACGGGCATATGTACGAGTATAAAGACTTAAACTTTTGTAATTTTTTTTTAAGTTTTCCAAGACACCGCGAACTGCACAGCAGCTAAGAAACGATTCAGGTGTGAGGTTCCTGTGAATTCTTAAAATATTGCAGAGAACAATATTTGCGGCTAACCAATGATGCAGTATTGCGAAAGTAAAGTAATTTTCGCCTTCATATGTATTTGGGTCATAGGGAGGGATTAAAATGTTCTCCGCCGCAACGAAAAATGTACTTTTTAGATGAGTTTATGGTTGTATCTTACCTTAAAAACATATATGCAATCATTACAAAAGTGTCGTAAGAGAGAACTAAGAGATGGTGCTGAACATCGGCCTCTCACAAGCCAATTTTTCTCTCCTCTACCGTAGATCTTGGCCACGCAATTATCCACATAGACGATGTAAAGCTAAAATTCCACAACAGTATTTTCAGACTTGTAAATATTTAAGCTCCAAAAATGACATATTATCACAAAAGTCAGTTCTAAAAGCAAAAGAACACCCGAAAGGAGCTGAAAATACTAATGTGGCGCTCTATGCGTCTATGTAGATAATCGCTAGGTTGCCTACGAATTTTTAATGACCCTTTAGGGCGTAATTGCAAAAAATAAATAAAAACTTCAAGCTTAAGTTTAGGTAGTTCTGATTGACGATCGCCACTCATAGACCCATAAATATTGTTCTGACCTCATAGTTCCTTTTCCGTCCACTTGGACTTCGTAATGATTTTTAATAGGTCGCTAACTTAATATTCTATCAATTAAATGAGGTATACCTCTCCCTAAAGCAAAGCAATTGCATAGCAGGTAGAAAATTGCGAATATATTGATATAGATAACCTTTGTTGAAAGCATATTTGCTAAAAAACGATTTTTTAACAATCTTGATGCGGGTTGCCTAAAAACGTATTCCTTGGGTAGAAGTTTACATGAGACGAGAGGCATACTAATGCGTATTACATCCAAAAAAAAATCTGCTTGGTCTTACCTTGTCTAGACAATTCGCATGACATGCAATTCTCCTCTATGTATTTATATGTGACCAGTAACCCAATTAAGAGATGGTATTTTCTGGTTAACCATCCCTGAAGAAAGAGATCTGCGACAGTTCAATATGATTTTAGATTGAGAAAGCCTGAGCGCTTATCGCTGCTTGACTGTAAATGAAGATGAAGATGTCTCATTTTGAGTACATGTGCTCTACTGTAGAAACGCAGCGGTCTGTGCTGTTGGCAGAAAACTTTTTAGGTTTTTAGCATGCCGCAATACCGCCTAAAATCCATAAATACTGAGTGTCAAAAAATTTAAATAATAAAATCCAAATTTAAACTTACTATATGGTTGCAATAGGGATGGTTCGAGTTCAGAGAGAAAATTAATGTTTCTAATTGCGATCGCCCCTCGGCAGCGAATGTCAAGTCTTCTGACATGAAAATCGCTTCTGCGGTTACAAAGTATCAAATATAATTTAAGAATTCTTGTTTGAATAAATATTAAAATTGTTGAAAATCAACTCACTTAATTCACGTCTTTGTTATGAATTAGTCATTATTTTGTTATTTTCCATATTACAATCAAGGTATTGTTGTTGTTGCTTTGATTATTACATTCATTGGCATTGCTACCATTAATGATTGCGATTTACCGTATTCATTATTGCGATATTGTGTTTGTATACGGCGAAATAGCTTAGGCGCGTGGTAAAAAGGTACAAAAAAGTTTACAATAAATGTGCATGTACATGTATATCTACTTGTATGTATCTATATGAATTGGCTTGATTGATTTTACATTCTTCTGTTTGACTGGCCCCTGCAGTGCACTACCATGCTGGCGTAAGAAGAGATTATTTGATTTTTTGATTTAATAAAAGCTCAGTATTTCGCATGCTGATATGCGAGTAAACAAATGTATACACACTTTATTACATATTCATGTATATACTTGCATTGAGTTTGTTGCTTAAGTCTTATGTTTGCTCTCATGTTTCATTTTTACTGTACTATACTGTGTACAGCGGATATATTAACTATGTTCAGCTGGCAGTTGAATGTAATAGCGTGAAAAAATGTTGCAAAATACTCATGCGCGTTTAGCTAATGGTTTCTGTCTGCACCAAAGATAAGCCAACAACAGCCTCTGCTGAAAACGTAACGAAAACTACTGCAGAAGTACTAAGAACTGTGAGCTTAGATCATGCTCCTAAAACACTCGAAATTATTAAGGATGACATCAGCGCCGTCCAACAAATGTAATTAACGGCAGAAGGACAAAAGTGGCTAGAATTTGGAAGAGAAGAGGGATGTGATTAAAGACACCTTCTATGAGCTTGACGATTTCAATGCCACAGTAAGCAGCACAAAAATTTTCTGTTGTGTAAGATGAAAGACATAACAGCGAAGAACATCAATAAACGCGAAAGCAGTTGAACCCTGAAAAGCTTCAAATCGACAGCCAGCCTAACAGCTTTCTACTCGATTTGAACGCCCACTTGCTGAGACCACTCCGTATAAGTAACTGAAGGGCAGCATTTCAAGCTCCACATACATATATGGACGCAATGAAATAATTAGTTTTCCATAAAGTCAGGTAGGCTCGAAGGGCCAATATTCGTGACAGGAATGTTAAGAGTCAGAATTCCCCATTCTAGTCAGAAAGACCCATTCGGCCACAGGACTCTTCCCAACAGGGATGGGTCATGTATTTTCTCAAATGTGACTCCCAGTAACTTGGGGTTGTTTATAGTCAGAATTTTAACGTCGTTGGTTTTCAATATCCTGGCCAGACGCCAATAACAAACAGTCATCGGCATATGAGATTAAAGAAACACCCTCTGGTGACATAAGGAGCCTCGAAATATAAAAACTAAACCCTGATGCTTTTTAGTTTAGAGGACACCACCCTTCGGAACCCCCTGTTAATATGCGTAACTGTGAAGTTTGACCTCGAAAGTCAGTCGATGATTGTCGACCACTCAGGTAATTCATGGTCCACTTCTTCAATCCTGGCGGTAATGAGGAGTCCTCAATGTCCGGTAGTAGCACTGCATGATTGACCGTGTCGAAGGCTTTCGACAGGCCCAGTGCTAATAAGACAGTTCGCACACAGGGCCGATTTTGGTTCAGGTCATGAACTATCTGAGTGTTTATGGCGTTAAGTGCTGTTGTGGTGCTGTGCACTTTCTGGAAGCCATACTGATGCGTAGCTGGACACAGATAATTTGTGAGAGACGGGAGCATAAAGGTCTCAATTATCGTCGCTACCAACAATGGCCAGGCCTGAAATCATCAAGTATTAAAGGAAATTATAAAGGCATCGGTAATTATCATCATTAGAAATCGTGATTAACAAAATATTACTAAAGGAGTTCGGGTCCATCCGAAACCTCACACTGTCTTAGATATTTTATTTTTATTTTGGGTAATTTTATATTAAAATTTTTGGTAAATATTTCACATACATCAGTTTGTTTGTATTTAATAAGTGTATTTGGCGGGTAAACAAATGAATTCGTGATGGTGCAAGTGATGATACATCGACGGTTGTTCGTTTTTTTTTCTTGCTTAAAAATTACTAAAATTTGAGTATATGACACATTTGCTTGCACATATTCGTATGTTACTTACGATTTTGAATTTCGGCATGCGTGGGCTAAACACTGTTTAGGGGACCGGTTTAGAAATAAATTCATATTAAATTTATAAACACTACATTTTTATGTAGAAATGAAGCCGATGAAAAATTGTTTGTTTTGCGAAAACCAGTTATTCATTGTTATATTATTTAGGCAATTCTTGGATGTTTATATAAAACGCTATTCTGCAAATATTTCTTTCAACACCAATTCGCTACGAATTGCCGCTTCTTTGAGTTAATCACCGATTAAATTATAGGCACAGGTTTTGCACATATGTTTTTTGTAAGTAAAACTCATTTATACTGAAAATATTGAATCTATTATTTATCTTTTACTAGCAATATTCAGGCACTTGTTGTGTTCTTTCCTATTTTTTGAACTGAAAGAATGATGCAGTTAATCTAAAATATTAAATTTCTATTACGTTATTGATTTATCCACATATTTGTATTTATGTGTAAAATATTTGGTATTGAGTTATTACCAGAGATTGTCAGAGATTAGTCGCTACTCAAAGTCTAACGAAAGCATAAATAAGAATGCCTCGAAGTTAGCCAAACGGCTCTACTTTGGTTAACGCTTGTGTTCAATGACATTGGGCGACTAAAAGCAGCTCCCTTTCGATGCAGTTTCGAGCAGTTTCGCTCTGGATGTAACCGCATCGTAAAACTCAAAACCAACTGTATACTAACAGGACGCAGTGACCTACAAACGATCTATATTTTCATCTACATTATGCCTATTTTCGTCGATCTGACTAAACATACCAAAAAACTAAATTTCAAGCAACTAGAATTTGCTCTCTACAATTTCCAGCATTTGCTTGTCTACAAAAATTCAACAAAACCCAAGAGCCATACAAATATTTGTAAGATCGGTATTTGGTCCACTTCCTAGAAACAAAATGAGTTTTCAAGTAAATCTGCGCCAAAGAATGATTTTGAATGACAGTCAATTGAAATTGAATGAAATAGCAGGCACTCTAAAGTTATCAAATGAACGTGTATATCATATCATTCATGAATATTTGGGTATGAGTAAGCTCTGTGCAAAGTGGGTTCCGCGCGAGCTCATTGTTATGATTTGGAGCAGTGTTTGGAGATATCCAAGGGTAATAAAGCCGGGTTTTGGCTTCTAAATGTGACAATCTAGGAAACATGGCTCCATCATTTCACTTCGAAGTCCAATCGGCAGTCATCCTAGTGGACTGCACACGATAAACTCGCTCCAAAGCGTGGAAAACGTAAGAATCGGCTGGCAAAATTATGGCGTCTGTATTTCGGGATGCGCATGAAACAATTTTGAATAATTTTCATTAACTACGTTGCAAAAGGAAAAACCATCAATAACGACTGTTATTGTGCCGTTTGAAGGACGAAAAACGGTCGCATTTTATGAAAAAGAAAGTGCTGTTTCACCAAGACAATACTCCCTGTCACAAGTCAGTCAAATCGATAGCAAAAATTCATGGATTAGGCTTCGAATTGTTTTCCAATTGCTTTCCAATCTGCCGTATCCTTCACATCTGGCCCACAACGACTATTTCTTCATCTCAAATCTTAAAAGAATTCTTACTGGGAAGAAATTTACATCGAAGGAAGAGGTGATCGCCGAAATAGAGGCATACTTTGAGGTAAAGGAAGAAAATTGTATCGAATAGTTGGGGGTTGAATAAAAAATGAATTTTGTCGAAAAAAAAGAGTTTTTCTGCGGTAGCTCGGGGCTTTGAAATTGACCTGTATATTTAGGCAAAAAGATACCTCTGCACCAAATTTCAAGTAAATGAAGCAATAAATAAAATTTTTGGGATAGATTGGCCCGAAGTCCACTTCCTCGGCAAAAGACACTCTCCTATTTGCAATGAAGGCATCCTAAAAACTTGAACTTGCTTTCGGAGTCCATAAGCTACATACATACATCCATACACATACATTCATACGTCATCTTTTATATACATAGATAACACTTGTTTATGTATAGATAATACCGTTAAGCTCAGCTTTAAAGTAGTCAACGAATTAAGATTATTTGAAAGCTGCGCAAACGTTGTTGCGCTCAGAAATATGAAAGCTGAATAGTAAATTATTAATTGCCCGAGGCAATCTTAAATTATACTTGTATTTAAGGTATAAGAAAGTGAAACCTTTGAATCAGCTATTTCCAGTGAGAGTGTATTTTGCAAATTCTTTAATGAATATGCAGTTAAGAGGTAGACTAGTATGCTAGTTACTAGTATGAAACAGTAAGAAATCATACCAGTTCGTTAGTTGTGTAGCAGTTCACCGGTAACGGGAATAACAATAATTTTCACCACAACACAATTCATACGTTGTTGTTATTGTGCCTCAGCTGTATATCATTTCCTTACAAGCCCTATTAAAGTGCGAAGTATGTCGTTGCTCTTTATATCACAACGATAGCCGAGGGGTTATAGATTATCACCGTGGCGCATGAGGTTCACAGTTGGAGTCTCACTGCAGGAAACTAATTTTTGGTTTTTATTTTAATTTTACTTTTTTTATTTTAAATTTTACTTTTGGTGAATTAGAAATTCAACACGTAGTTATACCAGTTATTAAACATGGGAAACAGTTCAAAAATGAACTATTCAGTGCAGAAATGCAAACTAGTTGGATTTCAGTTAACAACTAGTATTTTTCCCCGCAGGGTATCTACCGTGCTATTTTGTTTATTTTAAAATGTAATTTCGAAATCCAACTGATTAATTAATCATGAACTGAACTTTCAATTAATATCGGTTTTAGTTAACAATTAAGATTTGATTTTGCACAAACGAGGTTTAATTTGACCTTTCTGGTGAAGCGCTGGAGGCGTATCAGAGTTTAGTTTGCCATTGAAAGTCACTGCAGCTGCGGCATATGTTATGATACTCCCAAAATATTTTTCATGTATTTAACCCAGTCTGAGTTTGGAAGAAATTTTATTGCTTTCACCGGGATTTGTAAGTTTCTACACACACCAATTTTTAGTAATTTGACAAAGAGTTCTACTAAGCCCTGTAGAAATAGCTTTGATGGAAATTGTAAATATAAGGTAAGCCAAAAATAAACTGGTACACTTTATATGTTAGAGTACAATACTTTATAATTTCAGAACGAATCAAAGAAAACTTCGTTAGACATCCTTATAAACTAAATTTTGTAACTCAGAGTAAAAGTGAGAAAGTAAATTAATTAAAGAAATAAGTAAATTTTATTAACTTATATTTGGAGAAAATAATACGATATGCAGGGCTAAATAGGCCAGGCACAATCTTCTACAAAAGTGTACAATTGGCGCATGTCGATGATATTGATATAATTGATCATAATAACCGCACCGTAAGTTCTGCGAAGCGAATTGGTCTGGCAGTGAACAAAGTCAAGACGAAATATCTCCTGTCAACGCATTCGCTACTCGGCTCCCACGTAACTATTGACTGTAATAACTTTGAAGTCGTAGATAATTTCGTCTATCTGGGAACCAGCATTAACAACACCAACAATGTCAGCCTTAAGATCCAACGCAGAATCACTCTTGCCAACAGCTACTACTTTGGACTGAGTAGGCAATTGAAAAATAAAGTCCTCTCTCGACGAAGCAAAACCAAACTCTACAAGTCGCTCATCATTTCCGTCCTGGCAGAAGCCTGGACGATTTCTACATCCGATGAGTCGGCTTTAGGAGTTTTCGAAAGAAAAGTTTTTCGGAAGATTTATAGTCCTTTGCGCGTTGGCAACGGCGAATACCGAGTAAGAGCTATACGACGACATTTACATAGTTCAGCGAATCAAGATACAGTGGCTACGCTGGCTAGGTCATGTCGTCCGAATGGATGAAAGCACTCTAGCTTTGAAAGTATTCGATGGAGTACACGCTGGCGGAAGCAGAGGAAGAGGGAGACCTCCACTCCGTTGTAAGGATCAGGTGGAGAGCGACCTGATCTCACTTGGTATTTCTAACTGGCGCCAAACAGCAAAGAGAGGAAACGAGTGGCGCGCTATTGATGACGAGGCTATAATCGCGTAAGCGGTGCCTACGTCAAAGAAGAAGAAGAAGAAGAATATTTGGTACAGTAACCCCTTTGTGCCTTTTACTGCGTACAAACACCTATGCATAGAGTCTACCTGATTTTTTGTTACTTCTCATATTGTGTAGGAAGTTTCTAAAAATTTGTGGGTTTACATGCACAATCGACGACTCCTTAAGAGATTTTGGGTTTAGATTTTCTTCTGGTCACATAAGAGTCAAATTTGGACTTGATAGTAAAACATATTATTATTCATAGCGACGATTCAACTATTCGATACCATTTTTGTGGTACGATTTGTCATTTGCTTCAAAGTAGGCCTCAATTTCGGCGAACTCAAAGCTTTCTCATACCCAAATATTCGTGAATGATATGAAAAAATTAAAATTTTGCCTATCTTTATAAAAAAAATTAAAATTTACACAATGCATGACCACAAAAAACAAATTAGTTTATCTCAGGACATAGCTGCGTCTCGTAAAAAACTGTAGACGGATTTTTAAAAGCTTTCTCTCCAAATTAAAATAAAAAGTTACCTACAAATTGTTATTTTCTTCATTCCCAAGCTGTATACACCTATTGAACGACGCCAGACTACATAGTGACAACGATGATTTCTTCTCTGAAACATTTTAAGGGCGGCAAAACCAGCTTAATTAACAGTTGTTTCTTTTTTAGTTAATTAAGCTATGGAAGCAGTGTTTTTAATGAAAATCAGAGTTAAATCTATCGTGAAAGAGTCGCTGTTGTGTGTTATCTACGAGCCCAAAAACCCACCAATAGCTCGCCTGAGGTCAAAATTTTGTACGGCAAAGTTCTCAGACACAATCATGAAAATTGATTTATTATTGAGAAACACATTATGTAATAAAAATGGGCGTGTCGAATGTTCCAAGTAGGACCAAAACTATTATTTCGAATGCGCCTTTGGCGTGATTGGAGCATATATAAGTAGGCCTGCTAGACGCTGCTGCCTAAATGTTTTCTACTTCATGGCCGCTTTCGCGAATCAATTTCGCTATGATAGTATATGCCCAAACAATTTCTTCACTGATGACATGATGTGGCGGTTTTCGTTCAATATCTACGTCTGAGTAACTGTTGGTAATAGTTCAATTGCGGATATTTCCACGCCCGTCTCTGTACACGATAACTCAACTAAGGAGTGAGATATTTGATGAAACTTGGTTCACACATTCCTTGAGTTACCATATAACGCTAATTTTTGAAAGTATGAAAATCGCCATCATTCAATAACTAAATGTGTAAATAGATCAAATTCGGCTCAGAAAGTGTATCTTGCAATCGAGCAGCAACGAGGCCTTGGTCACATATAACTGAGGTTTTATTATCTAATCCATGCTCGATTAAAAATCGAATATTTAAGACGTTAATCAGTAGAATTCAACCAAACTTGTTAGGTATGCTACTTTTAAAGGAAAATGAGTTCGTACCAAAAATGGCTGAAGTCCATATTACGTACCTTCTTTTTTTGGTCCGATCTGTGGACTTGGGATCGAATGTTTAAGGAATTTATAGAGGAAACTTGTACAGTAAGTTCCAAACATATTAGTTGCTAGATTTGTCCTTCATAAAATTTCATAAAATGATGAGACGAATCCACTGAAAATCAGATAATCCGCCTGTTGTTTAATATAAATGATTGCCGAGCATGAAATGTTGGGTTCTGCCTGAACTTTATCCTCCTCCTACTTATTTCTCGTTAATATTACTCTTATAATATTTTAATTCAGAACTTTGTACTTCCGAATTTTAAATATTGGAATTATAAAATATGGAATTATAGTTTCGAGTTAAAAAAATTTCGATATCAACCTAAATTTATTAATGGCTTAGGCGCTCTCACAACAACAGCAAACAAAAAGCACTTTTCAAGTGCTTGAAAAGAAATAAACTTTTAATCTAACAAGCGACAATAGCGAATGGCTTAAACTGCTCTTTTTCATGAAGTGCCATTGTGGTAAACCAACTCCCATGGCAACATGCAACAATAGGTTGTTGCAAGCAATAACAATATCTAAATGGTAACCAAGAGTTGCATGAGCCAATTTCCTCTCCGCAGGTACCTCACTCACTAAGCAACCTCTCTCTCTATTGAAAACCTTTCGAGTGGCCTTGCTTTGCTCTTTTTATTTTATTTTCTCATTTTTTTCAGCTAAAAATTTGAATTTTTATTTTTTAAACTTTTTAAATTTTTCTGCCACAAGTTTCAATTTGCAACTTACCAGTGGCAGCTTGCGTCAAGTGCTCGTTCACGGTACATTTATGTACGTACGCTTGTATACTCGTATATGTATATGTATACATGTGCGTGCGGCAAAATCGATTGCTGCTGGTCCATATTGAACATTCAATTGGTTGGCAATTGTGGCAAACGATTGAGCGAGGGAGTTCGTCGCCAAATGTTGCCCTCAGGGAATGGTGTGTGTGGTGTGGCGTTGCATGGTGCTATCAGAAATGCTTGCTGTTAAGTGCTCTCAAAGTTAAGTGAGTTTGGATTTTTTTAATTTTTATTGTATTATTTTTAGCGTATTTTTATTGTATACTCTTACATAACCTTAAGGACGTTCGCTTATTGTTGATAAGTTTAGTTTATGTGGAAAGTTTTCGCATTTTGAAGTAAGTAATTTGTGTTTATTTGAAAATTAAACAAATAAGGAGGAGCTAAAATGGGTTCAAACTAACAACCGAGAAGTGGATATTCCTGTTTATGAGTTCCTTGGCTGTATGATCTTAATTTTCAGATAATATAATGACTTTCCACTCTATTCCAAATTTTGAAGTGGGGAGAACTCATAAAAAATTATTTTCTCGTGCATCGTTAGTCGAAATTAAAAAATTAAAATTAATAATAAATAAATAAAAATATCTGAGCATTAAAGACTTGCTAAAACCACGCCATCACACGGTTGTTGTACCTAAACAGCAAGTTAGCATCTCCAATTGAAGGCACATGCTTTTAGGCGCAATCTTTTGAAAGCGGAAACGACGTGACTGTAAACGTTAAGACGATTTTCACTTTTTCACCGCCTCGAATTTCTAAACACGATTTTTCACAAGATGAAGATTAACCATCTCCCAAAGACTCTGTATCTTGTAAAGAAAATAACGCTTCTATCTTTTTCTATACTACGTTTTTACAAACAATGCGCGTTCGCTTAAAATTATAATAATTTTTAACCTTTTTGACATTATTTTCCCATACCATTTAGTTTTGAAAATCAAAATATTTTTTTTCGATATCAAACTTTTCAGGACCTAATATGTCATAAGAAAGTCCCCGGACACATCGATGATGCTACTAGAATTAGATAACCTTCAAAAGGCGCATGTATAAATTTGACTGCTGTCGGATTATTGGTTTGTGAATTATAGCATTTTGAGTGAAACAACTTTTGTTATTGTGAAAAAAGTTGATAAAAAGGAATTTAGTGTGTTGATAAAATATTACTTTTTGAAGAGGAAAAAATACAATTGAAGCAAAAACTTTGCTCGATGACGAGTTTTCGGACACTGCCCCAATAAAATCAATCATCAAGGATTGGTATCCTAAGTTTAGACGTGTTGAAATGAGCACCAAAGACAGTCAAAGCAGTGGACGCCCAAAAAAGTTGTTACCGATTTATATCAAAAACTACACAAAATGATTTTGAATGACCGTGAATTGAATTTTAATGAAATAGCAGGCACTTTAAAGATATCAACTGAACATGTACATCATATCACTAACAAATATTTGGGTATGAGAAAGCTCTGTGTAAAGTGGATGCCGCCCGAGCTTACTTTTGACCAAAAACAACGACGAGTTGAAGATTCGAAGCAGTGTTTGGGGATGTTCAAGCGTAATAAACCCGAGTTTTTGTGTCAATATGTGACAACGGATGAAATATTACTTCATCATTTCACTCCGAAGTCAAATCGACTGCACACGATGAACCCGCTATAAAGCGTGGAAAAACGCAACAGTCGGCTGGCAAGGTTATGGCGTCTATAAGTATATTTTGGTATGCTCATAAAATAATTTTTATTGGCTACCTTAAAAAAGGAACAACCATCCAAAGCGATTATTACATAGCGTTATTGGACCGTTTGAAGTATGAACTCGGCGAAAAAAGGTCGCATTTGAAGAAAAAAAAATTGCTGTTTCACCAAGGCAATGCACTGTGTCACAAGTCTGTGAAATCCATGAATTTGGCTTCGAATTGCTTCCGCAGCCACAATCAGATTTCAAAATAATACTCGCTGGGAATAAATTTTCGCCGAAAGAAGATGTGATCGTCGAAACTGAGGCCTATTTTGAAGCAAAGGACAAATCGTAGTACAAAAATGGTATCGAAAACATTGAGGGCCCCTATAATCAGTATATCGCCCTTGAAAAACTCTCATCATTTTTATTCAAGCAAAACTCTAGCTCTTTCTGTTTGAAATCTGAACTAGCACGAAAATTCGATTTTGCAGAAATCATCGAGGCTTTTGCTAGAGCTAAAGCTAGAAAGGCAAGCAGTTAAACATCATTCCACTTCTTCTATGATTATTTGTAAAGGGAATTAAATTATTTAAAATTTATTTTCAATAGTTAATAAGTATATTATGCTTTCTAGATCTTCAACAATATTTCTTCTGGATGCTTTTCTCAATCAAGTTATCATTTATATACTCGAGCATATCTATAATTAAGAAAAAATATACATATGGTAAAATTAAGCTAATTTTTTCTCAAAATAAACAAAATATAATATCAAAAAATGTATAGATCAGAGGACCGCATAATATATCCTCCCCGGGTCGGGCCCGATCGATTTTTAAGGTTTGATATTTGGGTTATAAATTCATCAAATGCATCTAGTCCCTCAATTTTTGAGATATTTCAACCAACCAATCACTTGGTGGAACTAGTCAGATCAGAGCACTATAGATATATACGACCGATTTTTCAAGTTTGAAATTTCCAGTCATAAATCCGTGAAAAAAGTACCACGGAATGTGAAAGTTGGCGGTTCTGAAAATCATCGACATCGGACGACTATAACATATAGCTCCCACACACCTATTTGTTCAGATGTGAGGCTTTGGTCAAAACTCTGTAAAAAGGAGAATGAAATTTGGTATCTTACACACATATTACGAATCACATATTGGTAATGAAAATCATCGAAATCGGAGTACTATATCATTAAGCTCTCTACAACCGAATTGTTCAGATATGAAGTTTTGGGTAAAAAAAGCCGGAAAAAGGATCTAGGAGCGTGAAGTTTAGTATCCTACACATATTTTGAATTGCACGTTGGTACTAAAAATAATCGAAATAGGATTATTTTTTTATATAAAGCAACTCTACAACCGATTTGTTTAGATATGAGGTTTTGGGTAAAGAAACGGCAGAGAAGGCATCTAAGAGCATGAAATTTGGTATTCTACAGACATAAATTCATGTTTATAATAACACTGAAAATCATAAAAATCGAATTTTGCAATTGCAATAAGTTTGATAGTTTCATGAAGAGTATAATGACTTCGGCATGGTCAGACAGCCGTTCTCTCTTGTTGTATTTATATTAATATTTTTAATTTTTGATGTTGGTCGGACCAGAACTCGTATACTGGACTTCCGAATAACATTACACACTAACCAGTCCAATATTGTGGCACATTTGCTTACCTGCTACTTGGTATTATTTGATGATAACTTGATTCAATTCTCTGTACTTTTTTCACACAATGTATATCGTTTGACATATGCGCATTTTGTCTTTCTTTAAGAGCAAATTAAACGCCAAATTCAAATGATTAGAGTGACAATTAGATATGATTGCTAATTTAAAAAAAAAAACCAAAATTTACAAATGAATTCAATTTATATAGTTATTCCAGTTTAACAGCTCGATTACATCAAGCTACGACAATTATAGCAAACACATTTTAAAATATCGGCACGTGTGGAGCTATAAAAGTGCAGTGAGCCCAAAAAGGCTTATCAATACATTTCTTTAGTTCATCTAACTGCAACAACATGAAATTATTTGCTTTGTTCGTTGTTCTTCTCGTTGCCTTCGCTGTAGTCCAAGGATATCCAACAGAAGCACAAGCAGTGGCAAATAGTAACGCAGTGGCTACATCTTATGGCGGTGATGCACAAGCTTCATCCGATGCGAAGGCCGTCGCCACCGGACTTTATGGCTCAGCTCATGCCCAGTCGAACGCAGAGGCACAAGCAGGTGATCAATATTAAACTTAATTAAAACTTGTATTAGTTATCAGTGATTTCAAATATTATTTTAAACACATAATAAAACTAAAATATTAGCTTGAAAACGCAGGCTCTTAATAACTACTTTTTATTCTCAATGGGTATGAAGGTATCTCGCCGGAACTTTTGAATATCATAGCCGGTTAGGCAATGGCTACAGCAGCTTTGAACATCATCGAAAGTTAGCTGAATCAACCAGTCATATAGTTTAACTCATATTTTTGTAGGAAATTAATTGTTGTTCATTTGCAGTCGGATCTTTATATCTTTGTTTTATATGGATCCTATTTATTTGTTTAAGTTCTTTAAAGGCATAAAATATATTGTATAGAAAAATTATCTTACGGGATCTGTGAAAAATCTATAGAAAATAAAAATAAATGAAGCAATAATACATTGAAATGAAATATTGCAATCTGATGGCAATGCCAATGAGTTAAGCCGACTTTCAGAGAAAAAATCAAACTCAAAAATAACACGCTTATCATTGACAATACCTAGTGAAGCCAGATCCTTCTCCACCCTATCCTTTCCACGGATCCCCCTCTTCCCTCTTCTTCTACCTCTTTGTCGACTGTATGGATCTTGGATCTCATGATCTAAACAACTTATACGCTATGTCTTAACTCTCTGAACTATGTCAAAGTCATCGTATCTCTCTCTCTCTCTCTCTGTTCATTGTTTCATTGTCTGCGAATGCTCAAATTTCCATAAGTTGATCACAAAAGTTTTATCTGGAAAACTCTCAGGACGGAAATGAGGCGCGACTTGTGGAGTTCGGTTTTGGTTTATCGAGGGAGGACTTTACTTTTCCATTGCCTATCCAGTCCAAAGTAGAGCAACTATTGGCAAGAGTTATTCGGCTTTGTTATTGGTATTTATGCTTATGTTAGATAGAGGAAACTGTCTACAACTTTAACGTTTTGAATATCAACAGAGACATGGAAGGCAAGACGTGAATTCGTTGATTGTTTGTTTGATGACATATCTCCTGTCATATTGTTGTTCACTACCAGACCCATTCGCTTCGCTTCTTTGTCTAACTTGAGAAAGCAGATAAATGGCGCGGATGTTAGGTTTTAGAAGTCGTATGATAAAAAATTACCCAGTCTGAAACCTTATTTAGTATCGAACGGCTCGACGAGGTCTTAGGTCACACTTATAAGATCCGGGGCCTTAGTCTTTCCAACCAACTTCTGTAATTACTTCATAGCTGCAATTAAGCAGGCTGCATAAATATTACCTGCATGAAGTCAGAATGCCCGGAACTTCTTTTACCAGATCTCCTTTTTCTTTTCCTAAATAAATATGCTCCGGTCTTCGTAGAATTTTCGATCATTTTTGCTGCCAATTTGCTTTTCAAGCGCTTCGTACTCACGGGTTTCAGACTCTTTTATGCCTACAAATGTGTTCGCTTCTTTTTTCAACTCTCGAGATCTTTCCCATATTACTCGCATTGCATTCGATCGCAGCGTTGCGAGATAGGCGTGCCATAGCTCGTTTATGTCGGTTTTTTGACCAGTTCTCTCAGAGAGAAGTCCGTGTCGAGTAGAAAATTGGTTCTCTGCCGGCAGGAAGTCTAGTGGCGTAACTTCCACCTTCTTTTAGAGATGTGAGGAATAAGAGCCTTCAAACAACATATGAAATGCAAATTAAAGGTAAGAACAAGATCCGCGTTACGCGTGTTCAAATATACTTGTATGCGTATCTACATTACTTCACTTCGCGCCATTCCTAATCCTAATGATTTTTTTGGAGAAAACAAAATATGATTTTTTTTTGGTTTTTAACAGGTATACTTAATGGATAAATGTATGACAAACTTAATGGAAAGCCAAGACTTCACGAAAATACTAACAAAAAATCAGCTGAGATCATGGAAGGTAATAAAAAAGTAATTGGGAAGAATTAAATACAGGCAGATGTGATACACAGAAGAGTTGATACTGTATTGTATTTCTTCGAAAACTAAGGAACAGAAGTCCCAGACAATACCACTTGATATGAACGACACACTGAAGAAGATATTCCATTGAAAGCATTATCCAGCTCAGATGATGATGATGATTTAGAACCACTCACGTAGAGATTGACATTATCAGTACCACACCCATCAACTTTTGATTATAAATAAATTAAAAAAATAAAAGAAAACAACACATTTGTGAATATATATACAGCCGAGCTATTAACCAAAAACGGTAAAAATTGGCACTTTTCCCGGGTAAGTGGGTTATGCATTTTTTTTTCTCATTCTATATCTACAACTTCGCTGAGTACACCAAAACAATATTCCTTGCGGATACCCGAGATATAGCCGTGTGAAAATGCTCAAAATCGAATTTGAGCCAAACAAATGTATGAGGTCATAAAATCCGAACGGCATAAAATCATAAACTGGCACCAGTAATGATGGAGAAACTCTAGTCTTGGCAAGTACAATCGCCAAAACCTATGCTCGATAGTACGAGGTGTGTTCAAAGAAAAAGGTAAAGGTTTTGCTCATTGTTTTCTTTGATTACAATGGTGTGGTGCATCATGAGTTCCTACCAAATGGCCGTACAGTCAAAAAGGAATACTACAAGGAAGTTATGCAACGTTTGCGTGAAGCAATACTTCTCAAACGACCGGAATTGTGGAAAAAAATCGTGGATTCTGAATCACGATAATGCACCAGCTCACATATCAATACTTATTCGTAATTTTTTCCTCAAAACCAAAACTGTAATCATGCCTCAACCAACGTATTCACCAGATTTGGCTCCCTGCGACTTTTTCCTATTCCCAAAATTAAAGAAACCAATGAAAGGAAAGCGTTTTGCCACAATTAATCAAGTCAGAATCGAAGAAAGAGCTGATGGCCATACCGAAAATCGCATTTCAGAAGTGCTTCGAGGATTGGAAAAAGCGTTGGCACAAGTGTTTTATATCCGAGGGGGATTACTTTGAAGGGGACAAAATAGATATTGATGAATAAGTAAGTACTTTTCAAAAAAAAATTCAAATTTCACCTTTTCCTTTGAACACACCTCGTGTGTGTTGCACTGTGTTATGGGAGGAAACCCAATGATCTCCGATTTTTACATGGCTGGGCGTTAGTTTATGTCGTCGATAACTTCCACAGCCTTTGCTGAGGTTCATAGGTTTTGGGCGTTGCTTCTTCTTGTGTTTCCCACAGCATCCTTTTTTTTTTTGGGATGACGCCCGTGAAGAGGAAACTCTCATGAGTACTGCTACACCGACATAACAGTATGCACGACTTGCAACCTCACAGTTGCACCTACATACTAAACACCTCTCCACTCACTACCTCTCTCTCCACGGAACTATCAGTAAAGTATTACCTCGCGAGGCCGGTAAGCACATTAGCTATTTCGCGTTACTTTAACAACGAGCTGCGATACACACGCTACCTTTAGTAGCTGGAGAGACCAAGACTGCGGGCGGAAAGACCAAGTTTCCGCTCTTTTCTCTCTTAGCAGACACAGGGTTATGGTCGAAAAGTCCTTGTTTCCGCTCCATATTCCCATTATTAAGAGTGCCACAATCAAGGTAGGGCAGGCGGAAAGCCCTTGTTTCCACTCCGCTCAACTGATAGGCTTTTAAGCGTGGTCAGAAAGGACGAGTTTCCGATCCAGGCTAACTTTGCATTTTATGATGTCATTTGCCATACATCGCGAATTGCACAACATTCCAAGCTCTTTATTAACGGTTCTGGTGCCTTAAAATTTCCGCTTGTCTTAAACTTGTATATCTGTATGACTTTCGAAATCATACTTATTCTTTGCCAATTTTCAGGGGAAAGCAACATATAAGTTAATAAATTGCTTTCATTCAAAGCTCTGGTAGTGTCTAAACGATATCTCGGACATCGAAACATTACGTGTCCCGCATCTTCCTCACACTCTGGGCATATTGGAAAAGACGCGGAGTAGTCATGGCCGAATCTGTTGAGGTATTTCCTGAAAACTCCATGTCCTGAAAGGAATTGCGTGAGGAAGAAGTCGGTGTCCCCGTGTCTTCTTTCCATCCACCGGCTTAAGCAAGAAATGAGCTCGTAAATCCATCTGCCCTTCGCAGAGTTATTCGATCGCTCTTGCCGGTCACTTATAGACCGACGCCTTTCTTCGGCAACGATTTCCCTTCGTTTAACGGCCACATTCAGAACCGAGAGCCTTAAATGCACCCTTTTTATTTCCTCAGCGAGGATGTCAATTGGGATTTGACCAGCATATGATGCTTCATCGATATCGTTCGGAATCCACAAATAACTCTACAATCAACTTTCTTTTTTGCGAGTTGTTGCTCAAAGCTTCGACTCAAACTGGTGCAGCGTATAGTAGAATAGAACTTACCACCCTGCTTAATAGCTCTCTCTTACTATGTGTAGGCCCGCAATTATTTGACGTAATACGGGATAGACTAGCGTGGACTTTTGATGCCTTATCAACCGCATACTCTGTGTGAGCTTTGAAAGATAATCGGTTATCGATCATAACGCCAAGGTATTTTATAGCGGGCTTAGATGTGATCAGCTCAGACCCTACTCCGATATTAATCACCTCTACTAATTTTCTGCTGCTAATTAGTACGGCCTCTGTTTTGTGTGCATCAAGTTGTAGTTTTCTTGTTGAGAGCCAATCTATAATTTTTTTTATTGATTCGTTGACCTTGTCTTCCACCTCGGGTATAGTTTTTGCCACTTTGACCACGGCGATGTCGTCGATAAAACCTATTACCTTGGTTCTATTTGGAAGTTGTAACCTTAATATGCCATCAAAGGAGCAGCCAAGCACAGATCCTTGGGGGACGCCTGCCGAGATCGTATAGACCTCGGAACAGTCATCGCTTATATAGCTTAACTTCTGATCTGTGAAGTAATTAGTAATTATTTTAATAACATAATTTGGGGCTTTCATACTAACCAGAGTATCCAATATACAACACCAGCTCGCTATGTTAAATGCGTTTCTAAAATCTAGCGTAACTACGGCACAGTATTCTTTTTTACCAAAGCGCCACCGTTTTCCTTCAATAGCTGCTGCCGCTGTATCAGTAATAGCTTTAATAGCGTCGACCGTTGATCGAGATTTTCTAAAGCCGAACTGAGGCGACGAAAGATAACCCCGTTCTTCTACGAACCTCAATAACCTTTCACTAATAATACCCTCGAGGATCTTCCCCAGGGTGTCTAGCAAGCATATTGGGCGATAGAAGGATGGATCACCCGGGTTCTTATTACCTTTGGGGAGAAGCACTAACGTTTGCACTTTCCACCTTCTAGGGAAAGTACCTTCATTCAAACACTTTTGGAACGTATCAACGAACGTATCTACTCTCTTCGCAATCGCCAATTTCAAAACCTTGTTTGGAATACCATCTGGACCCGCAGCCTTTTTGTCCAGAATTTTTCTACAGGCGAATTTCACTTCGTCCCGAGTAATCATTGGTACATTCTCTGTACAATACTCTGTAGCGTAGGAGGCTAGATTCTCCGACCTTTGGGGAAATAATGAGGTAATTATGTTGCGCAACATTAGTGCGCTCGTAATCCTAGGAGTTTTTTGAGATTTAACTCTCTTCATTACTACTCCATAAGCAGTACCCCATGGATTTAAGTTCGCTTCATTGCATTAAAGCTGCGCTCTTTACTAAATTTTATTTCATTTTTTAGAAGCTTCCTCGCCGTTTATGCAATCCCACAGCATACTGGAGCTCTATATATGTATTAGTATCGTTCTTACGGCATATTACTGCGCTGATGTTAAAGAACTGACCTGGTAAGTCAAGAAAGGGTTTCGATTTAGTCTGATAAGAAGATGGAGTGAAGGCGAGATATCTGCCTACTACTATCTACCTATCTACCAGTTTCTGTATTGTATACATGTACATGAAATGGTTCATTAACTTTGGTCCGGGGTGTGTAAGTACCAGAAGAAGAAATTTACACCGATCGTTTCAGAATCACGTGCTGAATTTATTTAGCCATGTCCGCCTTTCCGACTGTCCGCCCATCTATTTAAACGCAAACTAGTCCCTCAGTTTTTGAGTTATTTCACACGTTGTAGGCAGATGCATCTATGCGTTTAAACGATTATTTGTCGGAACTGACCCGATCGGGCCACTATAACATATATACGACCGATTTTTCGGATTTAAGATTTTGGCTCAAACTAAATTTGGTATACTACACTTGCTTCTGAAAATCATAGAAATCGGACGAACATAAAATATAGCTCACATTTATCGATATTTTCAGATGTGAGGTTTTGGTCAATACTCAGTCAAAAAAGTATTTAGTAGCATGCATTTCGGTATTATCCTTACATATTATGAATCGCATATTAGTACTGAAAATAATCGAAATCGGACTGCCATATAATATAGCCCCATACAACCGGTTTTGAGTATAAAATCGGTTAAAAGGCTTATACCAGCGTGAAATTTCTTATTATGCACACATATTATGAATTCCATAATGAAAAAGGATCGAAATCGGAATACTATATCATATAGCCCCATTCCATCGATTTCTTCAGATATGAGGTTTTGGGTCAAAAATCCTCCATAAAAGCATCTAGAAGCATGAAATTTGATATTCTACAGACGTATTTGCAATAAATTTGATATGTTCATGAAAGGTATAAAGACTTCGACATGGCCAGAAGACAGCAGTTCTTTCTTGTTTATATTTAATCCGTGATTTTTTGTGAGATTGAATATTTGTCTCTCACTAACACTTTTGTGTGGTTTGATTATCATAAAGACTATACAGTCTCTCTGAAAACTGTAAAGACTGTCCAAAAATCAAATAAGCTATTGTGGACCGGCATTTACATTATATACAGATAAGTATGTTACATACTCGTATGTACGAGTTTTATCGCGCTTCAAAAGTTTTCAGAAGCTACACGCGTATATAAATATGAATATGTAAATATGTAAAAAAGTAAAAGCTTCGAGTAGCCACAGCAGTCCTACGCGTTTTGCTAATTAAATAATAAATTTATAATTCATTATTCAAACTTTCTTTTACTTTGTTCTTTTTCTAATATTTACTGACGTTTTAAATTTTAAAACCGGCCACTGCACTCTGTACTCAGGGTATATTAAGTTTGTTTACCCTGAATATTATCTGAATTGGCATAAAATAATAGATATATATCGTATACATTTACGAGAAATTATAAAAAAATAACGTGAATTTTTAAAATTCGCGCGCTTGGACAGTACGCCCTTCAATTTTTTTAATTTAGTCTTCATCTTCTAAAGTATGATAAAACCTTTAGTTGTTTTCAGTGTTGAGGTTCAACGTGTTGTTATGAGCTCGGTGATTTTCGTTTGTTATCCTCGCCTCTTCTACACTTTCACCGTACGTCGTTAGTATATTCCGATAATACCGATTCATGAAGTGAGTTAATCTAATAGTAAGCTGTTAAGCTGCTAAGTCAAGGCTTTGAGGTGTACGTAGCTTCAGTTTTCAGTTTCGATTGTCGAGTTCATGAAGTTATTTCTTGATTTCTCTGTTCGTTCAATTTTCCTAGCTGAGTAGCGTAAGCATTCAAAAGGCCTTACCCTTACAATATCACCACACAGAACATCTCAGTATGAATCTACTGAAGACAATGCCTTACTTTCAATCATCTCGTTGCTACTGTTCGGTTTCACTCGAACTTAGGCGCCCTCAGTTTTTTATATTTGTTTTTAAAGATTAGTAACAATATAGAAATATCAAAAATATTTTCAGACTTTATTTGGCTTTTTTTGCTTTGTGAATTTATACAATATTTAGGTATAAAGATTGTTAAGTTATCACCTCAGCTCAGAGCTGAGTAATAAATTACGGAAGAACTGAAATTATAAAAATTAGAAAGCGTTGTCTGTTGGATATCATTTCTATACCTATTATATACACACATACATACACAAAAAGTTCACAAATGTAATAGACCTATAGACTGGTTTTAAATATAATAATATAATGTGTAACATTATGTTAAGATCATTTACGAGATTTGTTCAGAAAGTATCTCGAATTTTATTTTTATTTAAAAAAGTTTTATTTATTCTTATTTTCTAAACAAAAGTCCAAGTGGAATAGGTTTAGGTAATACGGTGACTGCGGCATTATTACTGTGCTGTTTTTGGCCAATCGGCGATGTTTGAGCAGGATTGATTCGACACCAGTCAAGCACACAACATCTTCCGGACGGAATTTTGACCAAAGCCTAAACAAATCGGTATATGGGAGGTATATGTTATAATCAACCGATTTCGATGATGTCAGTACCAACTTGGAATTCATTATATATGTATGTAAGGCATGACAAATTTTGCGACCTTATAGGGTTCTTAACGGATTTAAGACACAAAATTTCGAGACTAAATAATCAGTTGTATATATGTTGTAGTGGTCCGATCAGGTCGTTTCCAACAAATGAACATATAAGTGTAAAGATGTATCTGCATTTGGTTAAATTGCATGAAAAACTGACTGCTTTCAAACAGACGGACATGGCTAAATCAACTCAGATCGATATAAATATTGGTGTGCCTATCTCTTCTTCTTCTGGTACTTATATACTCATTCTTTGGACCAAGGTTAATATAACATTTCAGGTGCATGAAATGTAAAAAAAATTCAACCAAGGAAATGTTCCTTCAGATTTTAGATTATGAAATGTAAATAAAAAATTCTTCGGCCAGGCACTAGTTTTTTGCGTTTTTCAAGAGCTATATAAATTTCATTGAAATCTACTGAGCGTAGGTTTTACAAGAGCGTTCTATAATGTCCGAGAGTGCTTCGCTAAATGTCGAATAACTCGAAAAATATTTGTCGTATTCATCTCAAATTTTCGGATAATGTTATTTGAGAAAACTTATTAAAGCTATTTCCTATGGTGACATTTCTAACTTAGACAACAGAAGGGAACACTTAAGCTGTGACACAATGAATGCTCTAGCAGAGCATAATACCTGTTGTTGTTCGAGTTTGTTTGACGGGTTCGGAGCAGAGGGAGTGGATTGTTAGATGAGTTGGCTTGAAAGGGCATGCAGAG
Source organism: Neoceratitis asiatica (assembly GCA_030068015.2). Lineage (NCBI taxonomy): Eukaryota > Metazoa > Arthropoda > Insecta > Diptera > Tephritidae > Neoceratitis > Neoceratitis asiatica. Next base: position 58,573,830 of record CM061524.1, on the reverse strand, counting down.
GGCTGGTTAGTGTCGTGCGGAGACTCGTTACATGCAGGATAAACTTTGAGTATGTCGGGGTTGAGTTATTTAGAAATTAAACTTAATTATGCTGGTGTCACGAAAACCGGTTCTACGCACAGGAGTTGATCCGGATTTTATCCCGCCAAGGGCTGTCACCCTTGCGTCGGCCAAACCCTATTTAATTCAGCAATATTATACCTAATTTCTTGTGGTTATATTATAAATGTTCTGCCCAAAATCATATATATAAATAATCAATTGAATGAGAGCTATATGATATGGTCATCCGATTTTGTGGTTCGAAAAAATTTAGTAGAGTAGAGTTGAGCTGAGTTGAGTTAGGCCTTTTATCCAATTCTGAGACCACTGTAAGGATTATATTCCCTTCCCAAATACTCGAACCATTTGGTATATCTAATAAATGCTGTTAGTTTTTGAATGCTCTCTGTGGTTATTTCATCGAAGCAATCAAAGTAGTATTTACCGAGGAGATGGTGTCACATGGTGCTAAATACTGCATAGTGACAGAGGTTCGGCAGACTCTTCCTCCTTCACGTTGCTGCAACTGCAACGAAAGTCATTTGTGTCGTTCCCATTATTTTACCGTGAATTTCCATTTAACAGTGTCCTGTTACTATTCCATATTTCTTGACCTCTTAGCAATAGCGCTATACTTGAGCCATCCGTAAAAATGGCTATTACTCCTTGATCTAGGACATTTAAATTTACCCATTCAAAAAATGTATAATACATTATAAAAAATTAAGTGCGTACAAAAATTCTTTCGAAAATCTGAAAAAACAGATATTTTGTATGCTCGAAGTAAATTTCATCGATTAGCTTGTGAGACAGTGCGATGCCGCGCCCATTCAATATGTTTTTGTTTTTGTTTTTCAAACAAGAGCATAATTAGAATAAATTTGACTTGTTTTTACTAATCCAGATACATATATACATATGTATATAAATCTTGATTATTCTATACCAGTTGTCTGCCTCATTAGGTAAACAGACGTAATATAACATGTTTTCATAATGAAAGAAATACATACACACACATTTATTTTATTTTATAACTATTATAGTTTTATTTAATATTTTTCATTTCTCCGCTATTCGAAATTATCTTATATACATACATAAATATAAATATAAATTATGTTAATCCTAGTGTAGCGTTTTTGGGCAGTCTGAGTTGTGAGCGGCATCCGTAAATGCGCGTTCTAGTAATTCATGAATACATCAATGGAGTTGAATAATGATCTGAAATCTCAAGTGTGCTTATTTTCTAAATCCAAATCCACTGGCGTTGGCATTAGCCTTAGCGTTGGCATTGGCATTCGAACCGCCGAAGCCGTTAGAGACAGCAGATGCGCCAGCATTAGCATTAGCAGAGCTGCCACCAAAACCACCACCAAGAGCATTAGAGTTGGCACTAGCATCTGCTTTCGAGCTGCTAGAACCACCGCCAAATCCAGGATTTCCACCGAAACCACCGCCATATCCAGGAACTCCGCCAAAACCTCCGCCATATCCAGGACCTCCGCCAAAACCACCGCCGAAACCAGGATATCCACCAAAACCACCACCATAACCTGGACCTCCGCCGAAATTGCCAAAACCACCGCGATGACCACCGAAACCAGGACGGCCGTAGCCACCACCGAATCCTGGATTACCACCAAATCCGCCACCGAAACCTCCTTGAGAAGCTGCGTTAGCGTTGGCATTGGCATTGGCATTGGAACCACCAAATTGTGGCAGCGCTGAGCCAACAGCTACAATGGCGGAGATTACTACAAACAATTTCATCGCGATGCGGGAATGTCTTGACCAACTATCAGGTGTGGTTAACAAATCAACACTAAGTAAATTTTGGTCAATGCTAGCTTTTTTATAGCAAAAGTTATTCAATTAACTGTGGGTATTTTTCCAACTTCGGTGATCTTTAGATGTTTGGCTAGTCACTTAATACATTTCGATTCAAGACAAATATGTATCTTTGTATGTATGTAAATGTTTAAACGGGTGAACATTCAGCTTGGAATCATTTCACACACACGTGTCAAAATGAAAACTAATACAATAAAGGTAAACAAACAGAATCGACAACAAGCGAGAACGAGCCGAAATCGGTTAATACCAAACATCAACAAATTATCCATATGTATTGCAGGAGAAAATAAATACGAAGAATTTTTATCTTTCTTATTCTTCTTATTCTTATACCAGGTGGCTTTCCAACTGATTCCGTCAACAAATGGAATGTCTCGCCTCTTGGCAACTCAGTGATGTTGCCATCGTTTAGGCCTCTGCATCATATAGCAGAAGGGGAATAAGAAGCGATTTTTAGAATTTTATTGTGTTCCTCGAGAGATTGCTCTAACTCAATCCAAAAGTTCTTCCTGTTAGCAAGAGTAATTCTGACATAACGATGTGAGGGTTTTCAGGTTCTCGAAGGCTTTATTAAAATAGACGAAGAGGCAATGTGTGTGAAACCTTTCCTAACGAATCGCATGTCTGATTAAACGTAAAATGGAGGGTCGTAAATTTTATACTAAGCTGTTTCCTAATGGCGGATGGATTTTTATGAGGAGCGTTTTCATTCATTTAAGAAATACACTCAAAGAATTCGACATTCCCTGCGGAAGGATGGCCGCAAATAAAACAAACAACCGAATTTTTTATTTAATAATAATTTTCTATATAATTTATGGTTGTTGGTCGGACCAAGATAGAAATTTGGTCTTCCGAAAGATAGAATTTACTGCTAACAACGCAGCTATTGCAGCCGCCTTCTGGTACTGACGCAAAAAAATTATTTGTTGTGAGTTCGAGATGAATGAAGAGCTTTCAATAAATTACTGCAAATTCAGAACTCGGTAGCTATGTTTGATGCCAACTTACGTATTATTACTTCGCTCTGAGACTTGACTCAATCAGTTCATAGCATCCAAAGGCCACGTGGTCATATTTTAGTCCTTTTGGAAACCCTTCCTCCTTTCATATAATCTAATGTAGCCGTTAATGTGTAAAGTAACATAGTTCTTTTCTCCTCCCCTTATACTAGTAACCGTAAAAGTAACTTCAAAAATATTACCCAAGTGGTTTTTGGAGAATGTTGCGAAACTGTCCATAATGGTTATTGTATAAATACCCCACTGCAGCGGGAACTATTGGAACTTAGTCCCCAATTACGACAGAAATGCCTTACTGCGGGATAATTTTAAAACCGCTAACTCGCTAATGCCTCCGAGCTTGATGCTTAATGGACTTTGTATTTGTATTAATATTTCTCGCTGTTATGGCGAACCCTTATGCGAACAAAAACAATATCCCGCTGTACACAGCGTCAAAAAGAATAATTACTAAGTTTGATATGACTTCATATTCGCTTTTATTCAATTCGTTCTTAGAGAAGATAACACTTCTATGACATGTCCCACAGATTTCGAAAAAAAACAAATGTTTGTTGAAATTGCAGTGTTGAAGTGATTTTATCATTATCTTACTCATAATCAGAAACAGGAATTTTATAAAACTAAAACCTAAAGTTTACATGAATATATTACTATTTGGAATGTTCTGACTTATAATTAAAATGAATAATCGTCTTCGATTCGCCACTTCTCTGCTCAATATCTTTTAGCTTTGCTCTCTTGTCAGGAAATTTGTACGAGAAAGCAACAACAAAGATATGTATGTAGTTGTAGGAGTATTCACGACAAGAGCGGCACCTCATTAAGGTGGTTATATCACCTCATGCGCATTGTCGCAAACATTATTTTTATAGATTTTAGAAAAGTTTCACTATTCTGAATGATCAAAAAGAGAGCTGGCAAAGAAGACAAGAAAAATTTGCAACTCAACACAGCAATTTTAACTAAAATCTTTATACGAAGATTAATCATAAGTATTGAATTATTGGCTTCCGCAGAGTGGTTATCAATGCGTACTGAAGGTCAGGGTTTGAGTGCTGATCCGACTAACATCCATAAATGATATAGAAAAATAATTTAAAATAAAAAACTAAGAAGAGAATGTCAATCCTTCCGTGTATATTTAGACATGAAATAAAAGCTCCTCGTAGAAAGTCAGCGGCCGTTCGGAGTGAGATATTAAAATTATAGGTCGCTCCAAGCAAAAATCATGTGTGACAACTCGCATTTCACTGCTTATCAATATAATAAATATAAGTATATGGCATTTACATTTCGACAATAAAAATTTTCACCCTCATACTCGTATAATGAACGGTCTAGACCTGATTTCATTGTCTAGTGGAAAATAGTTCACGATGTCCACCAAGATCAAGACTGTAACTATTCATTTGTAAAACTTACAGTGTCACACCTCTTTTTGAAAGCTTTACCTCGTTGATATTACACAACAAAAAATTTCTGCTTTTATTTTTCTCATATAACAGGGGTATTGAAATTCCCCGTCCTGAGGATGTTTTTAGCCCTAACCTTCAAAAGAGGCTTGTATAAATTAGACAGCTTTCGGATCATTAGTTTATGAATTATAACATTTTGAGTGAAGCAACTTTTGTTATTGTGAATAAAATGGATAAAAAGGAATTTCGCGTGTTGATAAAATATTGTTTTTTTAAGAGGAAGGAGGGGAGGTTACTGCCCCAGGAACCATCAACGTGATCGTGGTGAAATGAGCACAGAAGAAGGTGAACGCAGTGGACGCCTAAAAGAGGTTGTTACCGACGAAAACTTAAAAAAAATCCACGAAATAATTTTGAATGACCGTAAATAAAAATTGAATGGAGTGGCAGGCACTCTAAAAATATTAGTTGAAAGTGTACATCATATCATTTACGAATATTTGGATATGAAAATACTCCGTGCGAAATGGGAGCCGCGCGATCTCGCTTTTGATCAAGTTGGATCGGAGCAGTGTTTGAAGATGTTCAAGCGAAATTAACCCGAGTTTTTGAATCGATATGTAATATTAGATGAAACATGGCCCGAAAAAGAAAGTGCTGTTTCCCCAAGACAATGCACCGTGTCACAAGTCAATAAAATGGATGGCAAAAATCCGTAAATTGAGCTTGGAATTGCTTCTGCATTCACCGCATTCTCCAGATCTGACCCACAGCGACAATTCTTTGTTCTCAGATCTCAAAAGAATGCTCGCAGGGAGAAAAATTTCGTCGAATTAAGAGGTAATCGCCGAAACTGAAGCAAAGGACAAATCGTACTACAAAGTAAAATTTGAAGGGTCGCTATAATCAGTGTATCGCGCTTGAGGAAACTATGTTGAATAAAAAAATGAATTTTGCAAAAAAATGGTTTTATTATGGTAGGGAACTTTTCAATTAACCTGTAGATGAAAAGAATTTAAATATATATATAAAGGGTGTTTTTTATAGAGGTATAGAACTTTAAGTTGGCATTACTTTTCAAGATGGCGGCCGATTTAACAGCTGTCAATTGATTTATTCTCAGTTTGGTTTGGCAATTCATCATGAATACACTCACGCCTCAACAACGCTTGCAAATAGTGCAATTTATTTCGAAAATAACAGTTCTGTTATTTTTTTTTTTTTTTTTTTTTTTTTTTTTTTTTTTTTTTTTTTTTGTTTAGCGATGAAGCGCACTTCTGGTTGAATGGCTACGTCAACAAACAAAACTGCCGCATTTGGAGTGAAGGTAATCCTCAAGTGTATGTTGAAACACCGTTATATCCAGAAAAACTGACTGTTTGGTGCGCTTTATGGGCTGGTGGAATCATTGGTCCATACTTTTTCAAAAACGATGGTGGCCAGAACGTTACAGTCAATGGTGGTCCGTATAGAGCCATAATTACTAACTTTTTCATTCCGGAATTGAATAACCATGATGTCCAGGAGATGTGGTTTCAACAAGACGGCACAAACTGTCACACAGCTCGTGCCACAATAGATTTATTGAAAGACACGTTTGTTGCACGCCTAATTTCACGTTTTGGACCTGTGAATTGGCCTCCAAGATCTTGTGAGTTAACCCTGCTAGGCTACTTTCTGTGGACTATGTAGAGTCATTGGTCTATGCGGATAAGCCACAAACGCTTGACGATTTGAAAGACAACATTCGTCGTGTTATTGCCGATATACGGCCACAAATGTTGGAAAAAGTCATCGAAAATTGGACGTCCAGATTGGACTACATCCGCGCCAGCCGTGGCGGTCATATGCCAGAAATCATATTTAAAATGTAATGCCACAAGATTATCTTTCGGATATATAAAATTAATGTCAATCGAATAATCCATCGTTATTTCATTGCAACTTAAAGTTCTATACCTCTATAAAAAAAACCACCCTTTATATAGCCTATTAATAAAATATTATAAAATACACAAGAAGCAAATGTTTTCCATTTTAAATTATTTTACGCGAATTAAACTTTTAGTTATATTTACTAATGGTAACTCGTTCTATGTAAATATTAATAAACAGAGTTAAATTCAACGTTTGCCAAATATTACATAAATTTAAAAAGTGTACCCATTTTTATATCGTATTAGATTTTTCAATATTCGATCATTTAAAGATTTGTTTGGATATTAAAATTGATTATGCTGAAACGTCATATTTTATTATAATTGTGGCTTTATAGCCGGGATTTTCGACCAAACTTCTCAACCAGTTTGTATTCTGGCGTCTTGATGTTTTTCCAACAAATAGAGGGCTGCTCAACCGTTATATACATACATATGTACAATAAATAGTTTAACTTAAAATTTACATCTGTTACAGCGTCATATAAAAACTGTTATAGGTGTAAGTTGAATACGTGATAGAATGAAACAATCAAATCACTTTAGTATTCCGATGTAGCCGAGTCATTAGTATCATCTATTATTACCGTTCGAGCCCTGGACAGAGTAGAGAGAACAAATTTTGAGAATAGCAATTTTGAGAAGAGTACGGCAGAAATTAAATAAACTAGTCGACTTTTCATAAAAAAAATTCGAAGAAATCTTATTAACATAAAATATAAATAATGGCAATTTTTGCGATTTTGAGCCACTAGATGCACTTTTCATGGGTAAGTTGGCTTGGTTCTCTCATCCCATACCTATAATTCCTTACTCAAAATCGACTTTGAACCAACAAATGTAGGAGGTCAAAAGATCCGAGCTGCAGCTCAACTGGCAAAAGTAATGATGTGGAAAATCTAGTTTTGGTAAGTATTTTCAACAACAATAGCGAAAATTTAGGCCCGAGTGTTAGACCAAATAGATGATTGGTTCAACGCACGCTAGGTACAGGGTTTGTTCGTTTCTTATATTCCATACTTTTGAAAACGAATAATAACTGAATCTAATCGGCTACTAAAGCCATATGCATATAAGTATAATATTTAAAAAAAATTATAACAAAATTTCATTATTCCTTTAAGAATATAATGAGAAAAATACCAAAAGTTGTCATCAAGCCTCATGGTCAATTTACTAATAAATTTACTAGTTTTCTGCTACCAGAGGATGTTTACACAAGCTCTAATAGAAATAAACATTTACGAGGTGTGTTAAAAGGAAAAGCTGAATTTTTTTTTTTTTTATTACAATGATATGGTGCATCATGAGCAATACATCTCAAACGATCGGCATTGTGGAAAAACAAATGGTGGATTCCGCATCACGATAATATACCAGATAACACATCAACTATTATTTGTAATTTTTTGGCCAAAAATAAAACTGTAATCACCAAATTTGGCTCCCTGCGACTTTTTCCTATTTCCAAACCTAAAGAAACCAATGAAAGGAAAGCGTTTTGCCACAATCGATGAGATCAAGACAGAATCGAAGGAAGAGTTGATAGTCATACCGAGAATTGAAAAAAGCGTTGGCACAATTGTATTATATCCGAGGGGGATTACTTTGAAGGGAAGAAATAGGTTCTTATTGTGAGCTGCATTTGATTTTCGACTTACGCTAGCTGTCGAAATTAAGAGATCTCAGTAGTATTATATGCTATGCAACTCTGACGAAATTTTCGCTGAGATTGAATTTGCAGCCGTACGGAAATTTGCTTTCGACCGTAGAGGAAAGACTGACTGATTTGCTGAATATGTAATAATTTTTTTAAGATTAACAAAAATTGTGTAATGATTAATGCAAACCAAAGACATTGATGGAAAGAATCGTCGAATTGCATAAAAGACTTGTGCATATTGTCAGGCGGCAATATAGTGGATGGGCGGTCTCATATTCTTGTAAATTAGTGAACCAGAACTCCGTTTTAGCATCTTCAAGAAGCGTATTTACATATTAATATAAGGTTTCCCAATAAGAGTGATATGATTTCTTTGAAAAAAATACTCTTTGTTAAGGAATTGAATTTTTTTTATTTAATGTGAAGTAAAATCGATACAATTCAGTTCTGAATATAACATTATTTCAAATGGCCTCCACGACATTCTTTTGCCGGAACGAATTCTATGAACCCAATTTTTGAGCACTAAATCAAGTCGCATGTCATGAGCAACGCATTCAATATTGACTTTTAAAGGCTGAAAAGAGTCTGGTTTATTGCTGAAGACCAATGACACGCAAGAAGTAGTCTAATGGTGTTAAATCACAACTTCTTGGAGGTAATTCAATGTCACAATTTCTTGAGATAATCGAATCTCCAAACCTTTCTCGCAATAATTCGGTTGTTGCAAGTGCTGTGTGACGCGTAGCCCGGTCTTGTTGGAACCTGATGTTGGTAAGATCAACTTCTTCCAACTGTGGCCACAAGAAGTTGGTTATCATCGATCTATACCGCTTTCCATTGACAGTATCATCAGTCATTTTGAAAGAAGTACGACCGATGATTCCACCAAACCAAAAACCACACCAAACTGTCAATTTAGGTGAATGTAATGGTTGTTCTTGAATAATTTGTGGATTATCTTCGCACCAGAATCGACAGGCTTGTTTATTTACCGCGCCACCAGATGAAAGTGAGCATCATCGGAAAAGATGATTTTCTTAAAAACATCGTTATCGTTTTCAAGTTGTTCCAGGGCAAAATCAGCAAATTCATTCTTGCGTATATCTTACCATGATGAAATGATAGATCATATTAAAAATGGCCAAAACGACACTTAGAAATCATATCATCCCTATTGGAAACCCCTTTATTTATATATGGCATGTCTAATGGTCAAAAACAACAACATTTGGTAGCTATTATATAACCCATGAAATCCGGGTATTTATTGTAATATTCCGTATGTCGTTCGTTACTTATATTCACTTATATGATACATATTATATATAGATCAAGTTTGTTAATAAAGAGTTAATTAGTTTAGGTGGAAACCAAACCAGACAAATGATCGGTAATCAACTCAGCTTTTCACTGGGGTCAAGATTTGAACTTCACTCCTATAAACGAGCGAGAGCAATAATTGATGGTCTGTTTTCATATTCTACAATTTATTCAAAGTCGATGAGCAATATTGCCTCTCACTGAAATGGATTCACAAATATTTCCATTTGCAACAGCTTTGACAGCTTTGACGTAGCGGCCATTTATGAATATTTAATTTACCAAGACTGTGATTAGCAAATATTTTAGGTGGTTTACATTTTTTATAATTTTTAAAAATTTATTTAATTGTAATATTCAAATAATTTCCTTAGTACTAATATCTGAATACAATATATATATATATGTGCACACGTATATTCAGTTCAGCAGTTTTATAAAATACTGGGTGCTGCTTATGATGCAACCTAGAATGAGTTGTCAATTTAATTTGCAATAAAAAATGCATTAAATATTTATGAGTTAGGTAGAAAATAAATAGGCAAACGAGTGAGTTGTGTTAACTGACGTCATGAAATAAGCAATGAAGAAGCTTAAATCTACATATGAATATTGATTATACGCATTCGAATATGCGTTTAAATATTTACATTATTTGTATTACATTTCGTAGTGCTTATTGAATAAGCTTTACACCATATGCATATTTCTTCAATACTAAATTTTCAAATTGATTCTATATAAGCACTACACATATATGAGCATGCATGCATACTCAATATAGAGCCATTCCATGTTAAAAACGTGACAAAAAATGCTGATTTTCTCTCCGATGGTCTTCGAATTGAAATTCGGCTTATAGCTTAATTTAATGCTAAAACTGACAAAATTAAATCCGAGATATTTCTAAACATTTTTCATTATGAAGGTGAAGCTTTAAAAATGTCACAAGTGGCCTAATGGTTAATCAATTTAAGAAAATTCTATGAATATGGAAAACTTGGCCCAAATACTTGTTGTATCAGTTAAGCATTTTCAAAGAAAAATATTTCTTCACAGAAATTATTACTTTTGATTAAAAATATATGTTTCAAGTTCCCAAAAAAAATTTTTATCATCTAAATATCAAAAGGTCTAAAAGTTAGGAACATTCGATCAAGTAGGTTAGGTTAGGTTACATTGACTGATTGCTACACCTTACATGGGCTTATTGATCTTTTTAGTGTCAGATGGAGGTGTCGTCGTGAGCTACGACAACATTGTATGCGAAGTTAACTTAATGATATAAAGACTTCCAGCTTGAATGCTTTATCTAGGCCTCTTAACATGGAATCTACCAGATGCCTAAAGCGTGCTCTCTAGATAAGGTCGTTCGGAAATAAAATACGTGTTCCACCGTCTCATCCATATTTGCCTCTCTGTATTTTTCGCTTGTGTCACTGTTAGTTAGGTTAGTAGATTATAACACATCATTAGAACTACAACTGTAATAATCTTTTCGAGACCGCGTGAGAAAAAATGTGGGCTGAAGGGATTTTCCTTCGTCCCATTTATCAAACCGTTTCACTGTGCCCTATCTTGCGGCTCTCTCAGAAATTTCGCTACAAAAAGCCATTGGAATTTCTTGTACTGGTTCACTCGCCAGAAGGATGTAATTTTTAGCAATCTCATCAACTATTACGTCACCAAGATACTCTTGTGGCCTGGAACACAACGTATATCAAGTGCTACCTGAGATCAGGCTCAACGAAACAGATTCCGGTGGCCACTTCATATAAAAAATGATATAGATAACTTCTCAATCTCTTTAAATGAAACACAACAAACGTTTCGGACTTTTTTAGGACTTTTGGCCGCACCCATAATTTCCATGAATTTTTTTTTTTTTCGTTTCCATATTTTGAATTTCAACCAAATCGAACACCATTACGAAGTCCTGGGTAGATCGACATCCAAAATTGTGGAAATTAATTTTTTCTAATTTCACACCTCATCTTCAGAGTTAGATGTATTTATATCCTGATTTAATAATATTTTCTTAGGCAAATGTTCTTCCCAATCAATTAACAGGCAATGGTAGAATTTCGCAAAATTTTTCAGTATTTCAGCCGTTTCTCTGTTAAAATTATAAAGCTTCACTCCAGAAATGAAATTTTTCACTAATATCTTTTTTTTAATATTTTTATTTATTTTTTTATTTTTTACTTAATCCATTAGAAATCACATTAGCTTAAAAAATGTTGGGCAGTTCGGTGAGTGTATGTCTGTTATGTTCAAATGAGTAACTTAACTTATTTGCCGTAACCATGATTACCGCCAAAGCTGCCTGCATTAGCATTGGCGTTTGCGTTAGCATTAGCGCCCGCATCACCATAGCCTCCAGCCTTGGCTAGTGCGTTCGCACTGGCGCTGGCATCGGCATTACCAGCACCGTTGGCTACGGCATTCGATGAAGCAGAGGCAGAAGCATTGGCACCTCCTTTACCGAAACTGCCTTGGCCGCCATAACCGCCTGGACCGCCTGCACCGAAACCGCCTTGTCCGCCATAACCGCCTGGACCGCCTGCACCGAAACCACCTTGACCACCATAACCGCCTGGACCGCCTGCACCGAAACCGCCATGGCCGCCATAACCACCTGGACCGCCTGCACCGAAACCGCCTTGACCACCATAACCACCTGGACCGCCTGGACCAAATCCAGGACCGCCGCCACCATGACCACCATGACCGCCATGACCGCCAAATCCACCACCGCCAACGCCACCAAAACCACCACCAATTGCGCTAGCGTCTGCGCCGGCGTTTGCACCAGCGCTACCACCGCCACCACCACCACCTCGGTGTGGCCTGGCACAAACAACCGCCACTGTGGCCAAAAATACAATGAACAATTTCATAATTTAATAAGATGTGATTGCTAATGGGAAGTCGATATAACTAACTGCAAAACAAAACTAACTGCTCACCGACATCCGGCGGCGATTTTATAGCGAGCTGCAAGAGCTTAGTGTTTATTTTCAATGTCTAAATATAAAATCAACGCTAAAACATCTCGTGGGTGGTGTTAGGGGTGGGTAAGTGAAATAATCACAATTTCATAGCACAAACGGGAGCTTCGGATAAGTGTGAAGAGCTGAGCAACAAACTCGGCTACATAATAATAGCAACAGAAACAACAGCAGTTAGCTTTTTGTTACAAAAATAAAAATTCGAAATCAAACGCTTGGAGATGACGTACTTCGCAAGTAAAAGTTCAGGAGTCTGTGAAAAAAAACCTACTACAATGATTGGTATAAAGAGCAGTAGAATTTTAGTAAACAATTCAATAAAAAGATTTAAAAAATCTACAAATTGTTTTTGTTTCATGTTCTTCATAATTTGAAATTTATTTAACACATGCGAGTAACATTTTTATCTCTTAGTTATAAATGTTAATTATATGAATAATCAGTAAATAAACAAAGCTGGATATTTCGTCACAGATTTCTCAAAACACATAGATATATTTACAAACATATTTATACATTGACAATAATGAGAATTAATGTGCTTGTCATTTGTTAAAAATAATATATTTAAAACATAAAATCGCAGATAAAATTAAAACAACATTAACTTTGTGTTAGTTTTCTCCATATAATTAATCGGGAGTTCTTCTTAATAGTATTATTTCGCTTTTTTTTAAGTATTTTGCTTAACGTATTAATCAATAATTAAAATTTCCTGTCATGCTGGTCTATTATAGGATTATACAATATATATATATATATATTTTTCTATGTGTATTTCTAATGAGCTCTATGCGAAATGAGATTTTAACTTCGCATTTTCGAGAAACCGGCTTTCAAAAAATTCTCTAAAAAAAAGTCTCGCATAAAAGCTGTCAAGGGAAAAAATAAAAGCTTTGCTGTCAAGTGTTGCCAAGTTTGAGGCTAGTTCAATTTTGAAGTGTTCTCATGTTCTCGTACGTATTAAATATGAATAGAAGAAAGTTTAAATTATTGTGTAAGGCCTGCAGGCCTAGACTGACCGACCGTCATGTGAAAATTGTATGTTCCTTCCATGCGTGTTAAATGACCAACTTTGAAAAAAAGTGTTTAGTGCAAAGAATAAAAAATTACATCTGTAAACATTTTTAATGTAAAGGGTTTTCCAATAGGGATGATATGATTTTTTATATGTCATGACCTGTAATTTTTTTTTCATTGTGTTCAGTAATGTTTACAATTTTATCAAGGGAAGATATACGCAAGAACAACGATGCTGACTTTGCCTTGGAACAACTTGAAAACGATAACGATGTTTTTAAGGAAATCATGTTTTCCGATGATGCTCACTTTCATCTGGTGGCGCGGTAAATAAACAAACCTGTCGATTCTGGTGCGAAGATAATCCACAAATTATTCAAGAACAACCTTTACATTCACCTAAATTGACAGGTTGGTTTGGTTTTTGGTCTGGTGGAATCATCGGTCCGTACTTCTTTCGAGATGAAGCAGGTAGCACCGTTACTGTCAATGGAGAGCGGTACGGATCGATGATAACCAACTTTTTATGGCCACAATTGGAAGAAGTTGATCTGAACAACATCTGGTTCCAACAAGACGGGGCTACGTGTCACACAGCACGTGAAACAACCGAATTATTGCGAGAAAGGTTCGGAGACTCGATTATTTCAAGATATTGTGACATTGAATTTCCTCCAAGAAGTTGTGATTTAACACCATTCGACTACTTCTTGTGGGGTTATTTGAGGTCATTGGTCTTTAGCAATAAACCAGACTCTCTTCAGGCTTTAAAGTCAATACTGAACGTGCTATTCACGACATACGATTTGATTTAGTGGAAAAAGTGCTCAAGAATTGGGTTCTTCGAATTCGGTCCTACCAAAGAAGTGGTGGAGGCCATTTGAATGATGTTATATTCAGAACTTAATTGTATCGATTGTACTTCACATTAAATAAAAACCGGTTGAATTTCATTAACAATTAGTGTGTGTGTTTTTTTTTAAGAAATCATATCACCCTTATTGGAAAACCCTATATTACAGTGTTCATTACCAACAGACTTCTTAATTTTTTCTTATTACTTAATATGAAACTTAAAAACTGCTTCGGTAGTTGACGTAGAGCGTTATCATGGAGGTTTTAGTATCCACACATAGTCTAAGCAAATCGCATGGTTGCAAACGTTGACTGTAAATTCGGTGCTTCTTTTCAACTTATTGTCTTATACCAATGCAGTGTTCGATCGGAATAACGGTACTTCTTTATCAAATCTAGCACCACTTTTTCACCATAATTGGTTTCTCGCTGGTGCTTTGGACTTTTTTTGAGTAAATTTGGCTCACCAAATCTTTATTTCGTACATTGCAGGCTTATGTTTATCCCATATACCCCATAAAGCTAGTTCATTCATGGTAAAGGAAATTATACCGTTATTGCTATGTTATGTTGAGAGTACATGTCTGTAATTTATCATAATCAATAGTGCTGTCAATGTCATTGCTGCATTGTAAATATTAACAAATCGAGTGCGCCGACAAATAATATTAATGCGAACCAAACGATGAACGAATCCTAAAGGTCTGGTGCTGCCAGCACGCCGGTACATTGGCAATTGAGACGTTGAGCTCTTGTTTGGCAACTTCATCACATTCAGCTTTATCAATATGTTCGTGTTCAGAAAATTTTTCTAAACCTCAAGCTCATTATAAAAAAACTGTTATCCATTTAGTGGTTTCGAAAATGCAAGGCTGTATTTTGACATCTGTCAAACTGAACTGTCAAACCAAACATGTTTTGTTTTAGTTAAAATTCAGACATTTATAAAAATGGATCGCTTAACAACCGCACAATGCGTTGAAATTGTTGAAACCTACTACTAAAACGTCGCCATGTTTCGTGCTTAAGAGATGTATTATCATAGTCATCGGTGGCTCCGACAACTTTATCGTAAAGTTTGCCATTTTTGATGTTATACATACCAAGAAAATTTTGACATACGAACGCTATTTATGTTGTTTACACTAAATTAAAACATTTATCTTGGACAAAAAATGCCGAATTTCTTTCAAATATCTGACCAGTGAGACCTAATTTGCGTTCGGCTCTTTCCTTTCTTCTTGGGATCTTTCCCAACTCCTGTAGTATGGAAAGAAGAAAAGCTTTTAATTAAAGAAATTTCATAAATAATTTAACAACTCATAAGAAGATTTGGTAATCCTGTTACAAATTACATTTACCAAAAACTACTTTAGTTCGGATTATTTATCTAATATGTTCGATGAGGTAATAAATTTCGATGAACGAAAAAAAAATAAAAATAAAACAAAACAAAAAAATTCAAGTTGTTGTTCACGAACCTAGAGGTAAACAATTGATACAAAATGAATATATAGAAGAAGAATGAGATAGTACATAAATATGTATCATATGCACAAAGCTTGATTTACGCTTAGTTGTTTCTAATGAAAAAAACTATTGACAATATTTACAAGAGTAGGGCCAAATATGAAAACATGACCTTGCTTTTATTTTTTAAATCATTTAGAAAGCAGCCAAATGGTTTTTTTATATGAAATGGTTGCTTTACGTCAGAAGTAAATACAGAAATTTGATAGATGAGCTTTTGCGTATCAATACAGGCCCGACCGAGACAACATATTACCTACATGGTTACAGATTAAATTGATTTAAAGGAACACGATTTGAGGGAAAGAACTTGGGATGTTCTATGACTTAATAAGAAAAGTGCGGTAAAAAATAACAAAGCGAACTAACGTCCTGACTGCAGAAAAACTGGCAATGCGCTTGCATCAGCTTTTTTGCATAATATATGCAAAAGCATGCCAGACGAATGGAACTAAGTGTCCTCTGCCCTGCACCAATTATCGAAAGATAAGACTCCTAGATATCGCATACAAGATCCTATCAAGTGCATGTGTGAGAGACTAAAGTCTCCTATCAACAAACTGATTGGACCTTATCAGTATTCATTTAGACTTGGTAAATCCACCATTGACACAATATTCACCATGCGACAAATCTTGGTGAAGAGCCGAGAGAAAAGAAGCAACACATACCACACTTCTCATCGATTTTAAAGCTGCCTTCGACAGCACGATAAGGAACTGTCTCTCGACCCATGGTCAGAATTTGGAAGGACTTTTCCGGTCCGTTCGACACCAAAACCAGGGTTTAGAGAGGTTGGCCTTTTATAGTGTGATTTCTCCAATTTGATGCCGGAAAAAATAATACGAGCTGTAAAACTAAATTAAAAAAATACAATCTTTTACAAGAGTATACAATTGCCGGCGTATGCCGATGATATTGATATCACTGGCCATAACAACCGCACCGTTATTTCTGCTTTATCCAGGTTAGGCAAAGAAGCGTCTAATAGTGAACGAGGGCTAGACGATATATCTCCAGTCATTAAATAAAAAGTTATCGTATTTGCTACTCGGCTCCCACGTCGTAGACAACTTCGTCTACGTGGAACCCGCGAGACACCAGACATTAACACCAACAACAATTTCGGATTTTAAACCAAACTTAGAATCACTCTTGCCAACAGATTCTTCTTTGCACTGAGTAGACAACTGAAAAGTAAAGTCCTCTCTCGAAGAATCAAAGCCAAGCTCTAAAGGTCGCTCATCATTACCGTCCTGTATGGTGCAGAAGCGTGGACGATGTCGACATCCAAACAGACCGCACTAGGAGTTTACAGTAGAAAGCTTTTGCCTTCCAAGCAGAGATTGGGGTATTTACAGAAGGTACGAAGTGAACATGGGATAACCTATTACATTACTTGTAGGCAACCGAGAAGACTGAGTGCGTTAGAACAAACCTTCAATATCTAACTCATCGGGATTTTAGCAGGCGTCCTCCGATTTATGGCATGCACTATTAGCTGCTCGGCTACGTCATTGATATGATACGAAGAACTGGAAATCATCCATAGCATTATCGATTGCGTAGAGTGTTTTCTTACCGTACTAACTTCCTTTAGGTACGTATGATAAATAATTACTTTTCTTCACTCAACAGTCAAATTTCATGTATAATATTTAGTGTAATTTGTACAAATTAATTTTTTATTTAAATATTTGCTATTAAAATGGTAAATATAAAAACATACATTTCTATTTATACGAATATTCCTTCCGCACACTTAAATCACATTTTTAGAAGCTAAAAAAAATATCTTAAACTAAACACTAATTTATTGGTGGTATTTAACCAAAACGACCGCCGCCAGCAGATGATGAAGAAGCCGCAGATGCTGAAGAAGAACTGCCGCCATTACCGCCACCTGCCGAACTGGCACTTGCAGACGCTGACGACGATGCAGAGCCGCCGCCACCACCACCGCGGCGGAAGCCACCTGGTCCACCGAAACCACCTGGTCCGCCAAAACCACCTGGTCCACCGAAACCACCTGGTCCCCCGAAACCACCAGGTCCTCCGAAACCACCACCACCAAAACCAGGGCGACCATATCCGCCACCAAAGCCTGGACCGCCAAATCCACCGCCGAAGCCAGGACGGCCATATCCTCCACCGAAGCCGGGTCCACCGAAACCGGGTCCACCAAAACCGGGACCACCACCGTAAAAGCCACCGGGTCCACCGCCAAACCCGAATTGGGGCAACGCCGTAGCTGCTGCAATCAACAGTGCCAAAACGAAGAAAACTTTCATAATTCTACACTCTTTGCTTCGCTATATCACGCTAAGAAAATTAATCTAGTCTAGTTGGCTTAAGTCCCAGCTGACGAGGTGCGTACATTTACGTCTTCACAATTCACACTAATGACGCACTGATGCTGTGCGAAAAAATATTTATACTCCAACTTGTGATAGCTAAACGCGAAGGTTATTTACACTGTACGAAAGCGATCTATAGATTTCGGAATAGATTCACATAAGTAAGTGAACTAAAAACATACGCGCTCACTCGCTCTCATGCTAGCAGTTTCCATACATAAATAACATATGTAGGTAGGTGTTTTGTGATAAACATACCAAATACATGTATGTGTGTACACACATATGTGGCCCAATGTATGCACGGCTTAAAAATAACTGAGACAAGCTATCTGTAGTAGAAGTAGAAGATAATAACAAATAAAATAACAAAAAGTGCCACTCAATCAATAAAAATTGACGATCAAGAACAAATGATCACTCAAAGCGTGTTTAGGAAACAACAAAACAAAAGATTGCTGCATTTTCTAATCTTCAGGTTGGGGATTCCCAAAAAAAATAAACAAAATCATGTTTAGCATTTTACGTGTGTGTATGCGCATGCATGTGCTTACGATTATGCTTATCTTTAAAGATGTGTTTGAACTCCAAATCAGTTTGCAAGGTAATCCTAATTTTTACATACATATGTATATGCATATGCCTACATCATGGCACATATGTATGTACATAAACTCCGTTCTTTCATCTATTATTATCTTTAGAATTTGGGATTCTCCCACATATGATATAAGAAGATGCGAGAATACTGACTAAGTAGCAAATCATTAAATAAATATTAGTGGTTCGAGACAATTTGTGCATACTTACATACATATTTTAGCGAGAAAATGTGAGATATCAATACATGGGCTTATCACTGTACTCACAGTGAATTTAAATGATAAATTATAGTATAGGAAATAATTATTATTCTTTGAAATTCTATCACAATTATAGACTTCAGCCAACGAATGATCAAATAATCAAAAAATTTATAAAAGGCGTTTACGCGAATAAACTTCAGTTCTCGGCGCAGTGAATACTTTTTGAAGTCTTCTATCGACTGAAAACTTGTGCCTAGGAATGGTAATTTGAGTTTTTAAAAGAGAAACATGTCGGTCAAAATGATAGCTTTTTGAGATGGTGTATTATCTTGGTGTTTTCTTACCACGTTTTCGATGAATTCGCAAACGGGTTTCGAAACCTTTTGGTGTAAATTTGGGTGGACAAAACATATAGGGAGTAACTTTTGGGGGGCCCAATTAATTTAGGTCAAGTAGTTTTAAATAAAAAAGTTTTTAGTTTTTCACGATTTATAGAATTCCAAAAAAGGATCGCCTAAACAAGTATATGAATGTATCGATTCTGTAGGCAATACCTGGCTTGTATGGTATTGTCGTCTTCAAACGAGTTATTAAATCGTTCTTGTAAATATTTTTATATCAAGGGTCAGTGTCGGGAATTCTTAGTCAAATTGTCTGAATAATTACTGCAATGGACTCGTAACAATATCAAAATACTGCTCAAAATTTCATCGTTCTGTTCCGAAATCGCGTCGAGACAATTTAGAAATAGCATAACATATATTGCCGCGCTCTTTAAAACTGTTTTTCTGGATGTTGTTGCAACTGTTGAACAGTGAAACCTTCTTTATCGCTTAGAAATAAATGAGAAGTCCTCGGGTGAGCACTGGGCCCGAGTCATGGAAGACACAGATACGGGAAATGACTAGAGATTCAAACACATTTCAAAATTAGCTATAGCAATTCTCAGCTTGCCATTTTCAAACACATCAGTCGAAAGAGTGATTTCTATCTTAATATAATGGAATATAAGTTGCGAAACATAATGGTCGTCAAAACGTCGGATGCCATAATGACGATTAGATTTCTCTTCCCGACTGGTGGTTGCAAGAAATTTGAGCCATCGCCAAAAATACTCAAAATATTCGCAAAAGCGAGAATGTTTACCAAATTGAGTTTCAGTAAAAAAATTTGGATGCAATCGCGGATATCAAAGAGGCATAATTTAAGACAAAACATATGTCAGAATGTATGTATATAAGTATGACTATATTAATTAAAAAAAAAAAAACATTTTTATAATAAAATTAGCAATTCCCTCGCCAGTTGTTTCTTCCTTTCGCTATTTGGCTTTGACTAGAGACCAAGTGAAAGTTGCTCCATCTCTACGGAGTGGAGATCTTTGCCTTTCACAGGCGAATACTTCATACGGACTAGATGATTTAGCCAACGTAGCCACTGTCTCTTAATTCGCTAAACTATTTCAATATTGCGGTATATCTCCATAAAAATATACCATACATCGTTTACAGAATATTGCGATATATCTCCATAAATGTATACCCTACATCGTTCACAGAATCCTTCTTTCGAATACTCCCAAAGCCGATTCAGCGATTGTTGTCAACGTCCATGCTGCTGCACCATAATTAAGATCGGTATTGGCAAGAACAATTCTGCTTTGGATTTCCAGGGTGGCATTGCAGTGACATTACTTTTGAGGTCAATATTTGTTCATTTTTTCATAGCTGACTAATGCCCTTTACATTCGCATCCAACTTGTTAATTGCATTGCAAAAAAAAATTAACAAGTATTTAAACAAATATATATTATTTACATATATATGTTTACATATATTTTAATATTCAAGTATTTTGAGTGAATTTTGTGAACAATTGAAATTATTATTTATTTCTACTTATGGAATCTTCGTTTTTCAATGAATTGTTCGCATTACTATGAGGCAATAACATTCAAATGCTTCCCTGTGTCTATAAAAAGGACTATTTTTTTAGCTGAACTGTAAACACAAATATTACAACCCTGTCTCTATTATAATTTTTTTTTTTTGAAATTAAAAGATTAAAAAACTAGAAAAAATTCTCGTACCAGACTCGAAAAAACATAGACAGAACAGAAGCTTTTTCAGTGGCTGCAATAAATCCGTAATAATTTCAAAAAAATGGTGTGATAATATAAATTGTAAATAAAACCACCGAAAAAATTCTAAAAATGCATTTGGAAAAACGAATGGACAAGCATATGTGTACTTATAAAAGTGGGAAACCCCAAAGCAAAATTTTACTTGGAGTTCTAGTATATTGTTGGTTTTTATCAATACATGCCACATATGGGGTTGTCCGTATTTCCCCCGGAAACTGCAAATAATCACCAAAATGCTTAGAAGAATACTGTATTAGCCTTTCTGCCTGAAATATGTGTATGTAACGTATGTACATATGTTTGTAGTTGAATAACTGCTTTGAAAATTATAAACCTTGTGTCAATAAGCGAACGTGTTTGTTAAAAAAAAAAACTATTTTACTGTTTATCAATGACTAATTTGTTTACATTTTACTGACAGTTAAGGTGAAGCATCTTCTATCAACAATACTAAGAGGATTTTATTGAATATCGAATAAAAATATGTAATACCTAAATTCTAATTTGCATGAATAAGTCGGTATTTTCAATGAAGTTTGTTAAATTGTTTTTTTTTTTTTTTGTTAAACTGCGAATTTGTTTAATATTAGACATAGAGGCGCTTATCGCTTATAATTTTTGCTTTACGATTTTTTACACCCGGCACCTAATGTAACAGAATAAATTGCTCAAGATTAATTTTTACACACATACATACTTGCATAGATACCAATGATGATGATGAGATGCGTGAAAGGGTTTTAAGGAATTTCTACATTTTGAACACTATGACAACGAATTAAAAATAAATTTGCTACAGATTAGAGAAATTTAACCTCCAAGCGCGAAATCTTCCTGAATAGGCTAAATGTAGTACCAAACTCAAACATCAAAAATTGGTAATGCTTTTTCAATGTCTCTATAGCTATTGGCTGATTAAAGCCCATCTGATCTGACTTTATCCGTGCGGTTTTAGACCTGGTAATTCAGTGAACCACTACCTAGGCAAGTACTTGACTACCGCGACTCCGAACAGCAATACAGACAAGAACCGCTGGACTGGCCGCGTACCAACAGGCTCTTCACCGAGAGTCCGTTAACACCTTCGTAAGCTCTCTTCCTGTGAATAGTGTTATCGGAATCCAACCGCCACCCATTGCAGAACAGAAGACCGAGCTGCCTTGGAAGACTCGCGTGGCCCTGGCACAATTAAGGTCTCGATATTATGGTAGGCTCAACTCCTACTTTTTCAGACTCGACCCTAACATACCCAACACATGTCCCGCATGCAGTGAATCTCCGCATGGTCTCTGGTCCGAATTCGTCGAAGGAAAACAACAACAACAATCTCGACCAGATGTTAGCAACATGCACACGCAAAAATATTTCAGTGCAAAGGATCGGGCCTGAAAACAAATGCAGAATCGCTATAACCTCCAATGGTACTTCTATTTGTTAGTGATAATAGATGAAAAGGAGAATTTTTAATTTGTTGCCAACCAAACCTGTTACATTTTTTACACTGAATTATTTTACTTTATTAAATTTTAGTTCATTTAACTTTATTGTATTTTATTTTATTTCATTTCATTTTATTTCAATTTATTTTATTTCACTTTATATTTTTTCACTTTATTTAATTTTAATTTATATTAATTTATTTCAATTTAATTTCTATTATATTATTTTATTTTGACTATATTTTTTTTAATTAATCTTATTTTTTAGATTACTTTACTTAACTTTATTTTCTTTTTCCTTTTTTACTTTATTTAATTTTTTCTTAAATTTAAATTAATTTAATTTAATTTAATTTAATTTAAATTAATTTTATTTAGGAGATTTTTCTTATTCCCTTCTCCTTTACTTTTATTTATTTAATTTTATTTCTTTTTTATTTTTTTATTTTTATATATTTTTAATTTTATTTATTTATTTTACTCCATTTCATTGATAAAAATCGCCACATTTAATGTCTAATTACATTGGATTTTTTGTATATAAATATAAGTACATTCTTGCGTATGTACAATTTTTTTTATTTATTATTTTTTTTTTTTTTGCATTATTATGTGACAGTAATTTTTTTATTTTACTGTTGTATATGTCTCGCTGGCTTTTTAAGTCTGTTTTAAACTTTCGCTAAATTTCAATAATTAATTTACTGATCTTGTTAACATAATAAATTCACAAAAAATATCAGAAAAAGAAAAACAAAACAAATGTAAAGCAAAAATTAAAGAAATCACCTTAATAAATATATTCAATAAATACAAAAATTACTGATACATTTTATCAATAATTATATAAATGTTAATATGTGTACATGCATTTGAATATCCGAGTATATATGTAACGAGTATGTATGCAGCAACTTAAGTATGCACACATGACGGGGAAGTCCCATTCGAAAAAGATAATCATCATACGCTTTTTGGCTATTAAGTGTCGGAGGTAAATCTTTACATGTCCGCATATGTATGTACATCCATACATATGTTACGAATACATTTGAAGGTAAATTTGAAAGCTTATATCGAACTACAGCTTTAAACACTTGGGCCGCGAGGCGACACTACAGCACAGCAACGACGATTTCTTTTATTTAAAATACTGCCTTACAGGAAGTGACTGTTTTAGCAGATTATTACACCTTTTTTATTTTTTAAATTTTCAAATTAAGACTTTTAGTACTCAAAATTCAAAAATAAAAATTATAAAATTTTTTTGCGCCTTAATTAATATAATTAAATTAGTACTTATAATTTTTATTTATGCATATATTTAGTTATTTATTATTTTGTTAAAGTAAATTCAAATTTATTGAAGCTATTATGTTATATGCACAAATTTAAGAGTTATATTTTATGGTTTTCAGGTGACGATAACGACTGTTAACAGTTCTACCGCTGTGGTGTCGTGCCGCCTTCTAAATTATGGTTGCCATAAGCACGTGCGTGATTTAATTTTGACAAATGAAAAC
Source organism: Neoceratitis asiatica (assembly GCA_030068015.2). NCBI lineage: Eukaryota > Metazoa > Arthropoda > Insecta > Diptera > Tephritidae > Neoceratitis > Neoceratitis asiatica. Next base: position 58,549,884 of record CM061524.1, on the reverse strand, counting down.
TGGTTATTTTTATGTATAAGATCCAATTGTCTCGCTTCATTTTTTTAAGGCCAAAATGCTGAGAGCAAAGTTAGTTGAAATAAAGAAGCGAATATTATTTGTTTAGTACTTGAACCATTCGTAGTCGAGTTGAAAGTCATGGCAATCAGCATATCATATGAGTAGGCAATATGTACATAGATATGTTTCATTTTCTTGTACGTAACACTAAAAGCTATTTTTTGTACATCAATGCCGGTATTAACATATGTAAACGAGACTTGAACTTGTGTAAGCTTCTGAAAAATTTATTTCATTTTGCAAATTGGTGTTAAATATTTGTTTGAGTTTAAAAATAAATAGATAAACAGAAGTAGAAATCTAAAATAGATTTTTTTTTAAACCAAAACAATTTATTTAGTGCTTGAATCTGAAAAATATATAAGCAAGGAATGGCTAAGTTTGAGAAACGAATTTGCAGTTTTTTATGATGTGTTTACCACCCAATTGATCAATTGGTACTCTTACAATTTTTATCGATTACATCTTAAAATATTTATTTGCATCGGTCGTGCCGATTACAAGTTGTAGTTCGATTCCCTGATAGAAAGCTTAATGTATAAAAATCCGGCGTCACAATGTATGTTCCCAGTGAACTCTTCACCAACTCAACCGATATTGATGAAAGGTGGCATCCAACATAAGAGATCCGATAGTTTCTTATTTCGATTAATGACCTCAATAACTTATAAATAACAATAAACTGATTATCAAAGTTGATTGCTGTTATTAATCGAAAGTTTCGTAAATCTCGAACAGATAGCGCCTCACATTAGATTTGTTACATAAAACTGTCAGGCCGCTTATTATGGACCCCTCATAGATGGCGTTACCGTTGAATTCGAAATATCTTTTTCGACTACACGTGGCGCATGTGATTTTTTAATCACAATATTCCGTGGCATTGCTTTTTCTGGATTATTTTTCATTTTATTTTCACGTGTTGTTGTATATTATTTTGCATATTTATTTAACTACTAATTTACAGTTACATAATGCAATGGAATATAAGAACAACAAAATTACAGTACAAGGAATTTATTCATATAAAACTTTCAGTAAAATTGCCACCAAAAGAATCTAACCCCAACAATGCCCGTAGCAAAAAACCTCGACATCGGCATCGTGAAGGAGCTTACGAATCAGTCGAACAAAGAGCAGACAGAAATGAAGCTCAAAGGGTTCGCATAGCTGATATTCGTGTGCATGAATCAAGAGAACAGCGTGATAATCGTCTCCAAAAATATTTATCAAGCTGCACGTGGACAACATATAGATTCAGTTAGAGTATGAGACCGAGAAAAGCAGCGGACCAGTCGTGCATTAACACGTGAATCCGTTGTTCGTCTTGCGTTTAATTATTCACCAGACATTAATTACTCAGCTGATCACAAAGTTACTATCGGTGCGATATAAAAAAAAATGCAATTATTGTCAGGCGTTAAAATTTGGCAATGAAACACATGACATGTGTTGTGCCTCAGGAAAAGTTGTATTATTATCACTTCCTACTCTGTGTGAACCTTTGAAATCACAACTTCCTGGCAATTGATTCAAAATTATTTTTGCACAAGGCATGGAAGTTTAATTCCTGCTTTCAAATGACATCATTTGGAGCACCAAAAATTTGCGATCTCCATCTGAGGGTCGTAACTTTGAAACGAGATCCAAAATTTCTCCAAATCTATTTTATGGGAGTTGTGAAGAACGTATGACCGACAAGTATTTTCTCAGCAATTATTAGTTATTGGAAAAGGTGTAGTGGAATTTCGTCAAGCCACCCAATGGGCCAGAAAATTTCTGTACTGTTGTTCAAATTAAAAATGAACTGATTAAGAGTGTATTTCCAGATATAGGGTGTTTTTTTATAGAGGTATAGAACTTTATGTTGGCATTACTTTTCAAGATGGCGACCGATTTAACAGCTGTCAAGTGATTTATTCTCAGTTTAGTTTGGCAATTCATCACGAATAGACTCACGCCTGAACAACGCTTGCAAATAGTGCAATTTTATTTCGAAAATAATGGTTCTGTGCGGAAAACGCATCGCGAACTACGTCCATTTTAGCGATGTTTAGCGATGAAGCGCACTTCTGGTTGAATGGCTACGTCAACAAACAAACCTGCCGCATTTGCAGTGAAGGTAATCCTCAAGTGTATGTTGAAACACCGTTACATCCAGAAAAACTGACTGTTTGGTGCGCTTTATGGGCTGATGGAATCATTGGTCCGTATCATTGGACGTAGTGCGCGATACGTTTTCCGCACAGAACCATTATTTACGAAATGAAATTTCACTATTTGCAAGCGTTGTTCAGGCGTGAGTCTATTCATGATGAATTGTCAAACCAAACTGAGAATAAATCACTTGACAGCTGTTAAATCGGTCGTCATCTTGAAAAGTAATGCCAACTTTAAGTTCTATACCTCTATAAAAACCACCTTATACAATAACTAACTATCTAAATAACATATTAGGAATGCCACCACGTATCTTTGACTAAAGATTAAATCACCGATTATTCTTCCTTCTTTTAAATCCTTTCCAAATTACTCAACCACAGCAACGTGTGGTGGGGTCTGCTAGTTTATTATAAAATATATAAGTAAAAATAATTTGATATGTAGTTATTAAAAATAAAAATATTTTGAAATTTTTTTTTCTTTTTCATTATTAGTAAAAAAAACAACTCAAGTAAGATATTAGAAAATGTACGATTATTTCAGAAATATTTGCATACTATTGAATTTTACATTAATTTAAAATTAATATAATCGCTGATTTATGTGTATAAAATTAACTCAATATTATTTGAAGTATATTAAACGACAAATAAAACATGATGACCATATATATGTGAGTATGTATGTATTTTTATAGTTGGTAATGAAAATGGCAATATAATCTGTGGTGCTTGAAAATTTTGTGCAAATTTTTGAATTCGCTTTAATACTACAATAACAATTCAACCGAAATATTTATCAATATTTAGCCGTATATTAATGTATTGTATTTACATACATATATAACATGAATGAGCATATAATAATGAGTTCCTCATGCAAAATTCCTGAAGCCTATTAGTGTGGTGCATATGTACATATACTTATATACTGACATACATATCTATCTATATTCGCACAGGGGTGTTCAAAAGCTATTCAATGAGCAAATTAATTTGGTCCGTTCAAAATATGGCTCCACCTGCAAATTGTGGTCGATCTTGGAAACAATTACCTATTTCATTTATATCTGTCTTTTTCGGGCAACAGCATTGTTTTTGCCTCTTCGAAAATGTCCGGACTTGTGTTACATAAACAGCATTTGCAGGAAGTTTTGTCTTTCTTTTGTTAAATGAAAGAAAAGAGCAGCTGATGACCATCGGATGCTTGTAAAAGTTTATGGTGAATTGCCGAATAGTCATGTAGAGAGTGATTTTCAGGCCTCAAAAGTGGTAGATTTAGCATCGAAACCAAAAAGCTGAGATTGGAGGTCTTACCTCATCCGCCGTATTCTCCACACCTTGCTCCTTCCGACTACGGATTTTTAAAATTAAAATATGTTTGTTCATAATACTCGAGTTGTTAGAGTTTTCGAACCATCAGAAGTGCACAAGTAGGAGAGAGTACTCGGTGCTCGCCCTTGTTGGTCTTCCATTTCTCTAATATAGAATTTATCGTAAATAACTCCAACTGAAAAGAGATTCTGAAAACGCAAATACGTTAAGATACCATCTAAAAACTACCCGAATAAAGAACCCCCTTAAATTGTATTAAAAAGGGTCAATGAATCACTTACCCACGAATGGATCTACCCATACGAAGGTTCCTCAAAGTCGAAATAAAAAGCATATTTCAAAAACCCCAAAAAAACACGCATGGCTATGATCTTTCTACTCATTGGAGATTTCATTCCTACTCAATGAAATGTGTCGCGAGAGATATTGATTCCTAAACTGTCTGCCGCTAAAATAGAATAATACTGCCCCACTAGCCTATAACCCATAGATATATATCAAAAATCAGAGAAGTGCTATTCACCAAAGGACTGTTTGCAGTCATTAAGCAGAAAAGTTTCATACTACACGATTAATTTAGGTTTAGACAAAAACTCGGCACGAAAGAACAGATCCATAGACTTGTTGGGTAGAAAAAAAGTTCACACCTGCTTTTATCGATGTCTCACAGGCATTGGATCGTGTTTGACACGACAGACTGTTCTTTGAAATTAAAAAAAAAAGTTCTTACAAGCATTTATTACGAATTTATTAAGGTCTATATGTCAAAAATGGGATCCTTACTATATCTTCTCTACACATTTATCTACCGAATGTAAGTTTCATTAAACCAATTTAGACATATGAGATGCAACCGTGGCACAACAGCCAACTCTAACACAGATATTCTCCAAAGATTTCAATTCACACCTCTGTGACAATTCACCATACTACAACTTCACAGAGATCTCTGGATCTTAACTGTCTCAGAGGAAACTGAAAAGCTCGCCGAATCATATAAGCTGATATTATTAAATATCATAATCCACTAATTATATTTGAACTAGCATCTCACCCAAAGTGGTGGCAACCCGGCTCAAGAGTATGTTAGGAGAACAAGTCATAAACTGCTTTGTAGTATATCATGGAGGCTTAACTTAATTTGTGGTTAAGTAGTCATCGTATAGGATGTTAACGAAGTTTAATAAATCCTTAATATCCAGGTTTGAAACTTCTTGTTGTCCTATGCACAGCGAAGCTCCAACGTCTCCTTCAAGCCTGACATCGTACACTATGTATGTGTTACTGGCAGTAGTGCCCATTTTGCTCTTATGAGTTCTTTCGAAGGCGCGTAAGCAAAATGTGCGTGTGTTCTCTTCCGCTGTCATTGCACAGGATCTTGATAGTTTTTTAAATTGTTAAGGCATTCCATCTCACCCTGGTTCGTCTTCTAGCTCTCTTGGAAATCACATTGTACAAATTCTTTAGCATCTTTCGCATTTCATGTACCAGTTCGGCCGCTAGACGGATGGTCTTTTGGCAATCTAATGAGCTATTTCGTTCCCGATATTGACCTTGTGGCCTTACGGAGCATTCTCTGAGGTAATACCGTCTAAATTTAATTGTCGCCTGGCTATCTACGTATATGTTAAAGTTCTTTGCATGATTTCCTGCCGGCTTAACAGCTGAGTGCCTTTCCATACCGCGAAAACCTCCACCTAAAAAATACGGCAATATTTCGGAAGCTTGAAAGGTTGCATGAGGTTTAACTCGGCGCAATAAAATCGGGCGATTTGGCACTCCAACCATTTTTGATCCGTCCGTGCAGGTGTTGTGCACTTCGTTGGCAGGCCCCACGTTTTTACGACATTAACTTTCTTTTAATGCGCCTTAAAAACTTATTGACAAAATAATGCGTGTGGGTAGAGGAACAATTTGTCCGCTCATCCCTTGCTTATTGAGCTGTACTCAAATGTTCTAGCATGAAATTCACACAACGCCAGTATTGGCATTGGTGGTAGCTTAAGTAACCTTTCGAATGCAGCCGTTGGAGTAATTCTTAGCATGAGCCGAGTCGACAGGTCTTACGTGGAGCATCTTCTTACATCCGTAAAGCGCACTACTGGTCTTTTTCACCTATTCTGCGTATTGAGCTTCCACTACTTTTTGAACACCATTTCACTTCTTTCTATTCTCCATCACACAAAACTTGTTATGAGAGATTATTAAATATTATACTGTTTTCAAACCGCTCATTGAAAACCAAACGTTTGGCGGCGTTTAAAATCAAGAGGCAAATACTGGCAAAATAGAAGTTAATTAATGCAAATGAAAAATACCTACATACCTATCAACAGAGAAATTTAAATATCGTTTACGAATATATATGTATGTATGACAACATAAATGAGAAGCGCCACAAACGCAAAATCTCAGCTCGAATTTTATAATTTCAGCGCAAACATATGTTTATAAATAAATAATCGGATCAATTGAAACTCCATTTATTTATGCAGATTTTTATAACCACAAATGTTTACAAAACTAATGACCGCTGCGAAATTACTTTTACCTCCAAACATATACATATCGTTATTGTATATTGTATTTTTCGATTTGTGTAGAGTGATTATGTATGGAAGTGTCCCTGGAGGGATTTATGCCAAGTTTGAATACAACATACTGCAACTAAACTCTTTTAAGCAATCATGTGCAACTAGGTTTCCACTATACTACATTGCTTTTGTCTAATTATTATTTTACAATAGTAGCTGACATTTTTTTATTTAAAATTACTAAAAACTTAGTACAACAACAGGTATTATTCCACTCCTGCAGTAGAATGAAGTAGTTAAAAACTATTTTGAATGTAGTAGACTATTCAATGCTAACTAGTCAGCCAACTGCCTTTTTTCCATACAAGCAATTGGTATTTGTAACGCAGAGTTGTCCTACTACATGGCAGTTTTCGATCAGAAAAATAACCATCTCAATACAGCTCAAAATGGATAAAAACCCCAGTCTAGGTTTAAACCAAAATAGTGTTTAGCCTAAGAGCCGTTCGATATCAAACGAGGTTTCGGACAGGGTGACTCTTTATCATGTTATTTCTTCAATTTGATGCTGGGTAAAATAATAATAGGAGCTGCAGAGCTGAATAGACCAAGCACAATCTTCTACAAGTGAATGAAATTGTTGGTGTATGCCGATGATTGATATAATTGATCATAACAACTGCACCGTAAGTTCTGCGATCTCCAGATTAGACAAAGAAGCGAAGCGAATGGGTCTGATAGTGAACAAGGTCAAGACGAAATATCTCCTATTATCAAATAAACAGTCATCGCATTCGCGACTTGGCTCCCATGTCACTGTTGACGGTAATAACTTCGAAGATATAGATAATTTCGTCTATCTAGGAACTAGTATTAACAAAACCAACAATGTCAGCCTTGAAATCCAACGCAGAATCCCTCTTGACAACAGGTGCTACTTTGGACTGAGTAGGCAACTGAAAAGTAAACTCCTCTGTCGAGGAATCAAAACCAAACTCTACAAGTCGCTCATTATTCCCGTCCTGCTGTATGGTTCAGAAGCCTGAACGGTTTCGACATCCGATGAGTCTGCTTTACTAGTCTTCGAGAGAAAATTTTTCCGAAAGATTTATGGTCCTTTGAGCGTTGGCAACGGGAAATACGGGTGGAACGATGAGCTGTAGAGCTATACGAGGACATTAACATAGTTCAGCGATTTAAGATCATTTCGATACATAAAAATATGTATTAAAAGCTTAACACAGCTAAATAATGAAATGAATTTAATGAAATTTAAGTCCAACAGAGTAATTTTGTAATTGGTATCAATTAGGTATTTTTCGAAGTAGTGTGATTTTAGTAGGAAAATTCTAGTAGCAAACTGTTTTTTCTGACTAGCTTGAGTTTTCGCTGAAAAGATATGTACTTATATTCTTTAAGAAAATCCTCATGTCCTCAGTTTATGTGTATATCTCTTATAGTGCGTATGTTTGTTTTTAAAGTTTTAGATTAGAATCTGCAGATTACGTCTACGTACTTTGAAACACGTGATTAGCTAGGAAGGACATATTTTCAATTGAAGTAGTACAGAAGTGTTCTGAAACACAAGTCAAAAAATTGGGCAGTCTTAATGGTTTTTTTAATATTTACTGCTGGTTGGAGGTTATAAGATATTTGAAAGTTTTGTCTTCCTCATACTATCTTAATATTACTTTAAACTTTTTTTCTGCGATCTCAAGTAGGATTTTCGCATCGGGCGATCAGTAAGAGCCATATGTTTTCTATCAGCAACTCGATTTTCCTGTTAGTTGTCATTATTGCGACTTTTAGTTGCTGATGTGGCTAGGATACAGTTAAATAAATGGTTATCCATTTAGTGGTTTCGAAAGTTCAGGGCTGTATTTTGGCATCTCTCAAACTTAACTGTCAAACAAAACACATTTAGTTAAAAGTCAGATATTTATGAAAATGGATGGTTTAATAGCACACAATGCGTTAAAATTGTTGAAATCTACTACAAACAATTCAAACGTGGCCACGCTTCGTGCACATAATCGTCCAACTACTCAAGTTATTGGTAAAATTTGAAATAAATTTTAAGAGACTGGATGGGTTACAGATATTGTAAGGCCTGTGCATCATCGTTTTGCTCATTTCACCTCAAATATCGCTGCTGTAAGTGAAAGTGTAACCGAAGAGCCGAATGTGTCCATTTCTCGACGTTCTCAAGGGCTGGGACTTTCTTATAGCACATTATGGCTTATTTTGCGCTTGGACTTACACCTACATCCATTTTACAAAACAACTCGATTTTTCTAAAAAAAATTTCTTCAGCGTTGAGTCGCATTTATCACTCGTTGGATACGTAAGTAAACAAAAAAAAACTTACTGTCTGGTGCGCTTTTTGGTCCGGGGTTATGATTAATTACTTCTTTGAGAATGATAACGGCGAGACTGTCGCCAACAATTCGGAGCGTCATGGTCATATGATAACCGACTTATTTTTGCCTTCATGTGAAGAACACGACTTGAAGAATATGTGGCTACAACAAAATGGTTCCACACGCCACACAACACGACCTAATATGGCTTTATTTGAAGAGAAGTTTCCCGACCGCGTAAACTCTCGTCTTCGCGATGTCTGTATGTGAGGGTTTATGTATTTGTAATATTTTCGCTTAGTTGGTCCTGGTCGCAGTAATACCATAAAGTAATTAATTTCGATTGGCTGTTCATTCAAATTAACAAATACTGACGAGTGATCTGAAGATAATTCCTCACTGGTTTCGGCGAATACTAAAGATTTCTTGTTGTAGCACATTTGGTGGCTGCAAAGTATCTATCCTGAATTTTTTTTAGGTATGTGGTTCAGTAAGTTGCAATCGAAATAGTCTTCTGTTAATACACTAGCATATTTCACAACATCGGGTGTTTAGATGGGAAATTTGGAAATTACTGCGATTTTGTTTCGTTTCTCTTGAATATTTTGAGTAAGTTTGGATTGTAAGACTTTATTTGCTATACAACCGCTGTTCTATTGATCCATAAAACCCATCATACATAAAAAGAATTATGTAATAAACATTTTATTGAGCCTATCTCAAATTAGATCTAATGTATCCCTCAATTTTGTTACATTTGCTGTGACTCCTAGCTTACCAGAAAAAATTGCGCTAGAGAGAAATCAAAGATTTGTCACAGTGGAGTACAGTTTGGAAGCAGTAAAAGCATACCAACACGTTCTTTATCTGATTGGTTCATCCGGACTACAGTTTCGACTTCTCAAGGACCAGGGACCCATATGAGAGACAATGTTTTCTATTTGGACATCTCTTACAGAGATTGGCGACAATCCAGTATAAAGGTCCAAAATATAACTAGCAAATAAGTTAATTTTGAATGAGGCATAGACTGATTTAAGGTAGGTTAACTTATATTCCGCAAAGCACGCCAAAAATATCAATTTTTTATGGGAATAGTACAATCCGAAAATTCATACTATACATATGTATGTATTCTCCCTTTTCCTTTTCGAGCAAATAAACAGACCACTGGAACAAAAAAAATTAGTCATGCGCTGCAATTTTTGAGGTTGCTGATATGTTTTAAATGAAATGGTTTGTTTTCAGGTTTTCTATATTCCTAAAAAATCCTCGCACTAATATCTACAATTTTTTTTTAAATGTAGCCATCTCAAAAGCTTTCCCGGCATGAAAATTAAAAAAGCTTCGCATGAAATCCCTTAACACTTTAGTAGCGGCTTAAAACTAACTCTCTAAATATCAGAAATAAGTATAAAAAAATATACCCGAACCAATAAATTTGTACTCAAATAAAATTGCCGAAAATAATATCACTCAAATTGCAGGCGAAGCAAACAATAAAGATTACTTAATTAACGGCAGTGCAAACAAAATAAAAATCGAATTCAGCAATCCTCCTAAAGGAGCAAAGTCGTGAAATCCTTTTATCGGCCGCTATTGTTTGGCATCGTAGTATAAAAGGCGGACACAGAAGGTGCCGCCGCACATGAACTGGGCGGAAAACGCGAAATCATCAATTGTGATTGTTGTGATTGTCAACAAATAAAAATGGCGATGCGAAAACCAAAAGTAAAATAAATGACACAAACAGTGGAGACGTTCGTGACCGCGAGGATGTTGATATCGGCTTTAACTGATAACTTAATGGCCTTGCGGACACGGCGGTCAACATCCGCAACAGGCAAGGGTGGGAGTAAATGTAAGGAATTAAACACAGGTGGTTGGGAGATAAATCGAATTGTTGTTGTTGTTGTTGTCAATTGTGCTAAGTGTATGGCACAATCGGTCATTCGAGACCAAGCGAAATTTGCTGCTGACAACCAGCGCTTGCCGCCAAGCAATACCGACAATTATTGTATTTTACTGAATTCTTTTTTCTTTTTGTTTAATTTCAGTTCTGCAATTTCATTTTATTGCATGTTTTATATTTGTTTACATTTTCTTTCGTCATTATTATAGTAGTCAGTACAGTGTATGGCAGAAAATAATCAATGGTGATACATACACACAATCTATTGCCATACTAATTTTCTGGGATCAAAGGTATGCAGGAAGTGCTAACTCGATTGTTTTTTTGGCGAGCACCACAATACATACTATACGCCAAATCATCCCAGGGATATGTCCGCACGCACAACAAAAAATAATCAAACTGAACGGCGGCCGAAAACTAGCGGCAGTACGGACTGACCTGATGCCGATACACATCCCAAATAGCAAGTTTCTTTAGGATTGAAACCCAACCAGTTGTTCCACATCTACTACTATGCGATTAAATGCACTTTTCCATTATCTCTTCATTGTTGGTTTTTCATTTCGATTGCAATCAGAATATTTAATTTTTTTGTCTCTTTTATATCTTTTTCTCTTTGTTGTTTCTTTAAATTTTTTATAACATACTTTTTTTTCTTTCCACTTGACAGACACACAGCCGAAGCGCAAACAAAGTCAAGAACATAACCACCGTTTGAGGTCGCAATTGCGTTTTTATCTCTGTCACAGGACAAAGCTGCTTGCCTGCAACTCTCTTTCTTGTCTCATATACGATGTTTAACTACTGTTCGATGTTTTGTTGTATATTCATTCGGTTGCAATTGTTTCTTTCGATTTCAATTTCTTACTTTGTTTACAATTTGTTTCATTTATATTATTGGATTTACACTTTTTAGTGATGTACAAAAGCTATAGATTTTACATTTGATAGAGTTTTTTATTTTATTAAAAGTTAGATTTTTGCAGTACCAAAAACTTATCAATGGCTCGGATGATGACCCCACTTTTGATGACGACTACAGTAAGGGTAAACACCTAGAATGTCCAGTCCCATAAATTGGAAGGTGACGCTGCCCAACTGGTAGATGTCCGTCCAAGAAGTTCGATGGACGGGACAAGGACGAAAGAAGGTGGGTCCTTGTTCAATCTACTGCAGTGGTCATATAAAGTAGCGCGAACCTCACCACGATATCAAAAACGTGTTTGGTGAACCGTCATTTCAAAGCATTCCCAACTGAACTGGACCCGAGATATGGTTCTCTGTAGCATCAGATTCCGACACACACACACAAAATCATCAATCTGCATAGCTGTCGCGGAATGGAAATTCGCACAGCCAAATCGATCATCTTATGATAGATGAAAGATATGTCTCCAGTGTTTTAAGTGTACCCACATTCCGATTACTAGAATCTCATCGCAGCAAAAATAAGCACACGCCTTTAGGCAGCAGGGAACACCTGGCAACAAACACCGGACGATTCGACGGTCAGCTGGTTTCCTACTCGACTTGCACTCCTGAAAGCTATTATAAATAACTGTATAGGACGGCATATCAAACTCTTTTCGTACAGTTGCTAACGAAACTATTAAGTTTCCGGAAGCAAAAGACAGAAAAAGCGATAATCTGAAATTCAATGAGTATAAAGAACTGAGAGATACCGACAGGTGTAATGCTCGAAAATTCTCTAAAAAAAATGATGCAATTAACCGGAGTTTACAAAAAGAGAGCATTTCCTGTAGGGCCCAAAAGACTGAGTTTGTGGGGGGTAGACTTTTCCAGCTAACCGAATAGCAAAAAAAAATTAACCCGAATCCCGAATCGATCGATTAGATATTCCATTACACGATTATTACGAAGTACAAATAGCTATTGGCTGCTCCAAAATTGGAACCTAAGTGGATCTTCCTATAGCGTAGAGATGGATAAGGAAACGTAGCGAATGGGTCTGGTAGTGAAACTGAACCAGGATAGGACAAGATATATCCTATCAACAACCAAATAGTCAACGCATTATCGTCCTGGCTATCATGGCTATATTTACAGTCATAACTTTGACGTTGTAGACAATTTCGTCCATCTAGTAACCAGCATAAACACTAATCGCAATATAAACTTGGAAATTCAACGTAAAATTACTTTTACCAATAGGTGCTGAATAGCAAATTGAAGAGTAAAGTCCTCTCTCCACAAACAAGGATCAAACTCTAAAAAGTCGCCCATAATCAGCGAGTCTTCGATACAAAAATGGGGGAAGATTTATATTCTTCTGAGTATAGGAGACGATGTATATATGACGAGATGAAAGCTTTCCAGCTTTGAAAGTCTGCGATGCACTACCCGGTGGTGAAACCAAACAAAGAGGAAGACATCCACTCCGGTGGAAGGATCAGGTGGATAAGGATGTGGCTTGACTTGCTGTCTGCAATAGGCACGAAGAAGTGAGAGACAGAAATGACTGGCACGCTATGGTTTATTGAGCTAAAAACGCGGTTATGATCGAAACATTTTTTAAATCACAAAAAATGTGGTCTCAGGAAACTTTTTCCAAATTGTCGGCAAAAAATAAACAGTTAATTATTTATTTATAAAAAAAAATAAAAATTTTGATTGAGCGCTCTTTTTCTGTTCTACCAAAGCTATATGAATTTCATTGAAATTTAATGAGCGGTTTTCAAGTGCCAGTAGTCGAGGAGCTCAAAAACATATCACCCAAGCATAGTTTTGAGAAAAAAGAAATTAAAGTTTACACGAACGTTTTGGAATTTGTTGGAGTTAATTAGCGGTCGAAAATCGCTTCAGCAGTTACATAGCAACAATTATAAATATATATAAAGGGTTATCCAAGTAGAGGTACTTTCTTCAATAGCCTTTATTTGACAAATCACGCGTGAGTCATGTCAAGCTGTCATGATATTTCTTGTTCAGTATTGCTTGGCAATTCATTATGAAAAGACTTACGCCTGAACAACGTTTACAAATCACTCAGCTTTATTACGATAATTCACGATTATAAAAAAATGTGTTTCGCGCGCTTTGCTCAACTTATGGCCTACTGATCGTACTATTCGCAACACCATCACCCATCTTGAGGCCCAGCATTCATTATTGGATAATATTCAACCGAATGGACCACGTCCAGCATGCAGTGAAGAAAACATAGCGGCCATAGCTAAGCGTTTACAAGAAACCGTAGAGAGTCGATTCGCAGCAACTCGGACTGATGTATGGAACGACTTGGTAAATTTTACGTCGAGATCTTAAACTGAAAGCGTACAAAATACAGCTAGTGCAAGAACTGAAGCCGCTCGACCTTCCCAAGCGACATCACTTCGCTCTAAGAGCTCTTGAAATATTCCAAGAAGATCCGACGTCTTCGTGCAAAATTTGGTTTAGCGATGAGGTCCATTTCTGGCTCAATGTGTATGTAAACAAGCAAAATTGCCGTATTTGGGACAAAGAGCAAACTGAAGAGATTCAAGAGCTGCAATTTCATCCAGAAAAGACAACGGTTTGGTGTGGTTTGTGGGCCGGTGGAATCGTCGGTCCATATTTCTTCTAAAATGATGTCGGGGAGAACGTCACTGTCAATGGCGACCGTTATCGCGCCATGATAACCGACTATTTGATCCCTGAAATTGAAGCTCGTGACATCCGCGACATTTGGTTTCAATAAAACGGCAGCATTTCCCTTACATCGCATCAATCAATGGATTTATTGATAGAACACTTCGGTGGACAGATAATTTCACGTTTTGGGCCGGTTGATTGGCCACTAAAATCGTGTGATATCACACCGTTATACTTTTTCCTGTGGGGATTTGAAAAGTCATAAGTCAATACGGACAATCCCGCTTCGATTCAGGCTTTGGAGCAAAACATCACGCGTGTCATTCGCCAGTTACCAGCTCGTTCGAGTTATCGAAAATTGGACTCAACGGATGGACCATCTGAGATATAGCCGCGGCCAACATTTGAAAGAGATAATCTTTAAAATATATGTAAGCATGCCAAAGAATGTTCTTTCGAATGATAATAAACATTCCCCATTAAAATAAGTTTTCTGTATTTCTTACTTGAAAATAGTAGGGAACCTCGAAATGGATCACCCGTTATAATCATCGACAGACTCGAAAATTTTTATTGAGATTCACTTGAAGAAAATACAAAAATAAGAAATTTTAAGTGAGTTGTAATTATACTTTAAAGGCTTCATGTCTGACGTATATTCATTATTTATATACATTGTATTTTATTTCATAAAAAAGTGAAAACATTTATTAGATGAAAGGTAAACTTTATATGGTATAGTTTTAAACAAATTTTTCAAAAGTAAATAATATTTATTTGTATATGTATATCACTAAAGGAGAAATTTAAAATTTGAAAACTATAGTATTCCAAAGCATATTCATATGGGTACCACCCAGCAAAATTAATGCAGAAAACATCAAATATCTATATATATGACTACATATTTACATACCATATATATATGTATCTATATACCTTTAGTGTTGCAATTAAATAAAGATTAAATAAAAAGGAAGTGCAAAGGCAAAGAGTATGCAATAATGAAAAAGGGTTTACACATACACACACATGTACTTATGCACAAATAATTGAGCGTTGTCGACTTTATACTCTTCTCTGAAAAAAAAACCTCATTATTGTTTCTGTGCTGCTGCATAATTTTCATATTTCCACCAATTGAAAGCGATGCAAAGCATTTTGCTGAAAAAGCCCACACGAGGATAAACAATTACATACGAGTAGTGTATTCATACATGCATACCATCGCACATAACTATGCACGTAACTTGTCAAAAGGATTACAATTGACTCTCAACATACGGCTGAATGCGTGCAAATATGACAGCAAACGGACGTAGGAACGAACGGATGTACGATTGAACAAACGAGCGGCTGCTGGTCGTCGAATGGTTGAATGGCAAAAATGACCGCTGAAAGGATAATGGTGCTGCTGGGTAATGCGTACCGCGCATTAATACTCGTAAAAAGAAGCGGCCTCATCAAAAGCTGAGATTATTTAAAAAAATATGTATGTACAAACGTATGTATGTATATAAAAACGTCTGGTATGGTAAAGGGCAATGGTAAATAAAAATATGCTGAGAGCCAGAGCAAATATCATAAAAATATGGAAATAATCGGTAAAGCAAATAAGGGAAACAGTACAGACAAAATTGATATAAATAACGTGTGAAGTATAAAATTGCAACCGCAAAAGATTGCAAAAACTGCATTAAAAAATTAAATGGGTATACACATAGTATATCCTGAATTAATGGATTATTTAAAGACTATTTGCATAATTAAAAAATAAACGGTTTTTTTTTGTAGTAAAATCATAATTCGGTTTTAGAATTTGGTGGCTTAACATAGGCAAAATGTACGAAATAGAACGCTCCTAATTTAGGTTAAATTTTATTATTATATGTACTAGAAATTCTTTGATAGGCAGCCAAGAGGGAGGTTAGGAGGCATAAACCAATTATGATTTGATTCCACTGTGCTCTATAAATACAATCCTAAGTCGGAAAGTAAAGGTTAGAGAAGTTTAATGAGATAATCAGGATGTAACGAAAAATATATATTATTTTTCGAAATTTGAAATCGATATGGGTTTGAAACGGCGTTATGAAACCGACTTAATTCTTGGTTTTTTCTAAAATAAGCAAAACCGATATTCGGAACAGCTGTTTTTTTTATTTGGATAATAATAAAGAAAAAAAAATTTAAAAGGTAATAAAATATGACTTCTGCCTTGGTTTCGCTTACTTTAATGAATAAAGGTAGAGAAGTTTCTCAAAAAAAACGTAAGATTTTAAAAGATAGAAGCTATACTCTGGAACTTCCAGAGGAAAGGTAAATGCGGTAGATCTCACATTTTCTGTTTCATCAAGATTCTGTACCGTTATAGGTTTGTCGATCAAGATCCCCATAACAAAGAAGTTTTGTTATGATACTTAACGTTAAAAAATGCAAGTTAGATCGGCGACTTGCAGCGACTAAGATTTTTCGCTGAGAGATCTTATGGAGGATCAGTGAGTATCAATTTGAACGTCTGCTTGACGAAGAACACGGTTTTGGCAGTAACTAGGTAAAATGAAAGCTCTAGAACAGTTGATAATCAGACGCTGGATTAAAATGGAAATGACTAGCAGTGGGAAAGGAAAGGCTAGAAAATATTTTGACACAAAATACCGATTCCCACGCATTACTAGATGTGTTGGTTGAACGTACATAAAAATAGTTAAACCTTTTATTAATTACATTTACATATATTTTATGCGAAAAATGTATTTCAGCTCGAATACGATGAAATGTAGATTGAATTTGTATTTAAATCTGTTAATTTTGTTTATTAATTTATAATTTAATTTTTTACTTTTTCAAATTTTAAATACTTGTTATTTACTAAACAACATTTGCAGATTCGCAGCCAACTTTAGGTGCAATAACGAAAGTCTTTATTTTAGAATCAAAATTATCAAATTTCATTTATTTGAAAAAAATTTATTGTAATCCATTTATTTCACATTCAATAGACAAATCCGTTAATACAAAACGTGTCGCCTAAATTTTGACTAGTAAACCGATAAGTCGGTTTTTGTAACACCTAAAACCAATATCAAATCTGTTTCGAAATTGAAACCGATAAAATCAGAATTAGCAACACCCAAATCGCTTTTTTACGAATTTCAATTCTGATTCCGATTGTTATCGCATAATAGCCGTTAATAAGAGTTATTCATTCTTTCAATGATTATCACTATCAAATTTTTTTAATTGATAACATCGGTTATTTTTCCCAACAAAGTCTAGATTAACTAAGTTTTATGGTTTCATAGATGCAGAAATTAAAAAATTTTATTTACATTGAAATACAGTGTGGACAATAAGTAGTGAAATATATTTCCTTCTTCTGGAAAGTCTATTTTATAAGTGATTATTCACAGCTGTTAACAAGGAAAATGATAGTAAATATAATTCAGTTATCGAAACTGCGAACTTTTTTTTGTAATTAACTTTTAGAAAATATAATAATTATACTAGAAGTCTACACGTTTTATTATTTCTGTACTTTGTCCCATTTATGAATCAATGTTATATTTGGTATTCTAATTTAAGTGCTAGATAAAGAATAATAAGCAAACCGCACAATGCTCAACGTTTGCCTACTACTGAGTTATTTCTTACTTACTTAATATAACCTGACTGACTCTGAATAAGCCGATCGCCGCTACTCTAATCTATGCTTAGACTGAATGAATAAGAATAGTTTGTAACCACATCGTCAAACTCAAAACAGCCTGGAAACAAATGATTTGCAAGCAAATCGGACCACAAATACGCTCGATTTCATTTAACAGATTTTTTTATTTCATAAAAATCTCTTCTGGCACCTAAGAACAATTTAAAAACAAATTTTAGCCAAATATGCTCAGTTATTCTCAATTGATGAATTATTAATATTTAAATGAATTTTATTTTTCAGACAGATGACAAATTCATGGGAATACTCTCCATACTCTGAAAATTTGAACAAAATCGGCTCAGTAGCTTCGGAGTCTACACACATTTATCCTCTTTTATACAAATGTATGTATATAGATTCAGTTTTTAAGGCAGTAAACTGAACTTTATAAATTTCTTTTATAACGTATAAGTCTAATCAAAGCATTGAACATATGTGAAATCCACAATTAAACCACCAATAAATTGATTTGCACTTTCATTTGTTTATATAAACGTTGTATTAGAAATTAAAAATTTTCGAGTCACCAAGAATATATTAAAAATTTGCCTAAAAGTATGTATTAGTAAATAAATAATCACGTATATAATAATTATGCACACAGTACAGCCCAGTAGGCAGAACTAGTAGCCTAACCAGCACTAAAGTATTACATACATTTACTACTTTTAACTTGCTAAATACTTTTATCATATTTTTGATTTGAAACTTGTCAAAACATTGCAATATATTATATATTGTAAATGTAATTCATTTGTATAATTTAGCATAAATAGTGATTAAGACAAATGAGTCCAAAAAATTTTTATATTGCTTAAGTGCTGTCTGCGTCTCCCTTTTGCAAACGTACTTATGGCTTATTTACAACTAGTTTATATTTTGCGTTTATAACCTAAAGATCTCACATATATTTATTTTAAACTAATAATAAATATGAACTGAGTACTTCACTGAATTTTGAAATTTGCCTGAAATTTCAAGTTCTACACTTCTTATTTTGCAAAACTATCAGGCAAGGCGGATATTGTTTAAGCGATTTTAGCTCAAAGCGCTTAAATTTCCTCCAGATGGTTATTTTCTGTTGTTTTACTACATGTTATTTGATATCCTACCTACCGTGCCTACTATGCTTATACATATACACGAAATGTATGAGGTTTATTCAGCTTACGGTGGTATGTAACGGCATAAAATATTCGACATATGTAGATATGGGCAAGTACAGCTTGGTTCAAACATTTCTTGTGTCTCAAGTACGGACGCTATTGCAAATGGGTGAAATCGGATCAGCTTTACGCCCACATGGCATATAACGGTAAGCCGCTATAGTTCAGTAGCTAAATATACAATTTTAATCTAGAAACATTCACATCAAATGGAAATACATATATGAGTGGTGGAAAAAATTATTTATGGGCATGGTACCAGCCATGGTATATATCAGAAACCAATAGACAGAAATCGAAAAAAAATAATAATTATAATTTCCATTGAGCCTACAATGCCTACTTAAGTGCAGCCGCTTTTCGTCAGGTCCTCAACCTGCTCTTTAAAACAACCAACCAATTAGTGGGCCTAATATAAATATCAGCAAGTATTTAATGTCAGGATCAACCCGAACTTAGTATTTCTTACGTGTTATGTTATAATTTAAAATTATTTATTGCTGCCTGTAGTTGTTTGTGATTATAAATTAATGAGATTTATTCGGAGATCACCCCATCTCCTCATAAGACTTCTTTTGCACGAGATCTAACCAACGGATCCTGACTTCACAGTCAAGTGCTCTACCACTTAGCCAACATCAGCAATGTAATCTGTCGTATACTATTTAGCCGCTAATTTTACTTAATGTTGGGTTAGTGATTTTTTTGTTGTTGCAATTTTGCATACTTTCAGACATTAAATGTCTGAGAAATTTATAAGCAGTATTGATTGTCCGGCTCGACTTATATATTATTAATTTTTTTATTGCGGCCTGTAATTGTTTGTGGTTATAAGTTAATGAGATTTACTCGAAAAGACTATTTGTTTGTTTTTTGAATTGAATATTCTGTTATATAACCAAGAAAATTATTTAATTTCGTTTTAAAATTAATGCAAGTTTTTATTTATTTATTATACTTGTTGTAGACTCTTAAGGCTATGTTCTGTACAAATTATAAATTTGAGATATAAAAGTAAGTCATTTTTCATACATATATATTTTGTGCCGATTTCACGTCTAACCCTGTGCTAAGCGAAGGCAACATTAATTTGTTTTGAAATAGGAAAAAATTCTATCCATTGAATCACTGAAGTTCACGGCTCAGTAATTTTACTAAAAATGAAAGAGATTAAATTTACTGATAAATCTGAATATATTATTGTTGAGCAAATGTTGGTATCAAAGTTGCACTAGCTTGGTAGTAGATTTGATGCAAATGTTTAACATGTATTGAAAATCTTATTTTGGACTTGATTTCAAATCTAACCCATTATTTTTTGCATTAAAGTAACTAAATTTTCTGCTAACTTTTTTTCTAGTGCATCTAATGTTTAATGATGAAGTTAAAGCTTTGGTATATATATATTAAAAAAGTCATTGGTTTGTGTTTTAAAAAACCATTTTTATTTTTACTCCGCTTATTGTAGTTATTTGCTCCACAATAGAGTCTCAAAAGTCCAAGCTCTGGCTTATATTAATATATAAAAACACCGCAATATTTGCAAATAGAAATAATATGGTAATTATCACATGCATATATACATAAACATGACAAGTCAATTGAAAAGTCTAAGGCCTGACGCATAGATGGCGTTACTAGAATTATTTAATTAATGTTTTTTAGTTAGCCCTTGCCTTCAAAAGTGCGTGTATAAATTTGACACCTGTCAGATGATTAATTTGTGAATTAAAGCATTTTGAGTGAATCAACTTTTGTTATTTTGAAAACATATATAAAAAGGAATTGCCCTTGTTGTTTTGTTTTTGAAGGGAAAAAATACAGCTAAGTTTAGGCGTGGTGAATTTAGCACCTAAAACACAGTGGACGCCCAAAAGAGGTTGTTACCGAGTTTTTGCATTGATATGTGACAATCGATGAGACATGGTCCATCATTTCACTCTGAAGTCCAATCGACAGTCATACGAGTGGGCTGCACGAGTTCACTCCAAAGCGTGGGAAAACGCAACAGTCGGCTATCAAATTTATGGCGTCTGTATTTTTGGATGTGTATGGAATAATTATCATTGACTATCTTAAAAAAGAAAGAACCATCAACAGCGGAAGGACGAAATCGCCGAAAAACTACCGCCTTTGAAGAAAAAGAAAGTGCTGTTTCCTAAAGACACAGTACATTGTCTCAGTGAAATCGATGGCAAAAATCCATGAATTTGGCTCCGAATTTCTTCCACATCCAGACCTCCAGCATCTATTTCCTGTTCTGAGATCTCAAAAGAATGCTCGCTGGGAAGAAATTTTCGTCGAATGAAGAGGTGATCGCCGAAACTGAGGCAAATTTTGAAGCAAAGGACAAATCGTACTACAAAAATGGTATCGAAAAGTTAGAGGGTCGCTATAATCATTGAATCACCCTTGGAGGGAACTTTGTTGAATAAAAAAAATTAATTTTGTCAAAAAAAATTTGGTTTACTATGGTAGGGGACTTTTCAACTGACCCGTTACATGTGTAAATAAATGGATGGATGGCAAAAATAAAATATTCACATTCATTTATTGTAGTGAAAAAATTATTTCAACTCGTCAGCATAGCAAAAAAATTTTCAATGCGAATAAATAATACTAAAGAAATCTTACTTTATATATTACTTGGAATATTAGTTACTAGCAAAAGAACACCACTGGAATACATTTGCACAATTAGCCCAACGGCAGCTTGTGCGTCGCGTCTGCATAATGAAAGGGCGACATCATTTTTGTGGCCACAATTCGGAAGGAGTGGGGATGAGACAAAGCGAGTGTACGATAAGAAAAGCGAACAGCGTTCACACTGGACAACGGTAAGTGTGTAACTATGCAGATGTACGAAGAGCGAATCTGATTAACACCAACAATTGATGAGTCTTCTTTCAAATTACTACGCCAACGCTGTCGCCTCGACATACAAAGAAGGACTGGTTGGAGAGAAATAAATATGTCGTAGAACTGCATAACATCACCACAGCCGATGGGTATGAGCTGATGTTGCATCGTATACCCAAACCAGGCAAACAACCAATATTGTTGGTGCATGGCTTGCTAATGTCATCGCTCGCCTGGGTACTACAAGGACCGGGAAAGAGCTTAGGTTAGTGTAAAGTGTTGTTGTTGTGACATAAATGCAAAGCTTCTTACAATTGTCAGCTAGGCGGCATTATGCACACACATATATGTACATACTAACATTTCTACTTTGTGACAATCTCCACTCAAATATAGCCTTCCTGCTCGCCGACCGTAACTATGATGTTTGGCTAGCGAATTTGCGTGGCTCACCATATGCCCGTAGTCACACGCAACTCAGCACCAAAAGCGTGGACTATTGGAGTTTTAGTTTCCACGAAATGGGCGCCTATGATCTGCCAGCAATAATGGATCACATTGGCACTGAAACCTCCTTCCAGCAGTTGCTGCTAATTGGACATTCACAGGTGTAGTAATTGTGTTTAGTCTCAATTGTCAATGGTGTGGTGGTGCATATTTGTTTACTTTTATGTATGTACGTATGCGTGCCAACACCTTGTTTAGCTCACCTATACCTTTTTGTACTCCTTCGGACACATTTGGTTCGTCTATACGTTTTCACTCTTGTCCTTTGTATGTAGTAGTGTGTCATCTAAAAATACGAGTATAATGTCTTTAACATTTTTAAATGTCTGTATGCTTTCTTTGTTTTACTGCTTTTAGGCGCTTAATGCATTTCTTGTGCTTTGTTCCGTACACCCAGAATACAATGAACGCATTCGGCTGATGCAGGCCTTGGCCCCAATCGTGCAGCTACACGAATTCGTGCGTTTCAAATCGGATGATGTGCGTCGTATTATGCGCTTTGTGAAGGTGAGTGTGGGTGTAGAGTATCAATGGCAAGAAAAAATATGGAATGTGTACTAATTTTATAAAGGGTGATCCAAGCAGATGTACTGTTGTTCAGTATTGACTTGGTGCATTGGTCGAGATCTTAAATTTAAAGCATACACCATACAGCTTGTGCAAGAACTAGAGCCGCTCGACCTTCCCAAGCGACATCGCTTCGCTCTATGGGCTCTTGAAAAGTTCCAAAAAGATTCGACGTTTTCTACCCAAATTTTGTTCAGCGATGAAGCCAATTTCTGGCTTAATGGGTATGTAAACAAGCAAAATTGCAGCATTTCGGACGAAGAGCAACCTGAAGAGTTTGAAGAGATGCCATTTCATCCAGAAAAAACAACATTTTGGTGTGGTTTATGGGTCGGTGGAATCATCGGTCCATATTTCTTCAAAAATTATGCCGGCGAGAACGTAACCGTCAATGGCGACCGTTATCGAGAAATGACAACCGACTTTTCGATGCATGAAATTTAAGCTCGCGATCTTTGGACGGTGCCACTTCCCACACATCGCATCAATCAATGGATTTATTGAGAGAACACTTCGGTGAGCAGACAAGTACACGTCTTGGGCCAGTCGATTGCCCATCAAGATCGTGTGTATCACACCAATAAGCTTTTTCCTGGGGATTTGTAAAGTCTAAAGTTTATGCGGACAATCCCGCTTCGATTCAGGCCTTAGAGCAAATCATCACGGGTGTCATTCGCCAGTTACAAATCGAAATGATCGAACGAGTCATCGAAAATCGGACTCAAAGGATGGACCATCTGAGAAGTACCGGCGCGGAGATAATCTTCAAAGAATAAATGCCAAAGAATTTTCTTTCGAAGGATGGTAAACATTCCCCATTAAAATTGAATTTTCTGTGTATTTTTCTTTAAAAATGGATCACCCGTTATGATTAGAAATTATTAGATTATATTATAAGTAGAATTTTACAGATGTTTGGTAAACTTGGCAGGTTTCGACTTCATTTTGAAGCTTATCACCTAAATTTCGAATTATTTCCTCGTCTTCTTATTGATCAAAGTTTTGCCAGTTGGACCAGAGTCTTTAGAGGAAAACATCAGTGTTAGTCTTCTCTGTATCTAGTTAATTCCCGATTGGTACTCACATATTATACCACCATATTTTACTAAACATAAAAAAAATTGTAAACTGACCCTGGATAATACCAGAAGCGCAGTCAGAATTAGGGAGGACCTCTCCGAGCCGGTAGATACAAAACGAGGTTTCAGACAAGGAGACTCTTTATCGTGTGATTTCTTCTGCTGGATAAAATAATACGAGCTGCAGAACTAAATAGACCAGGCACAATCTTCTACAAGAGAGTGAAATTCTTGGCGTATGCCGAAGATATTGATTGATATTGATCATAACAACTGCACCGTAAGTTCTGCGATCTCCAGATTAGAAAAAGAAGCGAAGCGAATGGGTCTGGTAGTGAACGAGGGCAAGACGAAATATCTCCTGTCATCAAATAAACAGTCACCGCACTCGCGACTTGGCTCCCACGTCACTGTTGACAGTCACAACTTCGAAGTCGTAGATAATTTCGTTTATCTGGGAACCAGCATTAACAACACCAACAATGTCAGCCTTGAAATCCAACGCAGAATCACTCTTGTCCTCTATCCACGAACCAAAACCAAACTCTACAAGTCGCTCATCATTTCCGTCCTTACATATGGTGCAGAAGTCTGGACGATGTCTACATCCGATAAGTCGGGTTTTAGGAGTTTTTGAGAGAAAAGTTTTGCAGAAGATTTAAGGTTCTATGCTCGTTGGCAATGGCGAATACCGCAGACGATGGAACGATGAGCTGTACGAGCTGTACGACGACATTGACATAGTTTATCGAATCAAGACATAGCGGCTACGCTGGCTAGGTCATGTCGTCCGCATGGAGGAAAGAAAATAATTTTGACATCGCGTGCACTTCATTGGTGTAGACTGTAGTAGAGTCTATAATGGCGCGCCTGTCGTTGCTATTAGCTGTACGGCGCACAGGTCTTTCTCCATCTAATAAGTTAATGGAAATGGAGGTATTTATCTGCTTCTACCAGCGAGTAGTGCATCGTTTTTTCAAAGCTTTATTCGGTAGTAGTGAAATTTCCATAAATCAACCTTTATCTTGAAAACTTCTAAAGTCGATTTCTGTACCATACAGAAGGACTTGAATGATGAGCGACCTGGAGTCTAATCTTCGTTCGTTGAAAGAAGATTTTACTTTAAATATTGTGCGATAAGTCTCCTTATGATCGTATATAGTCCGCAAACACTCGTCTGCTTTACTTTGAAGTTGCAGACAATTCCATGTTAACCATCAGCGACACCAATAATAACGTCAAATTCGATATCCAAAGCAGAATCACTCTTGCCAACTACTTGGAACTGAGAAGGCAATTGAAAATTACTGTCCTTTCTTGTAGCTACGTACACCGATTATAAATGCTTTGTCGAAGAGTATTTCATTTTTTGGATAATGTAACATCACAAAGGCTTGCTTTCGAATTACCGATTTAACTGGATCATGTCTTTAAAACTTAGAAACTGATGGTAGATATAATATGAATAAAAATATACTTAAAGAGTATAAAAAGGGAGCACTCAAAATCAAGAGGGAGTCGTGAAAAAATTGTGCGGCAACTTAGAATAAGCAAAACTGGCTAGGCTCAGGAAATTGCTACCGGACAGCACTAATAGGGAAGAATTACTACCAGTCCAGTCCAGAAAATTTACCTGAAGATTTATCCAACACACACCTTCTCGAATTTACAGTTAACATAGATATCGAATCTATAAGAAGTACCATTGAATAGCTTCGAAATGTTATTATATTGACATCCTGCCCATATTTCCAGAAACTGATGGTATTATCTGGTTATGATTCAAAAAATTTCACCATCTTTCTGTCTACTGTACCTACAGGTAATATCCGCGCGATGTCAAAGTTGAGAGGCGGAGGTTGTATTCAAACTGAAGGCGGACAAGCAAGTAATCTATGATTACAAACCCCTTAAATTTACTTTTCTCCGTCGTAAGACATTTAAAACAAGAAAAAAGTGTTATCTTCGGCCATGTCGAATTGAATTGCTTTTATGGAAAATCATATTAATTTTCATATCTGAAAAGTTACTTACCTTATGTGTGTAGAATACCAAATTTCACGGTCCGTGATGCTTTTTGACGGCCTTTTGACGCATATATGGGGACTATGTGATATAGCTGATTTCGAGGATTTTCTGTATCAATATTTGTTTGAATTTACGTGCAGAATACCAAATTTTCTTATATGCTTTTTTGCACTGAGACTGGAAAAGCATTTGAGCATAATAAAGGAGTACTAAAAGTATTTTTTGGAAATAATGGAGTGTTCACCAATGTATCCAACGAAGAAATAGTAAATAGACAGTGTGGTATCTGATATATTTATTTGGTTTGAAACCCTGCTAAACTACACAAGAGTAAAGAGGGGTGGAATGAATCCAAACTTACTGGGTTAGTGAGCTATTAAACACATTTGAAGGGAGAAGGCCCCATGCTCATGCAGACGACGTCGCCATAATAGCTATTGGCAAATTCCGGGATACTAATGCGGCGTGGAAGCTCAAAGAGCCATACATTCATGTTATCTTTGTTCAGTATTGTTTGGCATTTCATCATGGAAAAACTTACGCCTGAACAACGTTTACAAATCGTTCAACTTTATTACGAAACTTCACGTTCTGTAAAGAATGTGTTTCATGGGCTTCGCTCAACTTATGGTCAACATAATTGGTCTACTGAGGGTACAACGCATTCGCAACACCATCACCCATCTTGAGGCTCAGCATTCATTATTGGATAATATTCGACCGAATAGACCAAGTCCAGCACGCAATGAAGAAAATATAGCGGCCGTAGCTGAGAGTGTAAATGAAGACCGTGGAGAGTCGGCGCTGTTCGCAGCAACTCGGACTGACTTATGGAAAGACTTGGTGCTTCCTTGACCTTCCCAAGCGACATCGCTTCGCTCTATGGGCTCTTGAAAAGTTCCAAGAAAATCCCACGTTTTCGAACCGAATTTTGTTCAGCGATGAGATTTTGTCTCAATGGGTATGTAAACAAGCAATATTGCCGCATTTGGTACGAAGAGCAAATTGAAGAGATTCAAGAGCTGCCATTTCATTCAGAAAAAACAACGGTTTAGTGTGGACCTGTGGAATCATCGCTCCATATTTTTTTAAAAATGATGCCGGTGAGAATGTAACCGTCAATGACGACCGTTATCGCGCCATGATAACCGACTATGTGATGGCTGAAATTGGAAACTCGTGATCTCCGCGACATTTGGTTTCAATAAAACGGCAGCACTTCCCACACATCGCATCAATCAATAGATTTATTGAGAGAACACTTCGGTAGACAGATAATTTCACGTTTTGGGCCGGTTGATTGGCCACCAAAATCGTATGATATCACACCGTTAGACTTTTTACTATGAAAATATGTAAAGTCTGAAGTCTATGCGGACAATTCTGCTTCGATTCAGGCCTTGAAGCAAAACATCACGCGTGTCATTCGCCAGTTACCAGTCGAAATGCTCGAACGAGTCATTGAAAATTGGACTCAACGAATGAACCATCTGAGACGCAGCCGCGACCAATATCTGAAAAAGATAATCTTCACAAAATAAATGCCAGAGAACGTATTTTCGAATGAGAAAAAAAATTCCCCATTAAATTAGAATTTTCTGTTTTATTTTTCTTTAAAAAAGTAGGGAACCTCGAAATGGATCAGCCTTTATATACGAAACTAATATACAAAATAATAAAATTGGCGGCCGCGATAGCCGAGTGGTTAGCATTGCGTACTGACATTCGGAAGGCCTGGGTTCGAGCCCAGGTTCCAGCAACATCAAAAATTATAGAAAATAAATTTTTCTAATTGCGGTCGCCCCTCGGCAGGGAATGTCAAGCCCTCCGAGTGTATTTCTGACATGAAATATAAGCTCCTCATAAAAAAAAATTAGCCGTTCGGAGGCGGCTTAGAATAAACTGTAGGTCCCTTCATTTGTTGGTAAAAACATCAAGACGCAAAACCACAAATTGGAGGAGGAGCTCGGCCGAAAATCGCTTCAGCGGTTACAAAGCGCCAAGTATATATATATATAATATACAAAATAAATAAGTATTTATATTTCATTGTAGGCAAAAGTCAAAGAAGAATCACATGAAGTCTTTCCAGTCGGTTATCTCCGTAAGAAATGTCTAAAGGGCGATTCCGAAAGACGGAAAGTGTGCATGAAAATTATGAAAACTTTTGCCGGTAGTGGCCGATATTCGAAGGTAAGCGCTCATTAAAGAACGCATGTGGGCTGAAATTTTCTTTCCACTTGATGTTCTTTTGAATGTTGGATAAGAACGTACATATTTAAATAAAATTATATGCAATAAATAATATGACTCTACTACTAATTCTATGTTTCATTCCACAGTCCATGGAACCCATCATATATGGACAACTTTTACAGGGTGGCTCACGGAAGGAAATAAATCATCTACAACAAATATGGGAATCCGGCGATTTCGTTGCCTTCGATTATGGCGTTGAAGGCAATCGTAAATATTACAACTCCGTTGAACCTTATAATTATAACCTGAGTCTGGTTACCGCTCCAATAATAATATATTTCGGCGGAAGTGATGCTATTGCTACGCCCGAAGGTGTACACAGCATTTACTCACGTCTGCTGAATGTTGTCGTCGGTGTCTATCGCATAACCGCTAATAAATTTAATCATTTTGATTTTCTATGCGCAAATGATGTAAAAACACTGGTCAACGATAGAGTGATCACTATGATGGAACAACACTTGGCCGGTAAATTGCCCTACGTAATTGAATAACAGCGCTACAAGATACACTGAAGGCATGAACCATGTGTAAATATTTTGGTTAATTAATTTGTCGACAAGTTTTATAATCATAATAAAATTAACTTACAGTGCTCACGAACTGCGTTTGAGCTCAGAAATGACAAACTATACTCTACAAGTCGGACTTTACTGTATTTATTTATACCATTCATGAACATGAAATGATAACTTTAGGTCGAAGTATCCGTGCACTAGAGGGAGGACGATATGTTCAGAATAATTATCTGTTTCATTGTATGTTGAAGTCTATTCTGTAAGTTTTTGAAATATTTTATTTTTAATTTTTTTTTTTTTTTTGGTATTTTTATTTGACATACGAAGATCGAGGTCTCGAATGATGCATATACAAATATTCAGAAATTATAGAAATTATAGAAAACGGTTTTGTGCAATCACCCATCGATAGGGAATGTCAACCTCTTTGACTATATTTCTGACATGAAATGACCCATCTGCGATTTGGTGGTGTCTTAAAAATAGAAAATATATCAGAAGGCGCACCACTGCCCTAGAAGCTCGATTGAAAATCGTATAAACGGTTTTAAAATGCGAATTATATGAATCACAGATATACTCCTTCAATAGCGTAGGCACCGTTATGCGATTATAGCCGAACCGACAATAACTAGCAACCTGTTAGGCACCAAATACCGAGTGAAACCTGGTCGCTCTACACAAGATTCTCCCAAAGGAGTAAATATCTTCCGTTTCTTCTGCTTGCAACGATAGGTGCTGCATCGAATACTTTCAAGGCTGGCAGGAGTCCTTTCATCCATTCGAAATACATGACCTTGAAAGCGTAACCGCTGACTTTTTATTCACTGAATTTTGACAATGTCGCCGAATATCTGCTATGGGACCATAAGCATTCTACTCAACCCTTATCGACATTGCTCATGCTGCATTGCTCGACCTTAGTGAAACCTCGGCCGATATCAATTGCCTTAGGGAAAGAGAGAGTTTTCACAGCTGTAAAAGTTTTGCTGGACACCAAATTCAGACAAAGCGGCGTAGAGTCGGCTCCTTTTTTTATCTGGTAGGTCATTTTAAAATTTTCGACCAGGACTTAACGCATGATGAATATTTGCTCAATGGTGGTCTAATGCCACACAAATAAAGTTCAATCAATTTATGGACTATAATCTTTGTTGTTGTTGTTGATGTTGCTTTGTAGCGCTAGCCAAACAGCAGGCATGACTAGACTAAGTCGTCGAGATCATGATCAGGCTATGTCGAGGTCTGGTCTTCGAGTAGATAGGTAGGAAATAAGTCGACTATAATAACGACATAACTCTCTCGTAGCAACTTGAGCTTTTGGTCTTCAATTGGTCATGATTGGATTCCGATAATGTCATTCACTGGAAGAAATTTTACATAGCTGTTGACTGACTCTAGGTGAATGGCGTTCAAAGCACATCGCTATGCCGTCCTTTTCAGCGGCTGCGTTCGAAAATACTGTATGGAGTCTTTAAAGTCAAGCTTAAATTTTCAACTCACATTGCGGTATATAAGAATTTGTATTCGATATTGGGGAGACTTATCCTTATTCTTTATTCTTGTATAATTGGCACAGATTATGTGGTTCACTTTTTTTGGATTGGGCAGAGCACACCTAGTTTCCAAACGTCGTACATGGTTTCGTCCGACCATATTGTGTAAAGAAGCTGATGCATGAAGCTTTTTGCTACCATATTTTAATAGCTCAGTCGGTAAGCCATCAGCCAAAACCCCTTTTTGTGATTCTTTATCAATATATTCGCTATTTGTACTTCATCATAGCCGTGTATTCGAACATACCGTGTACATTAGTATGCTGCGATCTTGAAATCTTCTATAAGTCGTCGCATATTTTCACATTATTTTCGGCCAGCTTCTCAACCTTTTCATACTCACGCCTTTCGACCTCTCTGCTTTCTCTAGATTGGGAAAATGAGCAAAGCGAACGGAAAAACGGGAACAAGATAAAGATTTTCACACAAACAGTCAGCGTTTTGACTCCCACGTCGTAGATGAATAAAATAAATCTCCATTCGTC
This sequence comes from Neoceratitis asiatica, assembly GCA_030068015.2. Classification (NCBI taxonomy): domain Eukaryota; kingdom Metazoa; phylum Arthropoda; class Insecta; order Diptera; family Tephritidae; genus Neoceratitis; species Neoceratitis asiatica. The sequence goes on along the minus strand of CM061524.1, from coordinate 58,519,191 downwards.
AAAGGTATAAAGCCTGCGTTATAATAATCTAGCGCTTCTTACTTATTTTCTTTTCATTCACATTTCTTTCGAGTTTCTATGGGACAAAATTGTTGATTTATTTATTCAAATTACATAATACTCTAGCCAAAACAAGCGTAGTCATTGATGCATGTAAAAAAACATGGAAAATAACAAACTTTGCCTTACTTTCTTGCTTTTTCGTTTCGTCTATGGCCTTCACAGTTGTAATTTACTGAAAAAAGGTAGCAATAGGCAAGAAAGAAACGCTGTCAGCGCGGCAATATCCGAGTCTTATATCTTCTACGAGCAGAGGCTAAGTCAATTTAGGGGGAAAATTTTAAATGTGATATCGGAACAATCAGATCAAAGAATTGTATTAGTAGATGGTATTTCGTTTTTCTGATCTAGTGCGAGTGTTTACACTGTGGCTCAAAATTATAATACTATTATATCTTCATGAAAGTTATAAAACTAACCTATAATAATGGTTCTGGTGAGCACTTTTTATATACTTTATTGCTTTCTGTGAGTGATTTGCAAATATTTAATTTAAAAACATTTTTCCAAGCCAGACAACTTATTTAAGTGGCTTTTTGTACTTAATATGCAAATCTGGCTTACTTTCTTCGCACTTGCATATCATTTATACCAAATGCATGGGCGAAATTAAATATTACATATTATATGTATATACCTTCCATACCATAATGCCGATCTTTTCAATTTGGATGTCTTAATTAAATTTAACAAAAAAAAAACTCGCTAATGAAGAGAAATTTTAATCACAAATTTCAACAATATCAAAATCAATTTAATGCAATAAAAAAAATGTCGTAAAAACTTAAAAAAACATTTCACTTGCTGACTTTTAAAAATTTCAAGTGCAAAAATTAATTTATATGCAAAATATATATGTACTATAGGTGCGCACGCCCTTAACAAAAACAACGCAGCCAGCCAAAAAAAAAATTTAAAAACTGACAACACTTGGCCGATATTTTTGGCAGCGCATCAAAAGTGGCTTACCGGAGCGCTGAGCGATCATTTCATCGACTTTGGAACTGTTTGCTTTTTACATTTTTCGTTTTGATTTGCTCTTCCGATTGCTTTTTAAATTTATTATTGTTATTGGTAATGTGCCTTTCTCAGTCCATTTTTTTGTATTTATTTATTTCCCAAACACTGCCACCGCTTTGGTTGATTTTGTAGCTGGAGGTGAAACGCATTTAAAAAACACAACGCGACTCGAACACACGTACGTCGCTCGCAATTCCACCAAATGCGACGATTATAACTGATTGCCGAGAATAGTCAAACAGAAACGTTTAAGCGTGCCGTTAATTTTGTAATTGTTCATGTGTGTGTGTATGTGTGTGCGAATGTTATAATTTCATTTTCACTTTCGTTGGTTCGAACAAAAATTTTTTAATAAGAAAAAAAAGTATTAATTATATGTGTTTGTACAAATGTGTCTTATAAATTGTGACAGAACATCTGTGTTAAAAAAACTGTTATTGTTGGTGTTATTATAATTAATTATTAATTAAAAGTGTTCTAAATCTTTTCGAAAAATCTATTTTTTATTTGGTTAACTTCGAAAACATTGGTTCGGCTCATATAGCGCTCCATATCTTGCCTTGCCCAATAAATGCGTCCACTACACAACGTTTCCAGCTTTCTACTGCTGATTATTATTATAATAATATGTCAGAAAATTTACCACAGTCATGCCCAATTCATCGATGATATAGAAACCGATCCAGACGATGAGGAGGACGAAAGTGTCGAGGATGAAACGCCTGAGGAGAAGGCGGCTCGGAAGAGCATCCAAGAGGATTCCAATCTAACAGTGGTATGTTTAAGAGTCTGTGTTAGAATTTGAAGGAATAAAATCTCTGATACACAGTGTTAGCATTTTAGCTTTTTATACCTTTCTTGTACATGAAATGATATATTAACTTTGGTCCGAAGTATATAAGTACAAGAAGGAGACTCACCAAAATTTATACCGATCGTATCAGAATGACGAGTTGAGTTGAGTTTGAATTATTTATATATTTCAACCAAATTTGGTAGGTAGATGTAGTTATATATCCGTCACAAAATTACCTACGACCGAAATCGAAATACTATATCATATAACCTCCATTTAACTGATTTGCTCAGATATGAGGTTTTGACACTGAAAATCATCGAATTCGAAATTCACAATTTACAAAGGTATAAAGACACTGCCGTGAAGATAGCCATTCTTTCTAGTTACTAGCTAAATTTGGGATTTTTTTTTGACATTTAACGGCTTGAAAATTTGAAATTTTTTTTTTTAGTCTTTTTTTTGGGAAAAACTGTTTCTTCCATAAACTTAGTATATTCTGGACTCCAGAGCAACTCTTTGGCTCCTCCCCTCGTTAAATCTTCTTTAAGTCGCACACATTTCGATCTCTCTTTTTTCTGTCTGCGAATGTATCCTCCTTTCCGCTGCGGTGGGCAACCTCATCGTCGTCACCTCTTCCTTCGACCTTGAAAAGTCGCCCTCAGTTTGCTTATACCGCGTTTTTGATTAGTGTAACATAGGCACGCAACGCTTGTAGGGAGCATGAAAGTAATTTGGTACAGATGTCCAGAGCATACTTAGTATATGGAGGGAACACTTCTCCAACCTGCTCAATGGCAGTGAAAGTGAAACCCCCGGAGATGGCGAACCTAAAACCCCAATCGATGACGATGGAATAAAAGTGCTATTACCCGGCTATGAAGAAGTTCGAATAGCGACTGCCCGCTTAAAAAATAACAAAGCAGCTGGAGCTAACAGCTTACCGGTAGAACTATTCAAATACGGCAGCAAAGAACTGACAAGGAGCATGAATCAGTTTCTTTGTAGAATATGGTCTGCCCAATCCAAAAAAAGGGAGACCCCACGGTCTGCGCCAATTACCGTGGCATAAGCCCACCGTCAGCAAACTGATCGGACCTTATCAGTGTGGCTTTAGGCCTGGCAAATCCACCATTGACCAGATATTCACCATGCGTTAAATCTTGAAGAAGACCCAAGAGAAAATAATCAATACGCACCACCTTTTTATCGATTTTAAAGCTGCCTTCGACAGCACGATGCCTCTACTAACTATGTCTGAATTTTATATCCCCGCAAAACTCATACGGCTATGTAAACTGACCCTGGATAATACCAAAACTGTAGTCACCGCACCGTAAGTTCTGTGTTCCCCAGGTTAGACAAAGAAGCGAATCGAATGGGTCTAGCACTGAACGAAAGCAAGACGAAATATCTCCTGTCATGAATAAATAGTCATCGCACTCACGACTTGGCTTCCACGTCACTGTTGACAGTCATAACTTCGAAGTCGTAGATAATTTCGTCTATCTAGGAACCAGCATTAGCAACTCCAAAAATGTCAGCCTTGAAATCCAACACAGAATCACTCTTGCCAACAGGTGCTTTGGACTGAGAAGTCAATTGAAAAGTAAAGTCCTCTCTCGACGAAGCAAAACCAAGTTCTGCAAGTCGTTTATCATTTCCGTACTGACATATGGTGTAGAAGCCTGGACGATGTGTACATCCGATGAGTAGGCTTTAAGAGTTTTCGGGAGAAAAGTTTTGCGGAAGATTTATGGTCCTTTGCGCGTTGGAATGGATGAAAGCGCTCCAGCTTTGAAAGTATTCGATGGAATACCCGCTGGTGGAAACAGAGGAAGAGTAAGACCTCCACTCCGTTGGAAGGATCAGCTGGAGAGCGATCTGGTATCACTTGGTATTTCCAACTGGCACCAAACAGCAAAGAGAAGAAACGAGCTGCGCGCTATCGTTGATGAGGCTATAATCGCGAAAGCGGTACCTACACGAAAGAAGAAGAAGAAGAACATAGGTACATCTAGAGACTGGACTCCATTTACTACAAAATAGCCGTTTTTTTCCAAGTACGCACTTCAATACGGAAAAAGGGACTAATAAGAAAAGGTTTTGATATTTTAGGGAAAGCAGCGCTCAAAATTACGATCCAGGTGCTCACGCATCTTTTCACATCGTCTCTCGTCGTAGGCGTCAATGAGCGATATGTTGTAGAGCCTCGCTTTATCAAGGTAAATGCTAGGGCTCATAGACGGAGTATCTCTCCATCCACAAATCCAACACTAAATTGGCCCTCCTTTATATAGCCGCTGTAGTAGATTTCTCAAGGATTCACCATCTTCCGTCCTTGCTCTGTCCATCGCATCTTGTGTAAGGCGATTATATCATATTTCTCGAAATGACATCAACCAGTTGAGCAACGACATCTTCCACATGAAGGGCTGGACATTCCAGATGCGTATCCTTAAATCATGGTCCTTAAAACGTTTGACATTAAAAGCGGGGTATCTTATCCGAATCATTTTGAAGTTTTTTATTGAAGCTATTTACTCCTTGGCGAGTGCCAAATCCAACGCACAAACTCGCTGCGCATCTACATAGGTATAAAATCGAGACATAATTATTTAGCTAGCCCACACGCAGCTGCTCTTCTGGTGGACAGACGCTACAAAAAGATTCTAGTAAACTTTGAAACAGTAGCATCAGGCTCCATACGGGCTGGTTACCGCATCTCGCACAAGAGATGCTCACTTTACCAGGGTGTGCGATAAGGACCCAAAAGTAGTAGAGAAGTGACCTTCCTTTCTAGCTCGATCGCAATCCTATTATCCGGTATGTTTCTGTATCTCGACACCTATACCATACTCAGAGAAGCGGCTTAGCCATCACGTAAAGTGATCTGATTAATTCCCTATAATTTCTGATTTAATACTAAGCTAAAAAATTAACTGTCCCTCAGAGCGGCCGAGTATTAACGACTACATATATAATGGGTTTCAAACCACAAGGGCCACAAAATAGCTGATGAGATTGCCAAAATTTAAATCCGCCTTACTATCGAACTAGCACAGGAAATACGACAATCACTAAAAAACTATCTATAATAAAATTTCAAAAAGAGCTCCGTGCCTGGTCAGGGTAAGATAGAATGCAATAACCGACATGCTAACCCGACTAGATTATGTGTAATATGGCAAAGGAATAGCCTTGTCGGGCTTGTCGGAGTTATTGACAGACCTAATGATGTGGCCATACTGGCATCCCATGCAAGCAGAATAGGCTTTAGTAGCAGCGACATGTACGAAACGCAGGCAGGAAGAAAAGAATGAGTGAGACGTTAGAACACCTCTGATGTTTTTATCCGACCTTATCTTCGCAATTAAAAAGATCGAGAGGTAGCTACAAAATTGAATATTAGTGATAACAAAACGGACAAACGACCAACGGGTTCATTCACGGCTCGTCAGCTGGCGACTGTAACCTTACCTAACCTGTATGACTGTGAGTTTTACAACTATAGCGCTGGCTTCGGGCTCCTTTCTCCAGATTCCGCCACCGTCTGTCCTCTTTGGTAAACGAAACCCTCTGAAAATTTTAGTATTACTAAGTTTTTCAATTTCCATTCAATTGCTTTCCGATTGTCATTTAGATTCAGATATGCCACAAAAAAACTGACTTTGTTCAACCACATAATGTGAGTAGGTAGTAGTAGATTCAAGGGAATAGTTATGACCTCAGGGTGAGAAGCACTGTGCTAAACTAATCCATAATCGTACTGCTTTCTGCGTTCAATGAAATTTACAGGTATCTATCAAGTCTAATAAACACATCACTTTTACCCCAATATCAACAATCACCTTTTAAATAAATATTTGTACATAAATACTTATATATAATGTCATTTCTCAATTTTTGCATGCTTCCAAACACCAATCTTGCAAACAACATCAATCAACTTATACATGATTGTGTTGCCGGCAACTGGAATGGTGCTGCTCATCTCACACTATGCTCATGTAACTGTCATATTTGTTTGCCTTTGCTGCTCCATCAACTAGGATAAATTAATTGCTAAATATGGCTATCCGGCGGAAGTGCATCAAGTCACCACCGAAGATGGTTACATACTGACCATGCATCGCATCCGACGACAAGGAGCTCAACCGTTCTTCTTGCAACACGGGCTCGTCGACAGCTCGGCCGGTTATGTTATAATGGGACCGAATATCAGTTTGGGTAAGTGAATAGTGTGCAAACAATTCACTGTATGTGCATTGTGTATGAAAATGTCATCGTATTTTGTTCTTCAGCTTAGACTGGGCACGAATATTAACACTCTGGAGTGAGTACTCTTCCTATGCTTAGATAATTACTCATGCGTCCAAAAAATTTCATAAGACGATGTACACACAGACTATCTTATGATAGAATGCCAGACTAGTTAGCAGACCAGGTTCAACAGGCTCTCACGACAGCCATTTCTAAGTACCGGAGTTGACCTGGATTTCATTCGGCCAAGGGCTGTCACCCTTTTGACGACCTAACACCGTTTAGGTCCTCAGGCAATCTTAGCCTTAGTTCGTCAATGGAGCAACACCCTGCAGCAGGCTTGCTCCAAATCCTTCTTATTAGGGCTGTCGGCGAAACCAACCCTAGTCCGACGGATTATTTCTGCTGTGTGCGCCAAAGACGACTCCATCATTCTTCCATCTCAGTTAGATGCAGCCAGTGCAATGGTTGAAGTCATCTTTAGACCTGCTCAGACCTTAAGACCCACAGGGAGTGGACCACACGTTACGTGGTCTCAAGCTGTCCGCGCTCTGCTACGCCTCAAGCCTTCACAGCAGTGCCTTCAGCACAATTAAACACTTTGGGTAACTCTCCCAGGCCACCACGGCCCAACGGAGCTCCCCGCAGCATGACTCCCGCAGGAATACTACCCTAGAATGACAAGGCATAGCTAAGCGGAGCAGAGCTCAAAACATTTAAAATATACATATATACATATATATATAATACACCTCTTTGCATTCCCACTTAACCCAACTCATCTAATACCCCTCTCACTCGGGTCCAAACCCGTCAAAATACTACGTTTCCTGGGCCTCCCGCTAGATGATCTCAATGACTAAGACTGGACCTACCAGACCCTAGGCCGAGTTGGCTAGCCGCTACAATAACAACAAAAACAACCGGCTACGACGGCTAGTTCGTTATCTTTGTAATGCATTAAATCACCAGTCTCTGGACATTGTTTGGCACCTTTAGTACTACTGAGTAATTATTAAGTATGCTTAAGTACATATGTGCATGCGTATGAACTACAAAACACAAGCTTAACTGCACTATTAAGCTACTACTGTTTGTTGTTTGGTTTTGTTGTTAGAGATGCCGTTGTTAAGCGACATTAAATGCAACGGCTGATGTGCTAATAATATCGCTTAAGTTCATGTTGTTGCTGTTGTTATGTTATGATACTTGTTGTTGTCAAGCCATGTGTTTCCCAGGCTTGTATCCTTCAAAGTTTCATTCTGTTGTTTTTGGTTTTGATGGTATTTAGTCAGCATTGTTTTATGGTATACCACTACATTCGTGGCTTCGTGTTCCTACACCCATTCACTCATACGTACTTGTGTACATATGGACATATTTACATACATACTCTGTATATTGATGAATATCTGTACTCGAATGTAGCGCTTAACTTATGGTGTATTCATAAACCAATTTCTAAGCTGTAATGGAAAATGCTCCTCTATTAGCTGGGAGTTAATATAGAAAGATTTCTGCAAACCTGCAAAAATCTGTAGTACTCCAGGCACGTACATATGTACGTAAAATATGGTCCACATGAATTAAAGAGTACTCCAAGATTAACCAAAATTATTAGAGAGTTTTTTAACCAAGTATACTGCTCTAAATATACTGACAAATTCGATTTTAAGGAAAGTCCAAATATAGCTTTTGCATTATGTCAGAATTGCAAATACTAGTAACTGAAATATGAAAAATTGTACACAAAATTATATCAGAAAATAATTTTAATTGATATTTTTTCACTGGGCAATAAATGGCGGGCAATAAGCTGATGTGGTCAAATGAGCTTCTCTCATAGAATTTTGCTCATACTTCAATGTGATGTAAATACACCATATCATCCGAGGAAGCATATCCACTTTTGCATAAACATCTGTCGCTATTCATAAGTGTTTAAGTAAAACAATGTTGAGTAATTGCCGACGTACATAGTGCAATTAATTAAATGGAAATTATTGAAATAATCTCGTATACACTTGTGCAGATCTCACTTGACACTTGTCGACAGATTTTCCATATATACACAAAGTTCTTAGCTCACACGATGTACACACATAAATATTTTATTTTCTTATATAGGATTTTCCATTAAGAGTGATATGATTTTTTTGAAAAAAAAAACACACTAATTGTTAAGGAAATTAAAATGTTTTTTATTTAATTTGAAGTACAGTCGATACAATTAATATCCGAACATAAAATCATTCAAATGGCCTCCACGACTTCTTGTGCAGCAACAAACTCGATGAACCCAATTTTTGAGAACTTTTCCCACTAAATCAAGTCAGTTATCATGAATAGGACGTTCAATTCTGACTTTTATAGCTTGAAGAGAATCTGGTTTATTGCTAAAGACCAATGACTTCAAATAACCACACAAGAAGTAGTCTAATGGTATTAAATCACAACTTCTTGGATGCCATTCAATGTCACAATTTCTTGAAATAATCGAATCTCCAAACTTTCGGTTGTTGCACGTGCTGTGTGACACGTAGACCCGTCTTGTTGGAACCATCGATTCTATACCGCTCTCCATCGACAGTAACGGTGCTACCAGCTTCATCTCGAAAGAAGTACGGACCGATGATTCCACCAGACCAAAAATCACACCAAACTGTCAATTTAGGTGAATGAATAATTTGTGGATTTTCTTCGCACCAGAATCGACAGTTTTTTTATTTACCGCACCACTCAGATGAAGGTGAACCTCATCGGAGAAGATGATTTTCTTAAAAAAGTTGTAATTGCAGAACGATTATTTTGATATAATATTGAATAATTTGTAAACGTTGTTCTTGCGTATATCTTGCCGAGATGAAATTGTAAACATTACTGAATATAATGGAAAAAACTGGCAGATCATCACAAAAAATGAAATAAATGAAAACCATTTATTTGTATACCTTTCTTGTACATGAAATGGTATATTAACTTTGATTCGAAGTATGTAAGTACCAGAAGGAGAAGGGATAGATCTACCAGAATGCCGAGCTGAGTTGATTTAGCATTGTCCGTCTGCTCATCTCTTTGAACGCAAACAAGTCCCTCATTTTTTGAGATATTTCAAACAAACTTGGTACGTGGTTACACCACAGAGGATCCCATTGTAGTCTCCTCCCGCTAGTCAAACCAATGTGTGGAGTTAATAAAACTGAGCCATCTACGTACCATCCAGAGTGCGGGGCATTCGCAAAGGAAGTGCCTTAAGTTCTCAAGTTCTTCCTCCTCTCTATAACTCCCGCAGAAGTCATTTAGTGGTACGCCCAGTCATTCTGCGTGCAAGAATATTCCGTAAGAATACCCTGCATCATGGATAATTATTTTCTTTTAAACGAGATAAATTCTCTCAACCTTCTTTTGTTCCAAGTTGGCCATATTATCCTAGTCGCATTGCGATAATTGAGATTTACCTCTCCATCTTAAATTCTTGAATCTTGAATCAGCAATGGATTCCTCTCCTATAACGAGCCTACAATTGGAGATTGACATGCCCAGATTCTTAAAAGATGGCGAAAGTGGAAAGGAAATGTCATTTCTTACGAGGGTCAAAACGAACTGATTGGCTTTCTAAAGCTTTTAGTGCCGCCTGGTCATCTGAGAAAATATACATAGATACATCTCACCAAAAGTACGACTACTGACAGCCTCCTGTATGGCCACCAACTTTGCTTTAAAACACTACAATGATCCGGCAGTCGAAAGGACTTGCTAATTTCAAGTTCCTTTGAGTAGATTCCAATACCGACCCTGTTTTCCAGTTTTGACACATCCGTGTAAAAATGAATCGATTCTGCATCTGCTGGAATACACATATCCCATTAGTTTCTATCTGAAATATCAACATGCTAGTCTTTCCTAAAGTCATTGAAAGTTTTGCAGTAGTCTGTCCTATCTGATAGAAGATACCTTCTTAATATATTGGTATGACAGCTGCTTCCATTCAGAAACATTCTCTAGTCTTACCGCAGCAGAAGCTGCATTTTGCATCCACATTATAGTGTGCTGATTAAGCATTATTTTTGACATAAAAAACCATCACCGAAACCAAGGAAAGACTTAATGAATACGTGGTGACTCTGCACCATCAATTTCAATGGTTTAGAAGTGGTTGTGGTCTTACCAGTCAAACCGATACAAGTGACGTCAAACCTTCAGGTCACCCAAGAGAGAAATCGTCGAAAAATTCCATGGAATTATATTGGACGATCGGAGAATAATATTGCGTGAGGTGACTGAGGCTGTAGGCACCTCAACTGAGCTGAAAGCTGTTCGTGAGATGGCTGCCGGGACTGTACTCTGAACGAATTTTTGCGCTTTATCGTTACCGCAGACGAGATATTGACTCATCGCACCACAACAAATAACAAATAGCCATCAAGTCAGCGGGTTTCTCCGGGTGAACGCACATCAAAGAAGGTCATGGTGGGTCTGTCGATCAACAAGGTCATGATCACAGGTTCTTGGGATGTACGAGGTGTTGTTTACATTGATTACCCTGAGAAGGGGAACACGATCACCGGCGAATATTACTCAGAGCTTTTGGATTCGATATTGATTTGAAGCAGAAGCGATCACATTTGGCGAAGAAAGTGCCATTTTATCAGAACGTGTGTAGTCACCATAAAAAATGCTTAAATTGAGCTACGAACTGCTACCGCATCCAGCATGTACTCCACATTTGCCCCCCTCCAACTAATTCTTATTTCCAACGCTGAAGAAATGGCTGGGCGGTAAGAGATTCGGGTCGAATGAAGAGGTTATCACAGAAGCAAACGCCTGTTTCGAGGGCTTTGAAAACCGCAATTATTTAGAAGGAATGCAAAAATTTAAAAAACGCTTAACCAAATGTAGGGAGCTAAAAGGAGAATACATTGAGACATAAAATGATTATTTGCCGAACCACCCTCGTATTTAGATATATGTCAGTTATTATTATACTTTTCATTTTACTTTTCATTTTATCTTAGTTACTCGAATTTTTTAAATTCGTTATTTTATTTGACATTTTTAATGAAATAAACTATACTTAAGATACCTATTCTAATTCGACAGTCAATATGTTTATTAAATTGTTATCCAATAAGTTTTGTTTTCAAATTTTCAACTTCCAGCTTACCTTCTTTCGGATTACAAATATGACGTATGGCTCGGCAATGCACGTGGCAATCGTTATTCACGGAATCACACGAAGCTCGATCCAGATGGTAAAAAGTTTTGGGACTTCAGTTGGCATGAGATTGGAATGTATGATCTGCCGGCAATGATCGATTATGTGCTAAAGACAACTGGTTTTAAAAGAATTCAATATGCGGGCCACTCACAGGTAACCACGAATTACGAAAAAATTTATTTAAACAAAATTGTACAAGTAGTTTCCTCACCAAAATAATGTTATGCATAAATCTTTAAAGGGATGTACGGCATTCTTCGTCATGTGCTCTCGCCGGCCAGAATATAATAAGAAGGTCATAATGATGCAAGCAATGGCACCGGCTGTCTATGCCACAGAGACCGAAGAACATCCTTATATTCGAGCTATCAGCTTATACTTTCGTGTGAGTATGAGTAATTTATGTTATATATAAACTGGAGGAATTTGCATCATTTATAAAAATATATTCCTATTTAATACGTCTCTCAGAGTTTGGTTGGAAGTTCGGTTACTGAAATGTTTAATGGTGAATTTCGGTTTCTCTGCCGTATGACGGAGGAAACGGAGCGACTCTGCATAGAAGCTGTGTTTGGAATAGTGGGACGGAATTGGGATGAGTTTAATAGGGTATGATATTAGCCTAAATTTATAAAATTATATGAGAGACTCCAAAAGGGGGATATTAGTAGAACTTTAAATAACAATACTATGTTTCCTTTTATATAGAAAATGTTTCCCGTCATTTTGGGCCACTATCCGGCAGGTGTCGCCGCCAAGCAAGTGAAACATTTTATACAAGTTATCAAAAATGGACGTTTTGCTCCCTACAGTTACAGCAGCAACAAGAATTTGGCACTCTACAAGGAGCATATACCACCACGTTACAATCTTTCGCTGGTTACGGTGCCAACATATGTATATTATTCAACCAACGATTTGCTTTGCCATCCTGAAGATGTTGAGGCAGTTTATAAGGATCTCGGCAATCCGATTGGTAAATACCTGATTCCAATGAAGGAGTTCAATCACATGGATTTTCTTTGGGCGATCAATGTACGAAAGTTGGTCTATGCACGCATGTTACAAGTGTTGGGCAAAATTAAGGATAACAAAAAGGCGAATAATCCGCCAAATTCCGCTGCCATTACCAATAGTGTTCAACAGAGTAGAGAGCGGCGGAGGAGAAGATGATATTAAAAGCCTCATGCTATTGCCACTCATCGGATACTTTAGCTGCACATATATGTACATATATAGATGTGTTTGTATATTAGGGTTTTCGTTGAAACTCTGGAGAATTTATTGTTGTTATTCGTATTTATTTTATTATTTATATGTATATTTAATTTAAATATTAGCAGCAAATTATATTTAAGTTTTCGGTCGAAGAAATTTCAAAAGGATATTTGAGAAATAGTAGCAAGCAAAAAAATATAAAACAATTAATTGAAAAATCAGGCGGTGACCATTTAGCATTACTGGAAAATTCAAAAAAGGTCTTAATTTGCTAACTAGTTGAGAGGTAGAAATCAATATTGGTATTTAGAGTATTCTCTTAAACTTAGTATCAAACATATGTAGTAGATTTACTCCGATTTAAGAGTTCACTGAAGTTTGTTCATCAGAGGTGCGGCTGTCAGCAAGCGTCGGTCCTGTAGGAAGCGTCTCCGTCAACCTAGTTGGTCAACGACTTTCATGTATCTAGAGTCCGTATCAAAGCGAAAGAAAAGAGAACTGTGGGCGAAGACACTACCTACGAGCGCTACGCAACACATTAATGAAAATTGCTGGCCTTTCTAGGGAGCTTGAAACATCTGCAAATAAAACGACTGATCAAAAGAAGGATTGGTACGATGATCATTGTTGCGCCGTAGTGTAGAGAAAAAATACTGTTTAGAATGCTATGTTGCCATCGACTACAACACAAACAGTATAGGAATGATACCGGACAGAAGAGGAAAACGAAACGAATTTGCAGCGGAGAAAATAAAAAGGATGAAATACGTGAGTACGAATAGCACAGGAGTGGTGCTCAAAAATTCTTTGAAAATATGGGGTGACTTTCAGAATCTGCTGTCCGATGTTCAGAGCATACTGAGTGCACCGAGGAAACACTTCTCCAGCCTGTTTAACTGCAGTGAGAAAGTAAACAAACAACACGGCGCACCGAAGCAACAACCGCTGACGATGGTAAAGACGTTAAAGCGACCAAAAATTATAAAGTTTCAAGAGCGATTATATATATACATATATATTTAGCGCTTTGTAACGGCAGATTTTCGACCGAGCTACTTTTAGCGTCTTGATGTTTTTACCAAAACAAATGGAAGGGCCTTTAATATAAGTCGCCTCCGAACGGCCGATGGATTTTTATAAGAAGCTTTAATTTCACGTTAGAAATACACTCGAGCCTTGACATTCCCAGCAGAGCGGCGACCGCAAGAATATCATTTTTCTATAATTTGGATGTTAGTCAAACCTGGACTCGGAACCATGATCTTTCGATTGGTAGTACGCAATGCTAACCACTCAACTATTGCGAGCACCGCAAGAGCAATTATATATATATATATATATATATTTGGGTCTTTGTAACAGCTGAAGAGATTTTTTGGGCGAGCAAGAGCGATTACCCGCTTGAGAAAACAATAGATACGCTGGAGCCGGTGGCTTACCAGCTGAGCTATTCAAGCATATGGTTGTGAATGTGGACAAGCCGAAATATCTTTTTTCAGCAAACCAAAACAAGAGCAGACTGGCTTATCGTAGACGCAACTTTAAAGTCGTAGACAATTTCGCCGAGCTAGCAAACAGCATCAACACCAATAAAAATATCTCCAACGCAAAATTACTCCTGCTAACAAGTGCCAGTTTGAAATATGAAACCATTTGAAAAGTAAAGATCTCTCTCGACAAACAGAGACCAAAGTCTAAAAGTCGCTCATCATTCCCAGAAGTGTGGTCCCTGACACATCCGAACAGTTGGCTCAAAGATTCTAGGAGAGAAAGGTTTTGCGGAAAAGGAGAAAGAGGATACGTTGGAGAGATCTAGGAGAAAAGGACCTGACTTCACTTAGTGTCCCCGATTGGCGCCATTTTTCACTAATTATTTTTAAAAATAATAAACCAATTTTTTAAAATTTACTGATCTGAGCTATCAAAAGTACAAAGTTTTGGTGCTGTAGTTTTACCGAATATTTAAATAAAGTATGTTCTTCTTTAGTATTTTAATAACATATACTCGTATATGCCTTAAAGTGAGGCTCTTAATTCTCAGTTGCAACAAACAACACGTTCAGTAAACCGCAATCTTGCAAATAAAGTCAAATCAATTATTTATAAAGTGTGGAAGAAGCACCAACTGCAGCACTTACATGAGATATTTACTATTAATATATGTATGTAACGTACATATGTGTGAATATGTGCATCAAACACTTGGGAAACAGAAGTCGCTGCAATTGCAAGATAAACAAAGTAAGTACATGCAGAACATATTCGTATAGACATATGGTATGTATAAATATAAAACAATAGTACGCGAGCTGCATTTTATAATATCAAGGAAATTTTTGTCTCCATGACATGAGACACTTGGGATACGACACGACATTAGAAATACTTTTAAATGCGGAGGCAACGGGTATAGAAATCGGTTGTTGCGTTAAACTTCTTTACTCAAAGTAACCTTTAGTCCAAAAAACAATTTTATAATTATAATTATAGTAAAAATAAATAATTATTTATGAGTATAATTTTTTAATGCTTTCTTACATTGAATAACCTTAGATTTACATGTTTTTTATTGTTATTTTACTATTTACCACTTAACTGGCATTGTTTACGATTTGCAATCCTTTCGCCTTGTTGTCGAGCAACTTTCTTAATATCTGTACACATGAACGAACATATTTAAATTGTATATTATAAATACCGCTTGTCGTACCATCGTTACCAAAATATTTAAATTGTATATTATAAATACCGCTTGTAGTACCATCGTGACCAAAATGTTCAATGCTTAAGGCAAACAGGAGGAAGTTGTAACGAAGAACATATTGTATTTTAAAATTTGGCGGAATATACTCATCGTCGACTTATTTTTTTAATACATATGTATATACAGGATTATCCATTTTGAGGTTTCCAAAATAAATGTAAATAAAATGAATTTAATTTTCATGAAATTCCGTTTTTATTATGAAACTACATCATTCACTGCCTCTTGAGTTTTTGCAACCTTCGATCCATTTGAGGTAATTTTCATTTTTTGGCACATATTGGACGATATCTCAGCCATAAATTGACGAATGTTGGTTTCCATGTGCTCAATAGTTAAAAATTTATGCGCATAAACACAGTCTTTAGCGTAGCCTCGCAAAGAAAGTCCAGCGGTGTCAAATCGCATGATCTCTGTTGCCAATTGACATCGCCAAGACGAGTGACACCATCTTTTTGGAGCCACATATTGTCTAAGTCTTGTTCTTCAATTTCAGGCCAATAAAAGTCGCTTATCATACTATCATAGCGCTCCAAATTGACAGTGACAGTATTGCCGTTATCTTTTTCAAAGAAGCTAGATCCAATCACACCTTCGGGCCAAAGAGCGCACCAGACAGTAAGTTTCTTTGGGTATAATGGCCTCTCTTCAATTATTTGAGGATTCAGGCAACACCAAATGTGACAATTTGGTTTATTTACGTATCCACCGAGTGAGAAACGTGCCTCGTCGCTGAAGAAAATTTTGTTGGAAAAATCGCGGTCCACTGCTTGTTGTTCAAGCACCCAATCGACGTAACTACGGCGTTCTGAATGGTCGGCTGACTTCAGTTGTTATATGAGCTGGACTTAATATGGATGGAGGTGTAATTCCAATTGTAAAATACGCCAGAATATGCGGAAAGAAATTCTGAGCTCTTCAGAACGTCGAGAAATAGAAACATTCGGGTCTTCGGCTACACTTTCACTTACAACAACGATATTTGAGTCGGAAATAGCAAAACGATGATGTACAGACCATAACATACAGTATCTGTAACCGATCCAGTCTCCTCAAATTTCTTTAAAACTTGTCAAATTGCTTGAGTAGTTGAACGATTATGTGCACCTAAATCTTTTCTTAAAGCTACGTTTGAAGCACCATTTTTGTAGTAAATTTCAAAAATTTTAACCCATTGTGTGGTTGCTAAGCGATCTATTTTCATAAATGCCTGAGTTTTATCCAAAACAAAACATTTTTGGTTTTTTAATTAAGTTTGACAGATGTCAAAATACAGCCCTGCACTTTGGAAACCACTAATAGATAACCCTTTATTTCAAAAGTAAGTAGTTTTTTTTTAACTCAGCTTCCTTTTCATTTTATTTTTCAGTTTTTGATTTCGTTAGTTTTTACATTTACTTTACATACATTGTTTATAGTAAAGTTATAAGCTTATAGTGCATTTTTATTTAAACTGCATATGTACATACATACTACACGTGCACATACATATGTATATATACATATGTATATATATATGTATATAGTAAATCAGCCTTTTTTGCATTTCAAAAATTATTTTTGTTTACGAATTGTTGCCTACTTAACTTTCGTATCAGTACACGAAAATCTAGAAACTAACAGGATTCCAATGACGTTGGAAAAAACTGAAGTCAAAAAAAAATTTTGACATTTTTTATCATTCGTAGTTTGCGCTATCACCTTCTACCGACTTTTCACACAAGAAAATCGTCGGTATTATCAAAGTAAGCACTGCAATGGCATTACGAGTGTCGCTCTTTAACTTTTAAAGGATGAAGGGGTAAGAGTTTAAAAAAAATTGTTTATTCCTACTGGCTCTTGAAAATCTAAAATAAAATTTAACATTCATGTTGTCGGTAATACAATTCTGTCAAGATTTGGGTTTATTACCGAGTTTCCAGTCGAGCAAAATTTTGCGTCCAATTGTATAGGGAAGTGAAGGGAAGAAATTCCTGAAATTTTAAGTTTCATACGTATATTTATTATTATTAGAGGCTTAATACACATATATAATTCAAATTATTAATACATTAAGTACAAAGCATTAATTAACAAGTAAAGAAGACTAAGTTGGCTCGGATAAGAACATTAAATATTCAGCTGATATTTATATTAAACTCCAGTAGGCTTCCACGACTTTCACGGATGTGAAAAGTAAGCAAGCAAGGTCGAAATAATATCTTAAACACACCAATGATAATCACACTAAGGATAATGAAATAAAGCGCGGAAATTTCCCATTATGAATAGAACATCTTATTTGTGGACTCATATTAGTATTTTTGGTAGATGTGTGTACGAGTTTCTCACCACATCTATCATGTCCGTCAAGTAATATTAAATTTTATCTATAAATACCTCAAATATTCGATGTTAGGCGTAGGCAACGCTTACGGCATTATACCCGAATCATCAGTAGCGCACTACTTGTTTCTTTTTTTTCGATGTTTAGCGCCAGTTGGCGACACCAAGTCCAACCAGGTTTCTCTCCACCTCGTCCTTCAACAGAGTGGAGATCTTCATCTGCATCAGCTTCTACCGGGTAATGCATCGAACACTTTCAAAGCTGCAGTGCTTTCATCCATTCACACAACAGACCTAGCCAGTATAGACCCTGTATTTCATATTCGAAATTATCTACAACTTCGAAGTTATGATCGTCAACAGTGACGTGGGAGCCGAGTCGCGAATTCGATAACTGTTTACTTGATTATAGGAGATATTTCGTCCTGCCCTCGTTCCCTACCCAGCCCATTCCATTTTTTTTCTTTGTGTAACCTGGAGAAAGCAGAATTTACGGGGCGTTTGTTATGGCCAATGATATCAACATCATCGGCATACGTCAGCAAAAGTAAAAGATTTTACCTACTCTATCCATGCAGCATATTGAAGAAATCACAGATATAAAGCCACCCTGTCTGCAATCTCGTTTGGTATCAAACGGGACAGAAAGGTCCCTTCCAATTCTGACTGCACTTCTTTTCTCTTGGGTCTTTTCCCAGATTAGGCGAATGGTGAATATCTGGTTAATTGTGGATTTACCAGGCCTAGAGCCACGCTGATAAGGTCCAATCGGTTTGTTTGCGGCGGGTTTCACTTTTTCACACAATACGCTAGCTAACACTAGCTCTTTTTCTGACACTGTTGAAAACCAATTGTTCCTATATCGGTGATACGTAGAGAATTTGAAATGTCGTTACATAGTTTCCCATATATGGCGAATGCTCTCAGAAAGCAGGTGCGCAAGTCGATGTCGAACCTATCTTGTGTTTGTTGACGGGCGTTTTTTGTTGTACAGAGGCAGTTACGTATATTCCCTGCGACAAGATCATCAATCAGCCCTACAAGTAGATAACACTATTCTGTTAAACATGTATGGGTAAAAACCTGAGAATGTGTGTGTGAAAATTATGAGTTTTGTTACTTGTAGACCTGTACAATGGACAAGATAGTGATGAAAATAAATGTTAGATCCTCGGAACGTACGCATATCTAAAACAATGGATACATGTCTTCCGTCAATCTTTTTCGATCCGGCAACAGTCATGTAGTTCGTATTATATTCTTATTGCAATTTCTGATCTACACACAGCATTCTGTTAAACATGTATGGGTAAAAACCTGAGAATGTGTGTGTGAAAATTATGAGTTTTGTTACTTGTAGACCTGTACAATGGACAAGATAGTGATGAAAATAAATGTTAGATCCTCGGAACGTACGCATATCTAAAACAATGGATACATGTCTTCCGTCAATCTTTTTCGATCCGGCAACAGTCATGTAGTTCGTATTATATTCTTATTGCAATTTCTGATCTACACACAGCATTCTGTTAAACATGTATGGGTAAAAACCTGAGAATGTGTGTGTGAAAATTATGAGTTTTGTTACTTGTAGACCTGTACAATGGACAAGATAGTGATCCAAATAAATGTTAGATCCTCGGAACGTACGCATATCTAAAACAGTGGATACATGTCTTCCGTCAATCTTTTTCGATCCGGCAACAGTCATGTAGTTCGATGAATTTTCGTGTGCGAAGGCTGAATTCTCAATTATCCGACTGTTACGCCAAAAATACCTTCTTTGTCCACCCTAACGGGTTCAGCGCTCTTACTCGTAGAAAGCATCCTTTGTCACATCTCCTTTTCTTCCGAAAGGCTGCTACTAATCAGTCAAAAATAGACGGTCTGGTATATCGGAGGTAGATCTATTCCTGGACCTAGGTTAGTAATTTTGAAAGTATCTTCCACGTTTGGTTAAGCTCTGTCGATTAATGGCTTAAATATTCAATCACACGTAAAGCGGAGGGTGAAAAGTAAGAAGTGCATTATATGAAGCAAAGTCTATATATCATTTGTCCTGCTCTCAGATAAACTGTTTCAACCACACTTAGCTGGTGCCACGCCCAAACTAAATTTTTTTCCACCTTCGTATTTCAAAATTTAATGCGGCCGTCTCTAACAAATATGAAAAGCTTGGCGCAAGAGTATTATATCTGAGAGGGACTTTTCAGGAGACAAAATAGAAAATGATGAAAAAAATAAACTTTTTGAGAAAAGTGAGAACTTAACTAATTTCTTAAGAAGGGGGTAGGGTTTTAAAGGCGAGAAAAACGCATATTTTTATGATTTTTTTTCGGCGACATCAATAATATAATTTTATTAAATTTTATTACATGTTATTGTACAACTTTTGAAGTACGTCACAAAAAATGTTCAAAGAAAAATATTAATAAATAAGCCGGTGACGGTGAATCTCCAGAGGTGCCTTGAAAAAAAGTGGTTTTGCGGTGCCCATTATAACTCGTTACCGGATTATCTGAAACAAAAAAATTGATATTCATTTTAAAGGTGATGTATTTCTCAAGGTAATCAGCAAGAGTTTTTTTTCTCTATTTTTTACAGCACTTCGAAGATTTTAGCTAAAAAAATCGCGGTTAATTTGTTATTAAAACATAGAAAAAGATGAAAAAAAAACTCTTGCTGATTACCTGTTGATTTATGTGAAGAAGTAATGTTCAAATTTTCAAAAATCGGTTCTGTAGATTTTGAGTTCTGATGTTCACGAACTTCAAAAAAGACGTTTTCGGGAAAATCGATTTAAAGTTTTTCATACGTGAAAATCAGGTAGCACGGCCGGTCGTTTGAAATGCTGTAACTCGGTTAGTTTTACTCGGATTGACTTAAAATTTGTACATAATTTTCTCGACATATTGTTCATTCAGAAAAAATAAAATAATAAAAAAATGAAAAAATAATAATTTTAAAACCCTACCCCCCCTTAAACACACATGTATTGAATATAATTTATCGATAATTTTGAAGTTAGCATCCATACTACAATTTTATTTATATAAAAATCTCGATTTTCCCCGTCTGGTCATCCGGTCCAAAAAAAGTCGGTTTTTTGAACAAAGCAAAATACTATAAAATACACAAGAGGACCAAATCTAATTTTCTTTAAACACAATTAACCACCTAACCACTCTCCATTTCCATCCTGCTTAGTACTCTTCCTAAAAAATGTTGTGCAAATTATACACTATTATACAATAGTATGGAAAAAATCTATGTAACGGTCTCTATTATAAATGGCCACACATAAACTGCTCTCTCAAAGTTCATTAACGACCAACGATGTGGTCATTTTTACAAAGGATGAGCAAATGATTAAAGTGTGTGGTAGGATAAGCGGAGCGAAACGTTCGCTGACTAATGAAATGACCAACATTAACTGCTTTTGGATTAAATGCACAACAGTTTGGGGATGCATACGCCTACAAACAATGTGTCGATAAATGCTGATAAAGTATGTATATATACTTATATATGAATATGTATGCACAACATGCAATATTAACAGACTCCAAATTCCACAAGTGTTTGCACAATGCTAGTGTGCACAAATTTGAGAGCGGGGGGTTATGCTTTTGACAAAGTTCAACCCCATCATTTTCGAATATCTGTTTATTATGTTTAGCTTCTGCACGGGTTGTGTTGGGTTGGTCATTTCGCGTCACGCGCTCCGCCGGCAGCAATTAACTTTCCAGCATTTGCATGCAACCAGCAACTACAACACCGACAACAACAGCAACACGTATAAATAACCACAACATCAATGGAAGAGTACGGATTAGATCAGGCATATAGGCGGCAATGCAAACCTATCGATTTCATACATCGTAATCGTTCGATTTACGCCGTTATTCTGATGATGCATACATGCATATACTGTTCGACAGTTATGTGCATGTGTAATGTAAAAATGATATTCTGAAAAGTGAGTATTTATGTGCTTACAAACAAATAATCATATATATATATATACATACATATATACGTACTTCTGTGAATAAATGCTTTCCCACTTCATAGTGGAATGAATTATGCTTCTAGACTCTGTGCCTTTTCATGTGTTTACAAAATTCATTGGTTCTGTTCATTAATTGGCAATGATTAATTGCCTTTTGTGGTTGGTAGTATGTGGAAAGTAAATTGGTATACTGGGAAAGTGGAAATTTTGATTAAAACTGGACAATGGAATGATAAATTTTCAAATTTTTTCTGAACGACGTAGACTTCGCTAGAAAGTGTAATTAATTAAGGTACTCTGAGGCGTTGGCATTCCCTGCCGAGGGTGACCGCAATTAGAAAAATTTGTTTAATTTTTATTTCCAGAATCGAACCTTGGAAAAATCCCAAGTTCTACGGCCCAACAGACAATGCCGAATCAGAGCACCCACAAAATGAGAAATTTTTATATTTTTAGATGAAAGCTACCCTGACCTTTCTCAGTTCATATTGAGGTACTAGCCTAGCCTTCGCTGAGCTCTTTCAAGGTCTACTATGCAGAAGCTGACCACCCAGTTGCGTTTTGACCGATATTAACGGTACCCCTGCGTCAGAACATCAGCATTACAATTCCTAGCTGTTACCCGGTAGCCATATAATTTCAATACTGAAATAAGTCCACACCTTAGACATATATGGCAGACATTTCTTCAAAATTTTGAAGCTCACCAAGTCCTTAAGGTCTAAGTAAGTCATAGCATTCGAATCAGTATTACCACAGCTTCCTTGATCGTAGCTACTGCCGCCTGAAAACCTACTACAACGGACTGCAAAGCCAAACCCTCTACCGAACGATAATTCCCAACAGAAGATTAAAACGCCGATCTTTCCATCAAATATGGTGCAAAAGCAGCCGTTAGCAGATAAATTAATCCAAATTGACGAAATCGAACCCCTCCAGAACAACTGTAAAAGATCAAGACTCTCTAAGTCTTAGTATCCAGGTGCACTACACTACACGTGGCATTAAGCGCCAGAGTTGCAGTAGTTCGAAATGTACCACTGTAGCTAAAGTAACACTTTCTAGCGAAGTCTACGTAGAATAAGATAGGCTTGACTATTGATCCAGTACCCGATTTCAGGAGATAGATTCCATATCTTGCCGATTGGCGCTCTGAAACAGTGTAAATCTACGGATGGAGGCGAATGCTCCCTATCGATGGAGGAACTGCTACCGGAATCCTATGGTGAATGAAACCAGTTCTATCTTACTGGGATTTACAGCATAACCAGTTTTAGCTCCCTAATTTATTGCCACATTCAGGTTACCGGGCATGAGGCCATATAAAATACTTAGGAATTATCCCTGACCACGGGCACATACATACATAGAGGATCACCTTGCCGCCAGCACTTTCCAGCTTCCAAGTCGTTGATGACCAAGATCCACGGAAAAGGTGATAGAACACAGCCTTGTGGAGAACTTCTGCTAACCTTGCACGTGAAGATGTCAATTTTACAGCTCGGTCACCTATAAGATTTAAAATAAAGTTAGATTTATGTCTAACGAAGCTGCATGAGGATGTTATTCGGAAGAACGTTATGAAATGTCCGTCAATATTGAGAGAAGCCCATACAGCAAAATACTTGTAATACCCTCCACTTCCACTAACCATGTAATAATAGTAGGTGGAGCAGGTATTCACCAACCTTCCGTTGCAACGAAGATTATGCGCCTTCGAAAGGAAATCCCGAGGAATAGTAAGAGTATTCCTTAAAAACAAGTTGCTGTAAAGTTTTAAACAAAAAGAATAATAAAGTAATTGATCTAGTGTTTAAGAACTCTGAAGGTGTACAGTGTGTCCCACACAGTTCGCGAAGATAAGAGAAATCCATCTGCAAGAGACCTTTTGTAGCAGCGCTGGTATAATGCCATCAAGTACCGATGGAGCGCCATCTTTTATGTCGGTATGTAAGCATTGAATATAAATAATGGCATTTACAAATTGATTGGCTTGGTGAGACGTGTTTTGGAACTGCCAAATCAGTACAATTTTAACCATCGAATTACTGACAAGCTCAAAACAAGGCAACGAAGTCATCGCTAAACCGAATTTAAAATTGTTTGACCGTTTTGGACTGGGATGTAACTAGTGTATTACTGAAATTTGTCTACAGGGTTGTTATTAGTTATTTTTAGTAAACATCTTTGATACACAGCAAAATACACTGTTTTTCTCGAAATTCTCTTGTGCTTTTGTAATTACGAACACAAGTAAGTACTGTATATACAAGGTGTATGTATATATATATGTAAATATATCTATAAACATTATTGCCGTACAAAGTGCATTAAACATTTTTCCTCAATTTTAACAGAACAGAAGCGCACTTTCAAGATGTTTGATGGCATGTTAATGGCTGGTGGATGGAATAATGTATTTGCATCTTCTTAACTTTCAAGTACACTTTGGTATTCTCCAAAGTAAATAGTTTAGAACGTAAAGTTTCTTGGTAACTTTTGTGTTTTTCAATTTGGGTTTGATTGAAAACTTTTTAGTGGCTGCAAATTTCATTTAATTTCATTTTTTCTCTGCTAACGCTTTGTGTAGGGAATAATTTAAATTTTCAAAAAATGAAGGCTGAAAATCGGGATTTAATAAAAGTTGAGAGATATTTAAGCAGATTCTGTTGAAAACAATAGTAATTCAGGAAGAACTTCTCGACTTCGTACTTCATTTTACTAAGGGATAATGAGCAACTTGTAGAATTTGTAATTAAAGGCCATATCATCGGCATACGCCAGCAATGGTACATTCTTGTAAAAGATCGATAGACCTTGTCTATTTATCTCTGCGGCTCTTATAATTTTTTCCAGCATCAGTTTGAAAAAATCACACGAAACCAAGAAGTTCTTGGAAAGTCTGACTGCGCTTCTGATATTATCCAGGGTCAGTTTACATAGCCGATACCAAATCCAGACATAGCGGGCTATCGATGGTTGATTTAAAATCGACGAAAAGACAGTGTGTATCGATTTTTTCTCAGATGTCTTCACCAAGATTTGGCGCAAAGTGGATATCTGGTCAATGGTAGATCTACCAGTTCTAAAGCCACATTGATAAAGTCCAATCAGTTTGTTTACGGTGGAATTTAATATTAATCACAATATGTTCAAAAGGACCTTGTACGTGATATTGAGGAGGCTTGTCTCACGATAATTAATGCAGATTGTGGGGTTATCCTTTTTCGTCCGACCATGTTCTGCAAAGAAGCTTGTCAGTTTTTGGCCGCCATATTTTAATAGCTCGGCCAGTAAGTCATCGGCTCTCACCGCTTTGAATTTTTTAAACGGGCAATCTCTATTCGTACTTCATCATAGCCGCAGACTGGAATGCCTATTCTATCATTTTCGAATGGGAATACGGGTTCACTACCTCCGGGTGTCACACTTTCACTGCCAGTCAGCAGGCTGGAGAAGTTTTTCCTCCATAAACTCAGTATTCCCTAGACCTAACAAAGGCTTATTATACCGTATACAAAGACTTGATTCTGAACGGTAATCATTTCGTCTTCTCTCAAATCTCGGAGTAGAGCTCTTCCTCTTTTCTAGTGTAAAAACTTCGTTCGAAAGTATGTAAGAACTCGAAGGAGATGGAAGAAACCAAAATGTATACCAATTGCACCAGAATGACGAACAGAGCCGATTTAACCATGTTCGTATATTTGTAGGCAAACTAGTCCCTCAGTTGTGGAGATATTTCAACTAAATTTGGTACGCAGAAATATTTTTATATTTAAACAATCAATTATCTGAACTAGTCAGCTCGGACCGAATTGTTCTATTATGAGGTTTTGGGTCAAAAAGGCATCTAAGAACGTCAATTTACTTAAAAACGATTTTTCAGATATGAATTTCCATGAAGGATATAAAGGTTTCGGCACTTTTTCTTGCTTTCATATGAAAAATACTTCTGTAGGTATTGACTTAACTACTACTTCCGGCTCGTAAAACCACCGTTACCCAATCAGTGGTCGCAGATTATAAACAAATGCATTTATTGAGAGTTCTCATTCATATTCAATTTTTCAAACTTCTCCATTCCTTCAATGCATTAATTTAAATAAAGTTGAATGTAGAGAATTGTGTTATTATACCACAATATGGTCATTGACTTTACCAACAGAGAAGTTCAAATGAGTTGGTCGTTTGTTACACAACTACTTTTTACCTAGCAAGAACTTACAGACACGTTCATCAAAACTACATGAAGAGCGCATACATATGTACATAACAACTACATCCGGTTATAGCAAATATAGCAAATCAGGTTAACACAAGGAAAGTTGATATATAAATGCACATACAAACATATAGAAGCAACGGTTAGAATAGGGGAAAATTTCCAACATCAAAATGAGTGGCAAAATGAAATCAATAAAATTCCAATTAAAAAGCCAATGACAGCAATGTTTTTATACCACACTAAGTAGGTATTTAAAATGGATTTAAAAAACTGTACTACTACGCTCGCATATATATACATAAGGGCTACGTTGGCTTATCCTTCATTATTACCATTGTTTTAGCAATTACACAACTTCTGCAGTAAATATACCAGTCACTCCTTGAAAGTCCTTTGCTGTCGAACTTACCACGCTGCTTTTGCATGTTTTCATGCTCGTTAAATCGTTAACGCGTTGACCAGAGATTACACCTGATTTAATTGGCTTACAAAATATTTATGCAAGACATTAGTTTATTTATTTATGCATGTACTCGTATATACTTATATGTGCATACATCTCTCACATTTCATTGTGGTATTTGATGGCTGCAATGGAATCTACGCGAGACTAAGCTCGGCCAACCACTTAATTTATACTCTCTAGTTGATTTGTTGGAATTTTCAAATTAAGGATTTTGTTAGTCTCTTTACTGAGTTTTATATATGTATATAATCGCTGAGATGAAGAAATATTGTGTTTTTATGTTTTAATTGTGTTAATTTTGAAACTTATTCACGCCAAAAGATTTTATAACTATAAGCTGGTCGTCTATAATTCCACCCCTTGGAGTATTCAAGTAAGATTTGAGGTTTTTATATTCAAGCCGGAAATAATATGTCTTGAATGAGAATGATCGACCGGCTTAAACACCTATAACCATTTCAGCTGAAAATTCATTGTAGAATTACTCTCGCTACTTTGGACTCAGTGGACAATTGAAAAGTAAAGTATTCACTTGACAAAAAAAAAAGTAAAACTGTATACGCTGCTTTTCATTCCCGTTCCGCTTCCGCCTATCTAACACGAAAGTATGGTCGTAATATAAATCGGAAAATAGGACCACGTCAATAGTACACTAGGCCTTTGCTATGACAATCATAAAGCTTTTTGCTAGAATGATGGAGTGAACTCTTGATTTACTTTGGAAACATGTGCAACCCTTGTGAGTTGTAATGGTGCTACTCCGACATATTCGGTTTAAGGGTTCACTAGCGTCTGCTCTTCAAAGCTACGACTGCAATCGGGCGTCGATCTGGACTTAAACGGTTCGCTATATTCGAGTTAATATTCATCTATCTACTGGCGTAACGAAATTATGAACAGGGCTTGGTACCCGTTACGTAGAAGTAGAAACCAGCACCAATGGAAGAAGAGAACAACATTACCTCGAATGACCCAGTTTTGATGGCGACCTCTGCAAACGTTTTAATGACCACCAGGATTAAATAGCATTCACCTGTACTGTCCGTTCTCTTATTTGTGAAATACATCGGCTCAAGTGGTTGAAGTTCTTATAAGACTAAAATTTTATTTCACCACCGTTGAATTATTAGGATTGATGGGACGGTGGTGGGAGGGAGACTCAATCGTCCAGTCCTTTCATTCACCGCTGTGCATGGATGCCTCACCACAATTCACATCAAAGTTCTTCAAGATATTGCTGACGAAATTCCTTTTATATGCACCCGCCGCGAGAAGAAAAGTGTGCTTGAAGACTCTAACGCCAAGTTTGTCAATTAAGATATCTTCAGAGCAACTTTCAGAAAATTCAGGTTACGAAACATCCCCAAATGGGTGCAGGCTGATCGAATCCGCCGTGGCACGACAAAGGGTTATCATCTCTGGATCGAAAAACTAGAAGCCAGGTCTATCCTCCTGAATATGGCTCTGATTCCATCCATCAAGGAAATACCTTGCGTCATAATTAACAAATGTACTGCAAAATATATAAAAATATAAAAACGTTACTTTTCTTTTTATTTCTGAAAAATTACCAGATTTGCCGGATTAAATGTGAATTCTCATTACAACATTAGACCACCTGTATACGTGTTTTCCTTAGATTCTTCTAAATAGATTTATCTCTCCGTTAACATCCATAAGTCAGTTGGATATATGAATCAAACCTAAAATAGGAAGCCACTACAAGTATAAATTTAAAAATATATTTTCTACATACATACATATTTACATATCTTGTACTCAAATTATTTGTGCCCATAACATACATACTTATGTCCGAGTATATGCACTAAACACTTAAATGCAAAATATTTTCGCTACCCAAAGAATCAGACCAACGCATTCATATAACATACATACATACTATGTACATATGCTGCTGTGGCATGCACTCCCGAGGGACTACATTAAATTTTGTTAATTAAGTTTGCAACACTTTTTTGTAGTATGTCTGAATATGATGACATGCAAAAACGAGTGTGCACATGCCATACTAACATTGGAGGCATTCACGAACTGTAACATACAAGTACAGTCTAGCATGTTGTATAGGCAACAAAGCAATTTTTTTCGGGATGACGGTCGTGAGAAGCAAATATAACGGGTGATCCATTTTTTAAAGAAAAAAAATCAGAATATTCAAATTTAATGGGAAATGTTTATTATGATTCGAAATAACATTCTTTGGTATTTATTTTTTAAGGTTGTCTATTTCAAATGGTGGCCGATGATCCATCTGTTGAGTCCAACTTTTGATGACTCGTTCGAGCATTTCGACTGGTAACTGGCGAATGACACGCGCTCCAAGACCTGAATCGAAGCGGGATTGTCCGTACAGACTTTAGACTTTACATATCTCCACAGGGGCGGTTTAGACAGTCACCATAGCTGGGCTCTAAACTAGCGGAGGGGTCGGCAGGTCGCGGATGGCCGGACGGCCTTTAGTAGCAGGTTAGTTGCAAAATAAGTTTAAACGAATAAGCAGCCTCCGACGATAAGCCAGTAAGCCCGATAATGCTTCTGTGACAGTGGCAAATAGACACCGCCTCTTAGAAACAGGTGTCCCTTTCAACATATGTACATGTTGATTAACACAAAAATTCAGGCGCGACGGTCCTAAAATGGGTGGCTTCCTGGTCAGCGTCTGTTCACCATATTAGATGCGGCTGGTATAATAACCCCACCGGTACACAACACGGCGCATTGGGAGTCCCTGGAAGTCTTCACAGCGACGTCTCCGCTGTTGAGATGGAAAGGGTGATGTGAGCTTGCTCTGCTGGGGTGTCAGCCGCGTGTAGCCGTGTATCAGTAAACAGTCACTTCGGTCCTTGGTCAGTGAGTGTGTATTGGACGCAGGAGTAGTAGACAGCGTTGCCCCGGGTGGGCGCCGGTCCGTTCGTGTTTTCCGGGACTGGTAAAGCGAAGAACAGGCCGCAAGGAACTGGGGTAGGAGCATTGACTCCGAGGGTATACCCGTTCCTTTTTTTTCGGCCCGCCCCCCTACACACGATGTACACAAGCAACAACAATATATACGGCATTATCATGAGCAGCGGCAGTCAAAGCCCTGGTAGTGATAACAAGATGCCTGAAGCGAAAAATGTCCGGGAGAACGTCGACCAACAGCGGAGTTAGCATCGAAGCTGACCCCTTTTAGACGAGCACCAAAACTGGTTCGATCACCACAGAAGGTGCTTACTGTGGAAAAGCCTGCGAGAGCGAGATCCTCGCCACCCGCGCTGCAGGAGAACATGTCTCTAGCAGAAACGACACAATCTGGTGACATGACAGAGCTAGGAGAAGTGGTCAGGAAGTTGACCGAAGCAATGCGCCCGCCGCAACGATCGATCAACAACCAAATCCGTGATCTACTCAGCTCAGTGGCGATACTTCCGACCTCAGAAAAAATTAAGGAAAGTAGGCAAAATGTATCTCAAAGGCTAATAACGATAAATTCTACGCCGAAGAGGCCCTGTGAGGATGAGGAAGTAATAAGAAAGACTTCGACGAAGAAATAAGCCAGTCAAAGAGAAGTGCACAAGATGGCGAGAACAAGCAACAGGTATGTGAGCAACGTCCCTGTAAAAGATAAGGAAGCGGACAAGGAAAGTGCTGGACGCAGGTCAAGAGCAAGACGCATAGAAAGAAGAAGAAATCAACGTATGCCCCACGTCCGGGACCAGACGCAATAATCATTGCACGTGTCGGAAATATGTCATACAGTGACATACTTAGAGCTGTCAAAAAGGACGAAGCCCTGAAAGAGCTTGGGGAGAACGTCTCGCGGATCAGGAAGACGGCAAAAGTCGAGATACTTTTAGAAATGACGAAGGCACAAATGACGAACACAAAAGGATATGAAAAAGAGATATCCAAGGTGTTGGGAGATCAGGCGCAGATAAGAGCCTTAACCCACGAGATATCAGTTGAGATTCGCGACCTAGATGAAATAACCACCAAGGAGTACATTCGAGGCAATTCGATTACAAATTAGGGAATTAAGCTCCTGCGGGAAGGTGCGATCAAAACAATCAGACAGGCATACGCGGGCACACAGACGGCTTTGATCAGCCTGCCAGCGAAAGATGCAAAAAGACTGATTGACGCTCACAAGATCAAAATTGGATGGGTGGTCTGCATAATAAGGGAAAACCCGAACCTTAGAAAGTGCTTCAGGTGCTTGGAATACGGGCATCTGGTGAGGGCGTGTACTAGGGAGGATGACAGAAGCCAATGTTGTGCCAAGTGCGGCGAAAAGGGACACTTCGTCAAAGAATTTGACAAAAAACCATCCTGCGCAGCCTGCAAAAGTAGCGGGAAAAAAGATACGGGTCACAGAATCGGAAGCTGGAAGTGTCCTTTATATCAAGCGGCACGTAAAAAGGTCAAATGAAAGTAATTCAGATCAACCTTAATCATTGCGAAGCTGCACAAGAACTCCTAAAGTAAACAATATACGAAGAGAAGGCAGATGTGGCTATAGTCTGTGAACAGTATAGAAACATAAGCACCGGTATCTGGATTTCTGATAAAGAAAACAAAGCTGTCATATGACCCTGTGGGGGCAAGGCTTTCCAAGAAAAGTCGCTCCTTGGAAAATCTTACTATACGCGGGCAAAAATAAGTGGAATCTATTTCTACAGTTGCTATCTCCCCCCGAGTATGCCCCAAGGCAACTACGAAAGGATCCTCGACGAACTAGTTCAGAACGCCCTTACTACCACGCCTAACGTGATTGCAGGCGATTTCAATGTTTGGGCAGTGGAGGGTAGTAAGAAATACCTTTGAGAAGTGAAAGAAATACCTTCGAGAAGAAGGGTCGTGGATCGATAATAGATATTACGTTCGCCATCAGCAAACTGGTTCGATCGGCAAGCTGGAAAGTGTGCGACTTGTATACACATAGCGATCACCACGCCATTATGTTAGAAGTCGGAAAGCAAACACAAACGTCATCCAACCAGAAAAAACCACAGAAAAAGGATGGAAGGTGGAAACGCTAGATGAGGAAATTTTTTAACTCATGTTGGACGGAAGCCCAGGTGGCTAGAATAACATAGACCGACAAGTTGACATGTTGATGAAGCACATAAGCAAAGCCTGCGACACTGCCATGTGTAGGAAAAGGTAAAACAAGACCCGAAAGCTCGCATACTGATGGAACGAAAATATCAGCATGCTAAGAAGCGAATGCCATAAAGCGAGACGGTTATCAAAGAAGCCAAGATACGCCAGATTATATAAGACTGCGCGAATATTTCAAGAAAAAGCGTAAGGAGTTAGAGAAGGAGATCAAAAGAAGCAAGTCCTCTTGTTTCAAAGAGCTATGTGAGAAGGTTGGCGAGAATCCATGGGGTGACGCGTATAAAATAGTCATGGCGAATGTTAAAGGGGATAGAGGTCAAGCACCAACCTGTCCTAACCTACTAGAAAACACTTTTCCCAACGCATGAGCCACAATCTGCCAGAAGGATGCCCGCAGGAGCGGACGTTTTGACTGTCGATGAGAAGGAGATAACTAAAGTGGCTGAGAGATTCGGCAACGCAAAGGCACCTGGACTTGATGGCATCCCGAACAATAACTGAGTTTTCGCCGAGCTATATACAAGATGCCTAAATTAAGGAGCTTTCCCGGAGGTATGGAAGAGGCAGCGACTAGTCCTTCTTCACAAGCCTAACAAATCGGCAGGAGAGCCCAGTGCGTACCGGCCACTTTGTAGGATTGGCACAATGGCCACAATACTAGAGAGGCTGATCTGTACAAGCCTGGAACGTCACCTTGAAAATGAGTCGCCTGGCATATCTGATAACCAATTTTGCTTCAGGAGACATCGGCCTACCATAGACGCAGTAGGAAAACTAACAGGCATTGCGGCGAAGGCCGTAGAGGGCACCAGATGGCTGTATGGCGAGAAAGAATATTGCGCAGTTGTCACACTTGACGTGAAAAATGCTTTCAATTCGGCATACTGGCCGCATTGCTTTGGAGGCCAAAAATACATCTGGGTATCTCTTAAGGATAATCAGTAGCTATCTGTCTGACAGACTGTACGATACCGATACAGGTCCAGAAAGCTACGTGGTAACAGGTGGAGTACCACAGGGCTCCGTACTCGGCCCGCTACTATGGAATGTGATATACGATGGGGTGTTACGCCTACCGCTGCCTAAAGAGGTCCAGATAATTGGCTATGCGGACGGCATATGTAGCTGTGACGATCGTCCCGAAGGAACTTTCTCAAATTCAGTGTATCTGTAATGAAACCGTATTCAAGATTAAGGATTGGCTCACTTCAAATAAGCTGCAGCTTGCCGGAGAAAAAACAGAAGCGGTGCTCATCACCAGTAGAAAAAAACTAGAAGAAGTCACCCTGAATATTGATGGTTACGACGTCAAGACTCAAAATTCGCTGAGGTACCTTGGCGTTATGATCGATGCTAGGCTCAATTTCAAGGCGCATATTGAAAAAGTCTGTGGAAAGGCAGCCAAAGTGCCAGCGGCCCTAGCAAGAATTATGCCAAACACTGGTGGCCTTAGCCACAGCCGAAAAGTGCTACTAGCTAAAGTTAGTCAGTCATTACTGATGTATGCGGCTCCGATATGGGGGCAGCCTTGCAACAAAAAACATGTGCCAATAAGGCAAAGGCAGTCTTCACGCTAAGCGCCATTACAGTAGCCTGCTCATTTAGAACGGTGTCTCATGAAGCAGCCGGTATCATATCTGGCCTAATGCCACCAGATATATTGGGGCTTCGGAGTTTGGTAGGCTCCATAAAAAATCAAAAGGTTTGAATAGGCATCTGACTGTCGATGAGCGCAGGAAGGAGAGACAGGCGAGCCTCGACGAGAGGCAATCGCAGTGGGATGCGGAAGGAAAAGGAAGATGGACGCATAGACTAATTAAGAGAGTACCAGCCTGGATTGAGAGCCAGCATGGAGATACACACTATTATCTCACACAATTTTTGTCAGGTCATGGCTGTTTCAGGGAGTACCTCCACAGATTCGGCCATGATGACGAGATGGAATGCTCTCTCTGTGGTATGGCCGAAGAAAATGTAGAGCATATATTCTTCTCTTGCTCGAGGTATACAACGGAGAGAGCTACCATAAAACATATAATAAAGGCAAGGATGACGCCCGACAACATTGTGAGCCACATGTTGCAATCGAGGTTGGTATGGGATAAAATGAAGGAGTGGGCTGCTATAGCGCTCAAAGAGCTGAGGATAAAGGAACGGCAGCGAAGAGGCATAAGATCGGATGAATAACGTAACACTGCAGTGAGTATGTAAAGAGGCATTCTGGCCCAGCTTGGACCTGCGAAGTAATGCTTAACGGCTGTCCCGTAGGTCCAAATATAAGCTATAGCAGACGAAGTAATGGGTTTAGTACGTAGGCGTACTGCTTCGCAAGTCCGGTATAGCTAGAAAATGCTGTCTGGACGTGGTCCCAAATGAGGTGTACATTTAGCGGACAGTATGAATTGTGCATGCTGCCAGTGGCAGCATCTTTAGAAGATTCCCTCTTCGGAAAAAAAACAAATCCCCACAGGAAAAAATCGACCCCGGACCGGAGAAATATAGACCGATGATTCCACCGACCCCAACCATACCAAACCAATTGTATTTTCTGGATGAAATGGCAGCTCTTGAATCTCTTCAGGTAGCTTTTCGTCCCAAATGTGGTAATTTTGTTTGCTTACATACCCAGTAAGTCTAAAATGGGCCTTATCGATGAACAAAATTTGGCTCGAAAACGTCAGATCTTCTTGAAATTTTCAAGAGCCCATAGAGCAAAGCGATGTCGCTTGTGAACGTCGAGCGGCTTCAGTTCTTGCACAAGCTGTATTTTGTACGTTTTCAATTTCAGATCTCGACTTAAAATGCGCCAAGTCGTTCCATACGTCAATCCGAATTGCTGAGAACGGCATCGAATCGACTCTCCACAGTCTTCGTGTACACTCTTAGCTACGGCAGGTATATTTCCTTCACTGCGTAATGGACGTGGTCTATTCGGTCAAATATTATCTAGTAATGAATGCTGGGTCTCAAGATGGGTGATGGTGTTGCGAATAGTGCGCTCAGTAGGTCGATTATGTTGACCATAAGTTGAGCGAAGCGCACGAAACACATTCTTTAAAGAACGTGAATATTCGTAACAAAGTTGAATGATTTGTAAAAGTTGTTCAGGCGTAAGTCTTTCCATGATGAAATGCCAAACAATACTGAACAAAACTAACATAACGGCTTGACACAACTCACGCGTGATCTGTCAAAAAAAGTCTATTGAAAAAAGTACCTCTACTTGGATCACCCTTTATAATGTGCAAACTTGGGAGGTCCAGCCTTCAGTTAATATTTTTTTACTGCGGGTGGTGGATTCCACCTTTCGCCCCGTTGTTCCAGTAATTAGCTTGAGGCTGAGCAAGTTGTATAGGCATGTAGGACAGCTGGAAATATCTGGTTTGCTCACCGCTATATGGACAGACTGTGATGCCTACTCGAAAAGTACGGGTTTCCGATTCTGCTCAGCAACTTTATCGAATTCTCTGGGGATAGCATAATATAATTTATTATTTCGTCTTCGTTTAGAAATTAAGAAGTTTCTTATATATATCTTGGACAGCGAGACATTACGAGACTAGTATCTTATTCACATTCTGTACATCCTGGACTAAACGCCGAAATGTCATGACCGAATATTTTGAGGTATTCTTGAAAAATTCTAATATTTGATATAGAAAAGTGAATTGGGAAGAAGTCTGTATCATCACAGCTTCTTTTACACATCTACTTATGCAGCAATCCATCGTTCTTATCCGTCAAAATTGTAGGTCAATCTATTCGTGGGATAATATCAGGTAACACGAATCAATTGAAACGCTGGACCCGGATAGTGAATACCTATATTAATAAATATCTGCTCGTACACCAACACAAAAGAATATAAATCGTACTATTTGTGCTGTGCATTTGTTGCATGTTTTTCAGACACTTTTTAAATGAACTCAGCGATATTTCTGTATTGGTGTTCAGTGTGCTGGTCCGGTGCTCAAATACATATGCATAATTCAACAAAGTTGAATCGAATTGATGTTTTAGCCTTGTAAAATATACATCGCCTCTTTGTCGAAGTCTTCTTGCAAAATACCTCTCTAACAATTTTTATTAAACTTTGTTTTTTTTCGGAGTTGAAGCTATTAAAGATGATATATAGATACAAGTGCACCTGGGTCCAGCATACAGTCCATTTATGAAAATATTCAAATAGAGATAATTAATTTATTGCTTAAGGTTAAAGGCATGTTCAGATACCTTTTTTTAAAATTCATGTGCACTTATATATGAATATAATTACACAAACTAGTGTTCGGTTCTGCCCGCATGTGGAATGTCCTTACTTTATAAAATACTTCCGTTCTTATTTATCAAATAGCAATTTCCCAACATGCATACATACAAAGACTGTACATTTGTTTAAATTTATCCAAAAAACGGTTGAAAATATGCATGAGAGAAGCAGAGATTTTCACCGAAAACCAAATTTTTTTGCCAATTCATTGAAAGTGAATGAGCAATAAAAGCTTTGGGAAAGGCTTACACGAACTAAGAACCATTTTCAACTGGCCACTGGAATTTAAAACGCTGACGAAAAAAGCAATTATGTATGTATATTGAAATGTGCTACAGTTTTCATAAGCAGAGAATTAAGAATACATAC
The DNA here is from genome assembly GCA_030068015.2 of Neoceratitis asiatica. Lineage (NCBI taxonomy): Eukaryota > Metazoa > Arthropoda > Insecta > Diptera > Tephritidae > Neoceratitis > Neoceratitis asiatica. The sequence continues at coordinate 58,483,061 of CM061524.1, read as the reverse complement.
ACTACAAGTACATATGTATGTATATATATAATTAAGTACCCTGCAGTGAAAAGCTTAATATGCGAGTTAAATTTCTAGATCAATACCAGTTATTTACTAGTAACGGAAAAAGAAAAATTTCCACCATCCCCTCACTGGTAACAGGTCCATTGAAAAGGCCCCGGACTAACACATAGATGGCACTACTAGAATTTATTAATTAATGAATTTTAGTTAGTCCTAACCTTCAAAAGACGCATGTATAAATTTGACAGCTGAATTATAGCATTTTGAATGAAGTAACTTTTGTTATTAAGAAAAAAATGGATAGCTTGATGACGAGTTTTAGAACTCTGTCCCAGGAAAATCAACCGTCAAGGATTGGTTTGCTAAGTTTAGACGTGGCGAAATGAGCACCGGAGACAATGAACGCAGCGGACACCCAAAATAAGTTGTTACCGACGAAAACAACAAAAGAATCCACGAAATTATTTTGAATAACCGTAAATTGTATTTGAATGAAATAGTTGGCACTCTAAAGATATCAACTGAACGTGAACATCATATCATATCATGGCTCCATCATTTCACTCCAAAGTCCAACCGACAGTCTCATCCGAGTGAACTGCACACGATGAACCTGATCCAAAGAGTGGAAAAACTCAACAGTCGGCTGGCAAGGTTATGACGTCTGTATTTTGGGATAATTCTCAATAATTTTCATTGACTACCTTGAAAAAGGAAGGACCACCAAGAACGGAAGGACGAAATTGCCGAAAGACGGACGCGCTCGATGAAAACGAAAAGGCTTTTTCACAAAGACAATGCACCGTGCCACAAGTCAGTGAAATCGATGGCAAAATCCCATGAATTGCGCTTCGGATTGCTTCCGCATCCACCGTGTTCTCCAGATCTAGCCCCCAGCGACCATTTCCAGTTCCCAGATCTCAAACCTGCGGAATGAATACGTGATCGCCGAAATTGAGATCTATTTTGAAGCAAAGAACAAATCGTACTACAAAAATGGTATCGAGAAGTTGGAGGGTCGCTATAATCAGTGTATCACCCTTGAAGGAAACTATGTTGAATAAAAAAAATTAATTCTGGCAATAAATTGTGTTTTACTATGGTAGGCCGGGGATTTTTCAAATGACCTATTATTTCAGGTTAATTATTGATTGGATCTCTTTTATTTTCCAAACGATCTCGTTACGATCGTTACTTCTCATTGCCGAGTAGTTAGAGATTGTCGCTGTCGGACATTTCCAATCTCAATGTGAGGAATCATTTTGTTTCAGAAAGCATAAATGAACTAGTATTTAACTAGTATGAATCTGATGTATAATTTGACACTTCACATTTCGCAAGAAAACAACTTTATAAAAGTCTTTATTTAACGTGGAAAAGTAATAGAAGATGGTCTAGTTAGTGTAAAACTGCAAATTGGTAGTATTCTAGAAAGCAACTAGTAACTTTCCCTGCAGGGCATGTACGAGAGCAAGCTTAATAATGTGACAGTCACGTACAAGTAAGTTCAAACGGCAGGCAGTTGAGAGCGTTAAAGGTTCACTGTGGACACAACACGCACACGAAGTAAAGCATTGGAACATACGCAAAACTCAATTAAACTAATTTCTTGAATTCGTTTTTAAATTACATTTTTTTGTACTTCTCTTTAACTGCCGTTAGATTTTTGGATAAAATTGGAAAGGATTTAAGAATTATTTGTGATAAAAAGTAAGTAAAAAACGAAGACTCGAAGCGAATTGTTTTTCAGTAGGTGATCATCTTCTAAGAAGCTAAACATCAAGTTTCTATTTGACTACTACTGAAACTTCTAACTTTCGTTACCACGGCACAGTTAATGAAATAGTTGGATCTCTACACTGCGAAGTCTCTAAATACATGAGAATTGTTTCTAATAACGATGGCTAGATACAGAGGAGGAGTTTAACGTCTCACTCATGCTTATCACCCTACATTTTGTACAACTATCACGGTAAGTCTTGTCAACAACCAAGTAGTTAACAGTGTGTGCTGCAATACTGAGGGTTATTGGGTCAAGTCTTGACCGAACCGGTATCCAAAACTAATTTTTCTAATTGCGACGGAAAATATCAAATTTCAGAGGGTTTTTCGATATGAAATAAAAAGCTCCTCATGAAATTCCATCTGCCATAATCGGAGGTGGATAAGATTAAACTGGGGTCTTTGTTGGAAAAACACAAAAAAGCACAAATTTTATAAGTTTATACATCTCTCTATTAGTAAAACCACCATCCTAAGCACAGCGCGTGCAAAAGTTAGGTGAATTCATCGTTGCCTTTACACAGGATTTTAGAGGTCCTGAATATGTTTGAACAGTTGTATCTTGTCAGATCCATCTTCAAGTATCTCTTCAATGTATGGGGTTTTTATTAACTTTTAGTTCAACCGCCAGACGAATTGCCTTCTGGCTCTCAACATATTTCTGAATTTTTTTAATGAGTTTGAACATTTTGCGAGTTCCGTTGGTAATTAAAATGTTAAGCTTAATCGTCTGAGTAGCTTTTTACTGTACTTAGCATCCTCGTCATGTCGCTATATATTTTCCATTAATATGTGCCATCAGGTGATAGACCCCACAAAATGCCTAATATCTACTTACATACATCTTTTTTGTTATATAAAGTTTCCACATCAGCCTGATGATCAGAATTACTCCGAGATTCTCGATGTGTTGGTTCCATTTCGTTCAGTTCAGAAAAGTACCTTTTCCGTTTTATCCGGTTTACCTTCAAGTTAGCTAGAGAGTTTTCCTTCATGTTATTGACAGTTTCCAGAAATTTTCCCGTCACTTATACTGCTATGTCGTCTATATAGGCAATTTCCCTTCAGTGTTCGCAAAAACGGTAACAATGCAGACCATCTACCCGTCAGCCTTGTAGATCTAGCTGCATTCCACTCCGTGCTTACTCCTCTACAGCTCAGGATGCTTTTTATCGACGGAAGGACTGCAGACTGTTTATTGGCTAATTCCAGACTACTCACGGTTGCACCTGTGTATAGATTAGTAATAATTTCCACAACGTGTCTTCTATTTTCTATTTTTTGTAGCCATACCCATACCAGTCGATTACTAATTTGTGTGGTGGTATATAATAATATATTTTATTTACCTTGAAATCAGGGTCTCAACACTTGTGACCCATAACTTATTTCAAAACAAAAGCAAATAATTTTTTCCGTAAAAGATGATGGTGAGAACGTCTCGTTTTCCCTCCCAGTCTGGAAAAATAGAAGCGCTATAGCAACTAATAGCAACTGCATTGCTTTGGATAAGTAGGATGAAAGAACTCCATGGCAATGGATATTGTGGTATGCTTTGTTTTCTCTTTTTCATTTCTGTAATTCACACTTTATACCACAATAGCCAATAAATCTTTAAATACGATATGACTCGTCTGAAGCTATCACCAGACCAATGGTATAGTGCCATCCAACGCCATTTGTTGAATATGTATAAAAAGAACCCTTTCATTAGCAGAGAAGATAAAGATTCGAAATGAAAGATTAGGTGAATGGCTTTGTAAAGCGGACTACGGTATGCCTTCACACTTTTAGTAAATAACTGCAGAGCATGAGCAAATGAGAAACATATATCACCTCAATAGTACATTTTAGCATGCGAAAGTGTTAATTAACTTTGTATAAAACCAATTTTCAGTGCTTCTAAAACAGTTTGCTCAATTATCCTTCTAAAAATTAAACATATACAAACAAAGCGGTGTCTCAGACGATGACCGGTGCCCTTTTGCTTGCCATGAATGTAAATACCCGATACTGAACAAAATACAATACAAATGTTGTTTCATTATTTTCAATATCACATACGTAAATACAAGCGCTCATATAAATGTATACGTATATACCTTGCATGCAATTTGAAGGATGAGAGTTTATCGGCGCCACGTAAAATCTGAAAGACTTAATTCGATTACGCGATTATAGCTGGATTATTAAGAGTACACCAATCGTTTCTTCTTTTCGCATTTTGGCTCCAGTTGGACATATTAATTGTAGCTCGGACGCCTGATCATTCCAATGGAGTGTAGGTCTTCCTCTTCCTTTGCTTCCACCGGCGGTTACTGCATCAAACACTTTCATTGGCGGAGTGTTATCTATTCATACAACATTGTCTAGCCAAAGTAGCCACAGTCCGCTTATTCGAATAATTGGATAGAAAGAAATTATTCCTGTATGGGGACCGCTTTTGCTCACCCTCGACCATGAGCGCCATCGTGTAAAGGATAAAACTTGTAAGGGATAAAACGATAGGCAAGTAATATTATTAAAAACTTTTGGAGAGATTCGATATTGTTTTGAAGCAGAAACGAACACAAAATAAAAGTGTTATTTCATCATGACAATTTCAGCACGACCCTTCTACACATGTATGAGCAAAAGATTCTTCGGATTTAACCCCCTTTCCTTCTTCTAGCCTGGAAAATTGCCTATTATAAGGGCTTTGAAAAAAATCCATTATTTTTATGGAAATAAATAAAGCGATTTTAAAAAATAAAATACTACTTGCCGAGAAAATGTATTTTATTCAAAGAGTCACTGACTTTTCATACTACCAACCGCTCTGGAGCATTTCAAATATAAGACGTACCACAAAACTACTGTAGGACAGAGTGGATTGTGAACAACTTTGACTCGCACTAAGTAAACTTAGTGTATTTTGACGGAACATCTACATCCCAGGGATAGGATCATATTCAAAAGCAAAGTAAGGTTAAATCAGCTGAGTGCAGACCATTCACAAAATATTATTTCTTCTTCTTCTTCTTCTTCTTTGCCGTAGGCACTGCTTACTCGATTATAGTAGCGTCAACAATAGCCTGCCACTCGTTTCTTCTCTTTGCTGTTTGGCGTCAGTTGGAAATACCAAGTGAGACTAGGTCGCTCTCCACCTGATCATTTTAATCCAGCATTAAATTTAAGAAATCACACGATAAAGAGAAGTCCTTCCCAATTCTGACCGCGCTTCTGGTTTTATCCAGGGTCAGTTTATATAGCCGAATGAGTTTTTTAGGGATAGCAAATGCAGACATTGCGGGGTAGAGGCAGTTCCTTATCGTGCTGTCGAAGGCAGCTTTTAAATCGGTGTGTATCGATTATTTTCTCACGGGTCTTCTCCAAGATTTGGCTCATGGTGAGTATCTGGTCAATCTGGATTTACAAGTCGTACAGACACACTGATAACAATCAGTTTATTGACTGTGGGCTTTAATCTTTCACATAATACGCTAGATAGGACCTTATATGCGATATTAAGGAGGCTTATCCCACGATAATGGCGCAGACAGACCGTGGCGTCTCCCTATTTTGGATTGAACGGGCCATCGCTATTCGGACTTCTTCATAGTCGAATGATAGCATGTCTATACCTTCGTCATCGATAGAATTCGTCTCTCCGGGGTGTTCACTTTCACTGCAAATGAGCAGGTTGGAGAAGTGTTCCCTCCATACACTAATTATGCTCTGAACATCTGTCGCCTAATTACCTCCTTAGCCCCTACACGAGTTTGCTCCGGTCTTGAAACCTTCTGTAAGTCGCCTCATCTTCTCATCGAATTTTCGAGCATTACCCTTGTCGGCCAGTTTCTTAAACTCTTCATACTCACTCATTTTGGCCTCTTTCCTTTTTCTCTGCAAATGCGTTTCTCGTATCGAAACCGCATTTGAACAATAAGGAGCAAGAGGTTTTGCGTACAGCTGCCAGCTGGATGATTTTTTTACGAAAAAAGAAGAGTAATCAAAATCTAGCAATAGAGGTTATACGAATTTGGATCATGAAGGTTTATGGCAACAATTGTTCTAAGTTCTATATTTTTCCAAGTATAATAATAATTAGTTTGTAGATATTTATATTTATTATTTACTGTTAATAGAATTATAGTAAATTTTGACAAGTTATGATGTATGCACTACTTCAACTTAAAAACAGACTCTGTCCCCGAGTAATAATACTGATAGTATCACGACTTACTCGAGGCCACAGAATATCCATCAAGAATGGAACTTCAAGCAACAATTCAAATAATAAATATTGAAGATGATGAGCATGAGAACATTGTGATAAGGCGAGAATGGGTTATGTGAACAATGGATTTTGAATTTTTCCGGTACAAAACGTCATTACAGCGATGGAACTTTACGATGGCTGTCAGAAGCACTATTTGTTAGATAACATATTATTTATTATATATGGCGAAAACGTTCCACGCCCATGGTTCATCTATTCAGTTAGGGGACACTGTTCACTTAATAACAATAACAGATTTAATCCAGGCGTTCATGTTAGTAAGCGTGAAAACTTCAAACAATATACATAATTTATGTTAACCGTTAAGCAAAGATCAAATAGAATAGACCATGCCTTAGTCATTCATACAGAGACAGAGAGAAATCTGCTTTTGAAGAAATATTTGAAGAAGAGTAGCTGCAGCTACTAAAGCTTTAGCTTCTAGAGGGCTTACCTGGCGAGGAAGTGATGGATAATTTGATTGACCAAATAATGGCAATATTTTGATGCTGATTAAATTTCTTCTTTCTTTTGACCCATTCCTCGAAGAGCAAATTCGAAAATTTAGAAATTAGGAATCTGGCAGTACAAGTTACATATCGAAAACTATCTGCAAAGTATTTAAACAGTTTTTATCAGAAAAAGTATATTCTAACATAGTTCAAGAAGTCATATCAGCGAAATATTGTGTCATTATTGTAGATTCCACACCTTTTATAACTCCCGTTGACGAGCTTTCTTTTGTTGTTAGTTATATGCAAAAAGATGGAACACCTGTTGAACATTTTCTGATGTCCATTAAATATTCTGGAGATAAAGCTGAAGGGTTGCTAATTTCTGTGTTGTCGCTAACAATGTATAAGGATTTTATTCAGGTTTACAGGCAAGAACTTGTGAAGTTAATAATCTTGCAGAACATACTCCTTGTGTTCATCATTCTATGAATTCAGTTAGAGTTCACGCAGTAGAAGCTGCTTTATCTTTAATACAGTACGAACTTTATATAAGTTTTTTACCACATCAACGCGCCGCTGGGATGTTTTACAATCTCTTACTGGAAAATAATTGCGTTAAAACCTTTATATACAACAAGATGATCAGTTCGTTATGAAGCTGTTCATGTGCTCAATTAACAGTTCGACGCAATAATCGAAACCTTAATTATTATTGAAGAAGGTATTGAAGAAAATGCAATTACAAGAGAAGAAGCTAAAGGTGTACGAGTTCAGTTGGAGCAACTTGAAATAGCATTTTTGCAGATACTTTGCTATTGTTTACTCTTACAAACAAAAAGTTGACTGTATAAGTAGCATTGCTGACGTGATCGTGGTTTGATCAAAGTTTTTGCGGATACGCGTAATGAATTCGAAATCTAGGAAAAAATTTTAATCTTTAGAGATTAAATAACATTAAACAACAAAAATTAAGAAAAAGTTACACATAATTTAAGACCACTTTAGAGTCATTACTTCGTTTTCTTGTTTGAAAAAAGTTAAAAACTATTTACGTTCCACAATGACTGCAAATGGACTCAATTTTTGATCATTTAATCGACCAACTTGCACATTAAAAAGTCGGAAGTGTTTGCCTCTGAGTCAAGTTTAGTGTATAACGGGTGAACCACTTCGAGGTTCCCTACTTTTTTAAACAATACACATATAAAATTCAAATTTAATGGGGAGTGTTTATTATTATTCTAAAGATCATTCTTTGACATTTATTTTTTTAAGATCATCTTCAAATGTTGGCCGCGCCTACGTCTTAGATGAACCAACCAATATTCGATGACTCGTTCGAGCATTTCGACTGGTAACTGGCGAATGACACAAGTGATGTTTTGCTCCAAGGACTGAACAGAAGCGGGTTAGTCCGTTTAGACTTTGGCCGCATTGGTGTGGCCAATCGACCTGCCCAAAACGTGAAATTATCTGCTCACCGAAGGGTTCTCTCAATAAATCCATTGATTGATGCGATGTGTGGAAAGTGCCGCCGCCTTGTTGAAATCAAATGTCGCGGAGATCAGGAGCTTCAATTTCAGGCATCAAATTGTCGTCTATCATGGCGCGATAAAGGTCGCCATTGACGGTTACGTTCTCACCGGCATCATTTTTGAGGAAATATGGACCGATGATTTTACCGGCCCTCAAACCACAGAAAACCGTTATTTTTTCTGGATAAAATGGCAGCTCTTGGATCCCTTCAGATTGATCTTCGTCACAGATGCGGCGATTTTGTTTGTTTACATACCCATTGAGCCAGAAATGGGCCTCATCGCTGAACAAAATTTGGCTCGAAAACGTCAGATCTTCTTGAAACTTTTCAAGAGCCCATAGAGCAAAGCGATGTCGCTTGTGAACGTCGAGCGGCTTCAGTTCTTGCACGAGCTGTGTTTTGTACGTTTTCAATTTCAGATCTCGACTTAAAATGCGCCAAGTCGTTCCATACGTCAATCCGAATTGCTGAGAACGGCATCGAATCGACTCTCCACAGTCTTCGCGTACACTCTTAGCTACGGCCGGTATATTTCCTTCACTGCGTAATGAACGTGGTCTATTCGGTCAAATATTATCTAGTAATGAATGCTGGGTCTCAAGATGGGTGATGGTGTTGCGAATTGTACGCCCAGTAGGCCGATTATGTTGACCATAAGTTGAGCGAAGTGCGCGAAACGCATTCTTTACAGAACGTGAATTTTCGTAATAAAGTTGAAGGATTTGTAAACTTTGTTCAGGCGTAAGTCTTTCCATGATGAAATGTCAAATAATATTGAACAAAACTAACACGGCAGCTTGACACGACTCACGTGTGATCTGTCAAAAAAAGGCTATTGAAAAAAGTACCTCTACTTGGATCACCCTTTATTTTGGCCCTTTTTTTCGTTGCTCGTTGTCCCCGTCGGAGTTGGTTCAACACATAGTTCGAGAGATAGAGTGAAATTTAGGTAGAGTGACGGAATGTTGTGATCGCAGCCTTTCGGTTTCAAAATGTTCTTGTGTTATGTGTTTCTTCATGACGAATCTTAGCAATACTTACATGAAAGCTTAATTTTCTCTCTCTCTCTCTCTATATATATATATATATATATATTTGGCGCTTTGTAACTGCTGAAGCAATGAAGCTTCTTAACATTTCCTATTAATCAAATCTCACCAATTAAATATGAGTTAGTTAGCTACCAATATCTGGTACCATCCAAACAGGCTCTTCCTTAATATTTTTTCTTTATTGCTTATGCTTTGAGCATTCAGTGCAATGACAAGTTCACCGCTCCAATTGAGTTGATATGGTAACAAGTTAAGCAACAACTGCAGTATGAAGTTAACACGCGACACACAATGCAACAGAAGCAGACAGATAATTGAATAAAAAGATATTTGCGAGCGAGTTTAGTGGTTTTATTTCTTTGAATTTGCTGCTTATTTATATGTCTGATCGTATTATTGTTATGTCAATTATGTGTAACATTATATCAAACGCGTCTAAGTAACATAAACATGCACCGCAGTGTGCAACAGCTGATTGAAACGAAAACATCAAAAGAATTAAAGCTATTTTAGTTGTGAGAATGAAACTGAAAAAGCTCGAAACAATAAGAAATACCCGTTAGTAAAATAAAAAATACACCAATGCATACATATGTAATATATACTCCCCTGCAAATATTTTTGGATCATATGGTCCATTGGAGTACCTACAAATATACTGCTTTGTGGGAATTATTGGACCAACTCATGTGTTTACACGAACTTAGTGCGGCACGATCATTCTTCGTGTTATACCGATCGCCTCTCTACACGAATTTACGATTGCGCAATAAATTCTATACTCGCATACAGAAAATGTGTGGAAATGAAACTGTGTCAGTTTCGTTTCGCTGTTGAGCTCTGCTGGTACGCAAACCACGTGGAGAATTTATTATTATTTCAATGAAAATACGTGAAACAAATACGCAAATTAATAGATATTATATATTTATTAACAATAAATTATTAATATTAATATAAATGTATATATATATATTATCTTTTACTAACTTTTCACCAAAGTAGATTGTATTCAAAACTAAAGAATATGTTCGAATGTATTTAATTTTTCGCATATCATATGGTCCAGCCTTGGACATCACAATGTTAATTGGACCATATTTTTTGTACGGATTGTTTTTGTTTTGGATTACTCTATTGTCCGCGTGGAGTATATATTTCACACCTGCATGGAGTACTTGCCTTGTTTGCGGGGTCATCCTTACAAATATCTTGCAATTATTGCACTTGCCCTTTTGAGAAAGCAACTCACGTCATGCTTTAACAAGGGCAAACTTACCGCAGTAGTATGCCTGCATACCTACCTACCCATGCTCTTTGTGACGCCTATTTGTACATATTTGGGCTAAGATAAAATCGTATATAACAGTACCAAAGGCTGCACTTACTTACCTTTAATACTTTGCTCCTCTTTTGCAATTCTATTTACAATAAATTTGCAATCTTTAAAAATTTAGCTAATTTTCAGGGGAACTTGAACCTAATTATTGTTGTAGAGTCATAAAATAATGTGAATACAAACATTTTGGGTTCCAGGAATTCAAACAGCAGCAACTTATCCGACATTGCGGTGGAAGTCTTGCAGCGAAATCAACGAATGCAATATTGGCTGCGTTTAGTGAATTTTCTACAAGAACCTTTCGTCGGTAAGCAGAGGATTGGTGGAGAAAAAATGCCACATACCTCCACGCTTTATCTGGGAAAGAGGGTTTCATGTCACATATAACGAGAATGGAATTGCATCATCTACACGAATGGATCAAAAATGTCTTCCGCAGCGGGCTCCGGAATCTATTGCGCAGAGCTAAATTAGACCTCAGACAACTCCTCAAGCCTTCGAATACGTCTGCAATATTTAAAGGCGGAAAACTGCTGATATAGCTAACAACGCAGGAAACTACTTAAAAACACATCTTATTGCGTAAGAGAATGTCCTTAGTAGCAGTGGGTGGTAAATGTGATGGCTGCTGGAAAGCGGCTACATATATACTGGGTTCCGGGTCATGAGGGCATTCCAGGAAGCGAAATAATCGCTAAATAAATCGCAATAAAATCTCCAAAAAGGCTGAAAGACGGATCAGGGTGAGATGGCATGTCTTAACGACATGCAGAATCACCAAGATTATGTACAAGGGTACCAAAAGAAAACTCGCATATTTTTGCGAAATGATTGTCTCAAAACGATTACAGGACTATTATTGGCCTAATGACAGGTCACAACTTACTGGCATCCCACGAGAGCCGAATGGGTTAGTATCGATGTCTCTTGAAGAACTCCCCTTAAATAACCATTAATTGATGAAGTATCAAAATTATATACCAAAGTTGTCTTAAATTCGCAAAGAGCGTTGACGTCCTATATGACGACTACTTTATTTCGAACTGAACGAACTAATTCAGTTCGAACTACTCGAACTGTTTACGGTGTGAAAGCCGGTATAACCTAATCTAACCTATCCAATATTTAATTCCATGTTAAATTTAAAGTTAATCGGGTGGAGCAATGCAATAGATACTCCATTTATATTTATGTATATATCAAGTCCACAGATTTGTCAAAAATAAAACGAAGAAGGTAGGTCTATTTATGTCAGTTTGGTTGGATATCAGTCCCAATTAAAAGTTAACCTATCAATTTTGGTTGAGTTCTGTTTATTAAAGCCTTAAATATACGTTCTTGAATCAAACTGGAGTAGAAAATAAATGGTAAATAAAGAAAAGTGCGTAGTTGTTGCTCGATTCATATTCAATTCGTATTCAAACTAGAGTATGCGAATTATAAGTATCTTTTTATCGATTTCTATTTAGTGATTTAATCGTGTGGTTTTCCTTTGAATAAAATTTGAAGGAGCTAAATGGTCTGAAGCAGCCGATGATGACAACGGTGCTGGCTAGTCGGCCTTTTCGTTAACTTCTACATTCGTATGAGCAGAGACCCAAGTGATGTTCAATGTGTTTTCACGTAAGATTATTATCTCCATACATTTAGACTTTGTGTTAGCAAATTTCGCTATTAAAGCGGGTGTCCATTTATCATATTCAATAAAACTCACAATCTATGCATGAAAGATAGAGTTGCAGCCATTGAGTTTGAAATTACTTTCGCTATTGAGGTAGGTAGAGAAAAGCTACTCCTTCGCCTGCCTGTTATTTATATCCATCAGATTTCTCTATGTAACCGCTGAAGTGATTTTCGACCGCGCTCCTCCTCTAATTTATCGTGTACGTCTTGATATTTTCCCAATAAATGAAGGGACCAAGAATTTATTCTAGACCGCCTCCGAACGGCCGATGGATTTGTAATAGAAGCTTCTACTTCATGTCAGAAACTCACTCGAAGGTGTTGACATGCCGAGGGGCAACGCAATTACAAAAAAAAAAATTCTATAATTTTGGATGTTGGTCGGGGACTCGAACTCTTGCCTTCCGAATGGCAGTATGCACTGCTAATCACTCGGCTATTGCAGCCGCGGCCCAATATTCTTGTTATAACTTTCTGTATACTGCCATGTCCTTCATAGTTAGAGGGATGGACTAAATGATCTTGGACTTTCAAGCGGCTAGTCGTTTGCAATTCCTCATATATGACTTGTGTGAATTCAAACGTGTAAAATGTATAATCGACCAGAAATTCGCCATGCCTCAAATCTTCGTCGATTTTACAACTCTCTTCGATAGCACGAAAAAAACTGACTGAATATCTCTACGACCTAATATCTGTATTTGAAATCCCCGTAAAACTTATATAGCCGTGTAAACTGTCGTGCTGAAGTTGCATAACTTAACAAAGTTGTAAACTCTGCTATAAGAGTGTGCAATTTCTAGCAATATCGTGATATTGACTAACCGACTAATAATACAAAAAAACAGGTGTTTACATTTATACCTTTGAAATTGTAAATGATTTCGTCTATGTATCAACTAGCAGCAACACCAACAACAATCTTGTCAACAGGTGCTCCTTTGGACTGATTCGACAATTGAAAAGAAAAGTTTTCTCTCTACAAACATAGATCGAACCCTATATGTAATCATTCCTGTCCTACTTTATGGTGCACAAGCGTCGAGGATAGCAACACCCGTAGAATCTGCGGTAGCAGATTTGGAGAAAAATGTTTTTCGAGCGATTTATAAACCTTTGAGCACTTTTAACTGCAATACAGCAGTCAAAGGATGAATAAACATACGAGACATACGACGACATAGTTTAGGGAATTAAAAGACAGTGGCTACGATAACTAGGCCACGCTGTCTACGCCAATCAAGAAGATGAGAAAACCTTTCAACGCCTGTTTTTAGGTACTTCTCGTTAAGAAAAAATGTAAGTTTTCACAGGACCGATTTTTAGCCGAACTCCTCCTCCAGCTTATTCTTAGTCGCCTCCGAACAGCCGATTTTTTATGAGGAGCTTTTATTTCAAGTCAGAAATATCTTCGGAGGACTTCACATTCCCTTCCGAAGAACCTTGCTCGAACCTGGACTCGAACCCAGTCCTTCCGAATTGTAGTACGCAATGCTAAACACTCGGCTATCGCGGGCGACAGAGGATTAAACGGACATAATGTTGTTATTAATAATGATAGCTTCTTGTTTTCCTCTCCTTGGAGTATCGTTTCTATCTTAAAAATTACGAAGTGTAATTCAAGCTCACTTTGGGAACATTATAATTCGAAATATAGTTAGTAATCGAATTTATTAGTTTGGTAAATTAAATATATGTGTTAGATGTTTTTCCAGTTACCTGAGCTTTCATCGGATAATTTTCTAAATTATCAACTTCCTAATATATAAGAGTGTAATTTTTATACATGCCAGTCTCATTTTATATGCCAACAAATCATTTAAATAGTAGATTGCCATATTTATTTCTGCACTTTATTCAGGTTAAAAAGCAAACAATTTTCTCAAACTCATACTTATATTATCTATGTACTAATGCAGATAAACTAAAATGATGAAACCTAATGGTCTTTCTTTCAGCAGTCTGTTATTTAGTGGCAGACTATTTTCTCATTGCACTTCATATTCAATTCAAGGTAAAATTTCAAAATTGGTTTCATTTGGATAATTTGTAAATTGTAACAATCGTTTAAATAATTGAAAATCACTACCTGTTTCCGCGTGGTATTTACACTAAATAGAATCTCAATTGCATAAGTATAGTAATTTTTCATTTGTCTGTGCTCAAGGCTTTTAGCCTGTAATTTTCCACACAAAAATAGTAGCTTTTCATATTTAACGCCTTCTTTTAAAAACCACCTTCACCACCACTATGCACCGCAGTTTAGACAGAACAGTAATCATGAGATAACCGTTCTCACCGCCATTGAGCCAATTTGGTCACCACAACTAAATACCGGCTCTAGTGTGCGTCTACTACTAAAGTAACCAAAATGATTAGCATTAAAAAAAACAGAAAAAAGCACCCTTGCAACTTGGTCACAAGTTGTGGAAAATTTTTGCTTTGAGCGCGTTCAATCGTAGCAATGCAGCAAATAGTGAAACAAGTGTGCAAATTACGTTGGTTCTATATGCTCGTGTGTATAAACAATTTTTGTGAAAATTGATTGAAATTAATTTTTAGAAAATTAGTAGTTCTTAAAATGTTACGTATTTATTATAAATTAATTCTGCTGTGTTGTTGCTGTTGTATGCTTGGAAAAGGTTAAAATTGCAATTGATTGAAAACATTTTTTTCTGTATGTCTATGTGTAATGCAATGCTAAATAAAATAATTTACAGCAAAACTTTGGTTTTTCGAAAAAGAAACAATCGATTTTTTGATTCGAAATGGAAATTTCGATATTAATCCGCTTCACTGCCGTTTGCTGCGCACAAATGTTTGTCCCCATAAATACTTGGGATTTCGCCTGTATACTGAGTGAGTGTTGCAAATAATTTGAACAATTTAGAAACCAAACAAATGCAATTTTGTGTATTTTACTATGCTATGCTTTAATTTATAACAGTACCAATATTTCGGTACTTTAATTTATTCAAATATCTGAAATTGGCGAGCTAGTTTTCAGTGAAACAGACAGAAATGGCTTGTTCTCCTATTCAGTTTGTGGATCTAATACTTAAATTATTAAAAGCTAGAAAAAAAATTTAAAAAAAGAACAAAGAAAATCACAAAAATTATATAAATTATATATATGTTATATATATGTATATATATATATATATATATATATATATATATATATATATATATATATATATATATATATATGTTGGTCAGATGTAAAAAAAATGAATAAATTGCCGTATTGAATGCAAAAATATTGACAAAAATTAAGTAAAATCGTATGTCTTCTCATGATAAAGCTGTCTAACGCAATTAGTGATCATGCCTTTATTACTGAAAAATTCCAAAATATGTTGGGAATGCTTTTGATATTCATATAAAGTGTTTTCCAATAGGGATGATATGATTTCTAATTGTCGTTTTTGGCATTTTTAATATGTCATGATCTGTCTTTTTTTTCCATTATATTCAGTAATGTTCACAATTTCATCATGGCAAGATATACGCAAAAACAACGTATACAAATTATTCAATATTATTATCAAAATAATCGTTCTGAGTAGTGCGGTAAATAAACACAACTGTCGATTCTGGTGCGAAGAAAATCCACAAATTATTCATGAACAACTATTACATTCACCTAAATTGACAGTTTGGTGTGGTTTTTGGTCTGGTGGAATCATTGGTCCGTACTTCTTTCGAAATAAAGCTGGTAGCACCGTTACTATCAATGGAGAACTGTATAGATTGATGATAACCATCTTTTTATGGACACAATTGGCAGAAGTTGATCTTAACAACATCTGGTTCCAACAAGACGGGGCTACGTGTCACACAGCACGCGCAACAACCGAATTATTGCGAGAAAGGTTTGGAGATTCGATAATTTCAAGAAATTATTACAATGAATCTCCTCCAAGAAGTTATGATTTAAAACCATTAGACTTCTTATTGTGGGGCTATTTGAAGTCATTGGCAATAAACCAGACTGTCTTCAAGCTTTAAAAGTCACTATTTAACGTGCTATTCATGACATACGACTTGATTTGGTGGGAAAAGTGCTCAAAAATGGGGTTCATCGAATTCGTTCCTGAGAAAGAAGTCGTGGGGGCCATATCATATTCAGAACTTAATTGTATCGATTTTACTTTACATTAAGTAAAAAACATTTGAATTTCCTTAAGAATTAGTTTTTATTAAGAAATTATATCACTATTATTGAAAACCCTATATATAAGCAAAATTGTCCTCTGTTTTTGAGATAATTAATCCAAATTTGATAGAGAGATGCTTTTTTTAATTTATTAATCGGTATCCTCTCTTATACAATTGATTTAAAATTTAAGCCTTAAATACTATATCCTTGAAAGTCGAGTTGGCAAGAGTGATTCTACATTGGAATTCAAGGCGTTTTTTGGTGTTGATGCTGATTCCAAGATAGTTCATTTTCGATCTTTTCTCACGCGTCTTTTCCAAAACTTGACGCTTGCTGAATTTCTAGATACTTGTAGATTTTTCAGTGTTTCGTTTTTATTACCATTCAGTAGGCTGTAGAAGTGTTGCTTCCATAAATTCAGTATACTCTGAGCATAAGTAGCTAGATCACCTCTTTTGGTCTTTTAACTATATGTAACCTTCGGTATGTCGCCACATTTTTTTATAAAACTATCGATTATTAACCTTGTTGGCCAGCTTCCAAGCTCTTCATATTTACGCATTTCCACCTCTCTCTTTTTTGTTTTTTGTTTGCATATGCGTCTCGCCTCCATCTTCAATTTTTGCGAGATAGGCAGTCTTTTTTCTGTTCTTGTGGTTGTTGTAACCGCAGAAAAATTCCCAAAATTTTGCTTGATTTTTGGTTGGGGAATATTGCGGGAGTGACAGTCCTTAGCCGGTCCCTCCGGTATAAAGACCCGACTATTGCGGGAACTATGCTTCTTACGACAGGTATGCCTTATCGCGGATAAATTCCTATGGCCCTAACCAGCATGGAGTCAGTCTTTTTTCTCTGCACTGCAGCTCGACATTCCTCAACCAACTCTATTTCAGACACTATCGAAAACCAATAATTAACTTAGCGACTGTACGTAAGGAGCTTGAGATACCCTTCCATACTTCCTTTACATCGAGTTACTGATTAGTGCTCGGAGAAAACAGGTATGCATGTCGAGTAGCGAACCGGTTGGCAGTCTGCCGTGATTACAGCTTTTCGACGGCGAACCATCCTTGTGTTTATTAAAAGACGTTCTTCGATGCGACAAGATAGTTATGCGAGCCAATGTTAGGTTCTCAGAAAGTATGCATATTTAGAACACTGCAGAAATGTCTTCCACCAACCACAACATGATCGATTTGATAGCATGATTTTCGCATGATTTTGACATCATGACGAGGTAGTGCTTATTTGTACGTTTTAAATACTCATAAAAAGCATATTTGGTCAAGAAGTAAAAAAGGGAAAAAACGATAGCAAATGATGCTGCATATGTTATAGATTTTAGCGCTGAGTAGGTATTTGTGAGAAGAACTTCTGGTGTAGGCAGTAGAACAGAAGCAGAAGAATTTTGTTTTGATGCGGATTGTGGTAAAGCGTTTATCGTACGGGTTGAGCGCCAAAACTCTGTGACAGAGTCTCTTTTCCTCCACAAATTTTGCTTTTTTTATAAGGACACTGTAGTACTGACCTTCTTGCGTCCTTGTCCCGCCCATTGCACTTTTTTGACGTCGGTGATGTCATGTCCTACGAGGACATCAGCCAGCTGAGCACCAGCTGAGGCACCTTCCAAATTAAAGGAAAAGTTGCATGCCCTCAAATTGTGATCCTTGAAACATTTGTTGAGCTCGTCATCAAAGGGAGTGGTGTATCTTATCCGAGATTTGTTTATATGATCTTCCAGGGCATTCGTCGTCTCATTTTAGCTCCCGCCAAACGAATGATTGTTGGCTACACAGAGAATACTCGTGAGCTGTTTTATGCATATGTAAAAAAAATCATTTCTGGCCGCTCTCAACTGAAAGGCAGTCAAAAACTTTCTTCACTTGTTTAGTGTATTTTTTTAAATTAATATTTGAAAATTAAACATAATAAGTAATCAAACAGAAAAAGTTATTTTATGAATTACATTTATATATATATATATATATATATATAAGTATAAATTTATATTGTTGCTTATGTGTCGTATAAGAGAGTTATGTAAGAAAAGAATGTATCCATGGCAATGGGAACAGAGCTTATTTTTACTCCAATTACCTTCTGCAAACTTCATTTTGCATATATGTGCAATAAATAGAACTTGCATGAGAGACACCATTAAAAAAAGATATTAAATTACCTTTCTTTGCTATCAAACGAAAGTGCAAGTAAAATGCAGTCGAGCAATATAATCAAGTTACGCTCTTTATACGAGAGAGAACTTTATAATGTTTCAACACTTGTTTATAATGTGCGCAAACAGACGGTGAAGATGATGTTAGCATGAACTTGGCCGGCCTTGCAAAAAGTGTCGTCTGCCAAAATGCAAACCACTTCCAACCACTCAAGGGTAATGTCCTCCGCTAACTTGAGTTGACTGTTTGAGCCAATTTCCTTAAGATTTTGTTACATTGTAGCCACTCAAGAGCGCAGGAAGCCAAGTGTAACGCACAAACAAAATGAAAAAAACAAACAAAAACTGTGCTTTCCAATGAGTAAGTGATAGTATGAATGGAAATGCTGTTGCGCCGCCAAATGTTGCATTGTTTGCAAACTGGGCTGCGATATACGAATTCATGGGCAATCATTCAATGGCGCGCTTTTAATCGCAACGCAAGTAGACGGAGTAATGTGAAAGAATTAGCTAGTAGTTGTAGCTGTAGTTTTCAGTTAGTAAAAAATACAAAGACAATAAGCTACACAAAAGTAAAATGTTTCTGCCACCTGTGAATGAAAGTTTGCGCATTGGCAACAAGGATTAGAGCTCAATGTCGTAGAAAGCAAGCAAGTTATGTATATTTAATACACACGAAAACAAAAAATAATGACATAAAGTAGTAGATAGTGAGGAATGTGGAAAATTTAGTGAAAATAAAAATAATTTAATTGTGAAAACAAAAATAATTTAATTGTTTGAGAAAATTTGAAATTTTTCTACATTTTCAAGTGGAATTTATCATAAAAATTACAAAAAAAAACCAAACGAAAAATGAAATTATCACTTTTGTTAATCTTCTGTTTTGTGTACAAAGGTAGTGAAAATTTTGAAATCAATTGAGTTTTTTTTAATATACATTTGCATTCTCCTTGCAGAAGCGCCTGCTATTCTTTTTAGTCAAATGGATGTGAAGAGTCTTTTGAACAGTGGTGCTTTGGACTTGAATGTTTTACGCTGTTTCCTACAAAATAAAAGTATCTGCCCCAATTCGTATATAATGTACCGTTTACATGCACCGTAAGTGTAAAAAGTGTAGGCATTTTTATTTTAATGATTAAAAAAGAAGCGTTAACGATAATCAAAGGATTCGTTTTACGCATAAATTTATATGGATGTTGTAATTCGATTGTGAAAATAAACGAATAAAATCATAAAGCGAAAGCAAAAACCAGTAACTAAATTAATTTAAGTTCTGTTAGTTATTTTTATGGTTTACAAAGTGCACATCGGCTGGAATATATATATATTATCTTGAGTGGTGCACATTAGCCTTTAGAAAAAAATAAAAATAAATCAAGTACATGTTTCAGTACTTTGAGTTTTTCGGTTGTACTGAAATCTTTTACATTATTTTATTTTTATTTTTAATTTTTATTATTATCTTTATATAAGGTTTTCCAAAAGAGTGATATGATTTCTTAAAAAAAAAACAGACTAATTGTTAAGGAAATTCAAATGTTTTTTATTTAGTGTGAAGTACAATCGATACAATTAAATTTTGAATGTAAATAACATCATTCAAATGGCCTCCACGACTTGCAGAAACTAATTCAATGAACCCAAATTTTTTTATTTTGCATGGACGAAAGCTTACCAAAATTCAAAAATTTCATATCAGCTTAAATTATTTCCTCTACCAAATTCTTGTTCCGAAATTAGCATAAATACTGCAGTTTGCATATGAATAATAAATTGAAATTATATGATTCTTATATTACAAAATTATGAAACCATAATTTCATTCAAACAATCCAGAAACTCAGCCGTACAAACGAATGGGCGTTCAAACGACTTCTCATGTTGACCATTCCGGATTTTGTTGATTATATTTGTTTTCCTTTTAGTAAACGGATTTCGCGGAATACTTAATATATATATATATATATATATATATATATATAATATGATGCGCCTTCCCATCCCTGCTCTCTTGAGCGGTTGCGATTGGCGGCTGACTGCGCCGCGTCAGAAACCATCTGGTAAAGACTTCTTTTCTTCCCAGCCTTATGCTGAATAATAAATTCAACATTCTCTCCCGCAAGCTAAGACAATAGCATTTAAAAAAAGTGCAACGCCTTATCAATATAAAAGAGCGACTTTGTCACGCTTTGTTTATACAAGTTTTAAATAAAAAGAGCTAAGCAACAAACCTGAAGCAATGTGTACAAAGCATTTCTCATAACATATGTAAGTGCATTCATATATGGTTAACTTAAAATGCAAATGCTCTTCTGGCTTCGAGGAATAATGTAAAAATTAAAAATTTATAACTGCAAATTGTGTTTTTTTATTCAGCAAAAAAAATTACAAGGCAAATTCACACACGGTAGTAGAAAGAATACAAAAACAAAAAGCCCATGTAATTTGTTTGTGTAAAATCACTTTCGAAATGTTAAAAAATTAATTCGTTCAATTTGCCTTGTGTATTTTGTTTGTGTAAAATTACCTTAATGTCAAAATTCGAGTTCTTTGTATTTTGTTTGTGTATTTGAAAGGAAGAACAAGCAAACATATGATAAAACTTCACCTGCTATAAATTTGCCTCGAAAAAATACTTTTTACATATTTCATAGAACAACAGTGCATAAATATTATCAATATAATGCCTATTCAATTAAAAATAAATTAAAATTATTAAAGAAATGACCATGTATGTTCCGTCCAAAAAAAGTACCGGGAATTGATCATTACAAAAGTCCGTCTAAAAGGATTGTCACAATTTTTTCTGTAGTTAAGTTGATATAACTGTCCTCATTACTGAAGTTGACTTTGAGCGCGACCTTTCGTTTAGTTTGTGTCAATTTGTTTAATCTTGTGTATCCATATGAAGTATGTATAGAGATTTTTACAATGGAAAAAATATCGAACTGAGAATTGGACTAAACATTTGCTTTGCATAGGAATTTTAGTGCGCGTCGAGTCTCTGAAAATATTTCAGAACTCTTACTCTGAATCGACTTTATGAAAAGCACGCACATATGAGTGGTTATTGCATTCAAAAACAGTCGGGATGTGGTAGAATATTTTCCCCGTTTTGGACGCTCATCTATGTCTTCAACATTGGCCATAAAATGGTTTGCCGACCCCACACTGATGGGACATGGGTTGACGAGATTAATACGCAAATAAGTCAACAAGCTTTGGAATAGCGTCTTCAAATGAGCTGAAACTGAAAAAGCCAAATCAAAATAGTTTAAAAGTCCAGGTCATGTGAGCTGTTTTTTTTTTTTTTTAAGTGGTGTTGAGACTCGGAATTTTCTTTAAGCGATAAATTAAGAAGATTTTTAGAAGGTTTTTAAGTTGTTTCTCCTTTGAAAACTAAAGTTTGCGTTTTATTAATCAAATTTGCTTACCATCTCGCATTGTAGCATCTTTAATTCTACTTAATGTTTTGATAAGACATTTCTCCATGAAGAAATATATATGTATACGATTCTGAAACAATTCCGCCTGACATTTTGCCTATTGAACACCCTTAATGATTTGTAGGCAGTTGTCCAGCTTTTTAATGCATTACTCATTTTACTGCTTTGTTAAATTTTGAATCAGAAACTTCAAACGTGCTAAGCCCTCGATTATGTTTTAAAAAGCTCAGCTATTGGTAAATTATTTCACAAAAATCTTGATAACTCCCAACGTGCTAGCAGAAAATTTAGTTTTTGAGAAAGCATTTTGGGTTTGAAAACTAAAAAAAAAATATCAAAATATTGCATAGAGTTTATTTTGCCGAAATTGATTATAAAAAAGTGGTTTTTTGGGCTATCTTGAATCAAAAATGTTTTTTTTACTGTCGCATGTCATCTGTGAGGAAGTCGCCTGATAGTTTCTTTTATATTTGTTTTACGGATGTTGTAAGGAAAGTATATAGTAATTCGCCTATTTTTTTGGTGAAAACTTTCGAAGTTGGTTTAAAGGCAGAAAAAAAGCTTTACGATAGGCGATTTCTATTGTGGAATTATAGTGAATATTGCTACTTTTTGTCGTATAATATGAAAGGGTCTATTATTAAGAATGGAAGCAGTTAATTTCATCCCTCAATCTGCAAACATCAACTCATCCCTATCCCTATTCATCATGGAACCGGAATACATTTGCCCTGCTACCTTGAAAGAGATTACAAGTTCTGACGAAGATGGCACCGCACCTTAATCCTATGACAAGTTTTGAATTTGAAGATGACAGCAGTAAAAAACTTCTTTCACATAAAAAGTGAAATGATTTGTTAGGAGCCTTGAATCTGTATACAAATGCTGCTGAGTTGCTTGGATCAAGGTTGAGAAGCAAGAACCTACTTTTGTCAGGATTGTCTCTCTTCTGGCTTAAATATTGTGAGCAGCAGTTCATATCCAACTTTGCCCAACAGGAGGAGTTAGTTTATGGTGCCCATAAATATAGTTAATCACAGCATACATAAAGCTGAGATTGATGAAGCAATTTATAAATTGACTTCCTTGAGAGGAAAATTGCTTCAAACACTTTATATTAAAGTTTTCAAGCCCCTAGGTAAGGTGAAGGAAAGCATTTTCGTTGAACTTGATAATTCGCAATTTATCAAAACCATGACGGATTTTCAAAATTGCTAATGATAATAAAAACCAAAGCTTACTAAATAGGATTCGTCAAAATAATATAAAAAGCATTTCAAGCTTCAAGTTGCCTTATGAGTTCGAAATTGCATTGTTTTCTTTTCCATATCGACTACTTCCCTGAAAATTAAAGAGATGTGAGTGGAGAAGAACGATTTCA
The DNA here is from genome assembly GCA_030068015.2 of Neoceratitis asiatica. Lineage (NCBI taxonomy): Eukaryota > Metazoa > Arthropoda > Insecta > Diptera > Tephritidae > Neoceratitis > Neoceratitis asiatica. Next base: position 58,459,781 of record CM061524.1, on the reverse strand, counting down.
CCAGGATATTAAGGAGATAGAAAAAAGATACCAGAGAAGATGGAGCGCCTCAATGATGGCAGACTACTGTTGGACGCTTCGGATAGATCTTCCAGATGTTTCCTACAAGCGAGAATGTGTCAAAAGGAAGCAATTTTAAATAAAAACAATTTAGTCATTCTCAGAAATCGTGACATTCTATGACAATATAAAAGTTATTCTATGTAGTAATTTCGTTGAATAGTATTTTAAGCGTTAAGATAAGAGAGTATTTTCGATGTTATAAAATTTTATTGGTTTTTATATTTATAAATTTTCAATGGCAAGCTCAATAGGAGTAAAAAATCTGATGCTCCAACCTCTTCTCGTTCAATATTTGTCTAATATGGTACCAGAGAGATCAAATTTAAGAATTGGTCTACGTCGCGAGTAGGTCAGTCGGTAGTATAACTTTTCCTAAAGGAGCTAAGGTAAATTTTTCCACAGAGCGCGCAATAATTTCCAATCAAGTATATCAAACAAGCCAAAGTCTTCTATTAAAACCAAACCTAAACATGTTTGCGGTAAACACACATATTTTATCCTGCTAAGAGTGTCAGTGTGTCATGAGAAAACAAAAACAATTTTGCCTTGAACGATTACAATGAAACCAGTAATAGCGCTTAAATAAAAGTGATACCACTTGAACAAGGATGGTGGATTTTTCAGTCTCATTCAAAAGAGGCCAATAGTATGACCGGTTTCACTAACGTTGACATGTTTGAAATTACACCTAACGCAGATGTTAAATGTTTATATGTATATTGTTGTAATATGAAAAAGAATTGGCGTTGGCGACGATCGCCAACTGGATTGAAGTCAAAGTAAACAAACTAGTTTGTTGTGAATACCAAGAACCATGTGGGCAGAGTAAAGAATCAGCGACAACCCAATCCTTGTATGGTGGTGACTGGTTCCCCTTGTTTCCTGCAGACAATCGGTGTTGGCTAAGCCGGTTGCAGCAAGAGCGCGATAAAACTTATTTGCCGCCAAATGCTCGTAATATAATAAATACGAGTACATACAGGTAGTATTGATCATAGATATACAAATATTTGTATTTATACTTTTGTATATTGTAAAGACATTTAAAATATTTTTATATATTTTCCAGTTATATGAAAAATTGTCTTATCCTGTACGAAACCGAATATATAATTTCAACGGAACAGGGAGAAAGAAGGTTTCAAATGCCATTTAATATAGTGTGAAAACTTTGAGGTACTTCCTCCGGGAATCACTATAATTAGAGTCATAGACGTATCTCGACCATAGCAACTAGCCAATATTTAAAAAAATATCATTTCACTTTTAGCTGGTTGACCTTTGCTCATCTCTCGGTAAGTTGAGAAATCCTATGTTCTAAAAAGCCATCGTTTTTAGCACAGAAGCGAAAGTGTGTAGCAAGTGATTTTTAATATATATAATGGAATGATTTTTAATACCATAAGAAGAAAAGATTGGAATCAAAGTTTTATCAGGTCAGTCAGGCTATAAGGTGAATGCGGTTATCCCAATTGAAATCTGCTAATTTTCGGCGAGCTAGCAAAGATGTGTGGGACAAACATTATGAAACATCATGTGTTGGATATTAAGCAATTTAGGACATTTTTATTATTTCATTTCCTTAAATTTAGAGAGTTGACGACTATACATCCTCGGAATCAAAATTTTTTTCGAAGGATACCCAAAGTATACCGAAAGCATAATTTTTTTAAGTTGAATTTTGGTATTCGACCTCAATAATGAGAGCCCATTTTTTGTGGTCCAAGATTGTTTTAAAACTACATTTTCATCACCCCTTATGATGGAACTTCTTATTTTAGAAATGTGTCATTATGATTTCGCAAGGGTCGCCAACGTTAGCGCCTGTCTAATTCGAGCGGAATCAAAACAACTAGTTTGTTTATGTAACCAGGTAATTGAGTGATCCAATTTGAGGTTACCCACTTTTTTAAAGAAAAAACACAGAAAATTCAAATTTAATGAGGAATTTTTATTATCATTCGAAGGAACATTCTTTGGCATTTATTTTTTTTAAATTATCTCTTTCAAATGTTGGCAGCGGCTACGTCTCAGATGGTCCATCCGTTGAATCTAATTTTCGATAACTCGTCCGAGCAATTCGACTGGTAACTGACGAATGACACGAGTGATGTTCTGTCCCAAGGCCTAAATAGAAGCGGGATTGCCCGCATAGGCTTTAGACTTTACATATTCCCAAAGGAAAAACGGTGGTGATATCACACGATCTTGGTGGCCAATCGATCAGCCCAAAACGTGCTCACCGAAGTGTTCTCTCAATAAATCTATTTATTGATGCGATATGTGGGAAGTGGCGCCGTCTTGTTGAAACCAAATGTCGCGGAGATTACGAGCTTCAATTTCAGGCATTAAATAGTCGCTTATGATGGAGCGACAACAGTCGCCGTTGACGGTTACGTTCTCACCGGCATCATTTTTGAAGAAATATGGACCAATGATTCCGCCGGTCCACAAACCACACCAAATCTTTTTTCTTCTGGATAAAACGGCAGCTCTTGAATCTCTTCAGGTTGCTCTTTGTCCCAAAAGCGGCAATTTTGTTTGTTTATATACCCATTTAGCCAGAAATGGACCTAATCGCTGAACAAAATTTGGCTTGAAAACGTCAGATCTTCTTGGAACTTTTCAAGAGTCCATAGAGCGAAGCGATGTCGCTTGTGAAGATCGAGCAGCTTCAGTTCTTGCACAAGGTGTATTTCAATCAAAGATCTCGCTTTCAATTAAAGATCTCGACGTAAAATGCGCCAAGTCATCCCATACGTCAGTCCGAGTTACTGCGAACGGCGCCGAATCTACTCTCCACGGTCTTCGTGTACCCTCTCAGCTACGGACGCTATATTTTCTTAACTGCTTCCTGGACATGGTATACTCGGTCGAATATTAACCAATAATAAATGCTGAGTTTCAAGATGGGTGATGGTGTTGCGAATAGTACGCTCAGTGGGCCGATTATGTTGAAGGAGCGAACATTCTTTACAGAACGTGAATATTCGTAAAAAGTTGAATGATTTGTAAACGTTGTTCAGGCGCAAATCTTTCCATGATGAAATGCCAAACAATACTGAACAAACATAACACGACAGCTTGACACGACTCACGTGTGATCTGTCAAAAAAAAGGCTATTTAAAAAAAGTAACTCTACTTGGATCACCCTTTAAATGCTCTCACTTATTAGCGAAATTCTGGTCTAAAATAGAGTATAATAATGTAAGTCACACAATCAGTACTACGTAAAATATACAGTTAACGTCTTCTGTGAGACGAGCCTCAACATAATTAGCGACTTATTTTTTAACAAAACTAAACATTAATATTAGTTAATAACTTTGTTACAGTAGTAGGGTAATAGCCCTAATAAATGTTTACGATGTTTTCCATGTAGTAAATAACGCAAATAAATATTTACTTTACACTTTTTAATTTGTTTACTCTTTAGGGTATTATAAATGAAACGGAAAAGAGTGCTTCGATTGGTAAACATTAAAAAATTGTTAAATTGTGTAATTTGTATAATATTTCAATATTCAATTTTTACAAAGTAAAAGGGTGTTATACATGCTTTCATTTTCTGGGCGTATTGGAAAAAAAGAGAAAAATAATTTCGTATACCTAATTATTTATTTTGTTTTGCTACGCATAACGCTAATTTGTGAATACTACTCAACTGCTTGAAGAAAAACTATATGCGTCCATTACCTACATATGTACATATGTACATAGATATATCATTTGTATTTCACTTTCACAGGTTTGAATTTCATATTCACTCAAATCACATTCTCTTAGTTTGACAAAAAAAAAATATAAATCATAACATGAGACGGTTTGAGAATTCCGTTATTAAATTAGTTTGAATACATGGAGCAGAGCGTTTTAACAAGACTACTTACGTATATTTGTGTATATTACCTAATAAACTAAGTAAGAAATTATAGTAATTTTAATTGAATTTTTTCATAAATACACATAAATACAAACCAAAGATATTAGAACATTTGAAATGCCTCGAATAAATTCACAATATCAACTTATAAGTGATTTATCAGATATTAGAATCACAATAATTACATAAAAATTTAATAAATAAACATGCTAATTATGCCATAAAAGATTATCTTAATAGAAAGTGTAGTGGGTGCTCAAAAGAGTTCGCCTGTGAATACATACAATGTTAAAGAAGTACAAAATGCACACAGCAACACAAGGCCAATCTATGATGATCCTTCAGTATATTTCATCGGCCGATTTTTTTTTACTGAAAAGATAGTTTTATAATTTTGTCTTATAGCCCAACTTACCATTTTACATTCCTTCCAGCCGTACCATCCGTCTGGAAGACGGATATATTGCCAAAAGTAATGGCGAAATGTTTCCATCTGGCAGTGTGCCTGCATACTTTTAAGCAAATTTATAATTTTCGTCAACAAATGCCGTAATTTATATTTTCAAATAAAAACGCCAATCAAATACAGATGATTTATTAATAAATAATTAATAAATGTATTAATAAATAATTAATCGGGGCTGATTTCTACGTTACGAACATCCGTAATGGCTGTGACGGCAGCGCTAAGCGGTGATAACTTTTTACACGGCGCTCTCGCATGATAGGTTGTGTGAGTAGTCGTTTGTTTTTCACCTACTGGGCTATTAATCATAACATGTTTAAAAAATTAAATTATGAAAATTTTTTAAATAACTTTGTTTTGTTTTAGTTTATAAATTAACAGAAATACACTTTTATCAGTTATTATTTCTACCTTATTTGCTAGATGTGCGAACTTCAAGAGCAAATGCCATTAAGTCCGCAAAAACATGGTCAAGCGGTCGCAGAAAAGACTTAGAAAAAGATGTTGCACGTAGCTTTCTTCTGGAACTGCTATAATAAAAAAAAGCTGCAGTTCAAATACGAAAAAACTCGGCGAATTTCAATCAAATAGATAGTGTAGGAAATGCTTTGCGTGCCGCTGGACCCAGGGGTCCGACGAAAATCGATAAATATGGATTTTGTATTCAAAAAGTTTACCCAGCATGTCGCCAAACTCACCAAAAAGTAGCCAAGCTATAATGTTTTTATAGTGCTGCATAGTTTCAAATTGGAATTATCTCTTCTAAATTTCAGTATGACAATCTGAGTTTTGAATTTGTGAAATGGGGCTCGATACTGTCAAAGGAAGAGATAACATTAAAAAAAAAACCAGCGAAAAATAATCGAGGACGACAGCGATCCCATAAGGAATAGCTCATGTATATTGTACTACTGAAAATTAAATGTATGCTTACCAATTCCCACAGCTGCTCTTATATCAGGAAGTGTAAAAATACCAACATTTTACAGCTTATGCTCGCTAAAGCATTAATTATTTTGATATTATTAAATAGTTTTAGAAGAAGAATGTTAAGTTTTCGTTTGAATAAGTAATTGTTTTTTATCAAAAAAAAAATGGCTGCTAATCGTTTTTTTTTTCTTCTGTCCATTCTGAGCTCAAAGTTTTTATCAAATCAGCTGATAACTAAATGCAAATATGTCCTGTCTGTCAGGGGTAAGCCGAGTTTGCAACTTAACTCAGCTAGTCTGTTTCCCCATTGGATTGCTTAATATTTTCGTTCTGTTGAGCAGTAAAAAAAACCTAAAATTTTGGTATGTAGAGTTCGAAGGGTTTCAATAGAGTAACTATCACAAGAATACCTAAATTCATATAAGGACAACTTACCGTGTCACTGTATTTACCAGATTTGGGCCATTGCGAATTTTTTCCGTTTACAAAACCGAAATGACCCATGAACCCATAACGGCGTTATGCGAATATTGAGGACATGAAACCCAAATCGTATGAAGAATCCTAGGACATACCAAAAATTACATATCGGAACTCGTTGACTACCAGCTATGAGATAACTCGTAGGCGAAATTTTTTCTAAGACGACAACTGCGAGTTATCTCACCCTGTGTTTGCTTGCCATTTGTGTGCATCTACGATAAAACTCAGAAAAAAAGGAATTTTGCTTTTTGTAATACCTATTAGAATTAGAGTTTTTATTAATATAATGTAATTAAATCAAATTTTTATATTAGGTCAGGTTTATAAAAATTGCCGTGGCAGTGATGAAATTAATAAATTTTGAGCAAAACTAAACTATTGATACTCACAAACTAAAGTGAGTGCCTTTAAACGTGTGGTTTTCAATGAGGCAATACTTTTTTCGGAGTTGATTTTTTGACAGCTGTTACATGATTTGTACTCAGCTTCCATTCAATTTTAATTGAAAATATGTAGTATATGTATTAATTCAACATTATTTCGAGAACGCTTTTTATAATAATTTATTTCTAACTAGATTTTGCGACAACTTCGTACAAATGGAATTACAAAATGGTTCTAATAAGAAATTTGCTCGGGTTGAAACATATGAAATATTTAAAAACAATTTTATCCAAATATGAATCAAACCGAAACCTAAATACGATTTTTTCGAATAGATCAATTTCAGCACCACTTCCCGGAAAATTATTCTACATTATAAACATCCTTTAAGCTTCGTACCTCTACGATTAGCGGTTTAGGCTGTGCACTGATCCGTCAGTCATTCGGGTCAAAGTTTTTTAAAACAATATATATAAATAGATAATTAAGACAATATTTTTTGGCAACTCTTGATTTCTTATTGATTTTAATATTTCACCTGAAGGCAGACTTTTTTTATTTTTTATTTAGCCCGTATTTCTTCATATAAGATTTTAGAACGACTTTATGTTGTTAAATTTTTGTTTTTTGTTTTTGTTGGACGATGCTTTTTTTATTCCATAGAGAGTGTGATTATTTTATTTTAAAAAATTAGAACGAAATAAAAGCTTAAATATTTTAAGGGTTTTCATTTGCTGGGGCAGCGAATAGAAAATTATTTTTGCATAAAAAGTCCGAAAATCACGTAATTTGCTATACGCAAGCCAATAGGTTAATAGGAAGTTAAATATAAAGTTTTTAATGGAAATTATTGAGAAGGCTTTTACATCATTGGCCTGCGCGATTATTATTGATATACATAACTCTTTCGTACTGCTTACATTTACGCACTGGTGCATCACAGTGCCGTATATGTAAACAATGCAAAAGTCAATGTCGTTCATATAATACATATGGATTCATACATAGTTACATGTACAGTGTCTGTGCGGTTTTCAAAACTTTTCCTTTCTTTGATTTTTCTGTTATGCTTCTTTGATTAGCTTATTTTTATTAATACATATACATACATATATGTATTTATATATACGTTTATTTATATATATGGACAGTCGCCAGTATTATCATTTATTTCACACAATTGTAGTCGAATTCCGTTCGCTCACATTACCATTTACATATTTATATGCAATACCGTTAACATACTGACTGTACGTACTGTGTACACGTAGGGTATTATAACTTTGTACAGCTAACGGTTGTATTAAGCAACATAAACAGCTCCGAAGGATTCAATATCTCCTCTCTTTGCGCCTACCAAACTCTGCTGGTATATTCCAAGCGGAAGTACTACAGTCATAAAAAGGGATGCATAACTTCGAGACTATACAACCGAAATCAACCATATGCTCAGGCAGTCAAGCGGAATTACTGACAATAGCGTTACCAATAATAAATCCCCTCTGCGGGCTAGGGGTTAAATAATTTACCCGAATTTGGCGACTGAAATCCAATAATTTCCGCGACAGTTGGGTCTTTTACCAGAACTACCAGAATTTTTATCCGGAATATTTCTGCAGTTACTACCAAAACAACATAAAATCCAGGATCGTAAACAATTGTATACAATTCTAATGCTCGCTGGCTGGTAAACTTGACATCTCGTTAATCTGAATTCCCGAATATAGAAATATTTTCCTTACCGAAAAAGCTGGCAATTTGGTCAAGTGACGAATCCGTAACAGAGTGAATCAATACTCCTATAACGATCAAGAAAGAGCTTAATTTTAAACAAATAACTCAGAATCGAACGAAATTCATATCCAATTCTAAACTAAAGGAGCAGATTTGGCTCAAATATGATAGGTAAAGAGGTAAGGTCCTACAAAACAGGACTATTTATAGACACACGGTTACAATAATGGAGCACTAGCCAATTGGGGAGCATGGCTCTAAAATGGGTCTGCCCTATAACAACCGAATTAGTAGGAAAGTAGGGAATAAAGAGACAGTTGTTCATTTTCTCGTGAGTGTCCAGCTCTCTCACATATGCGACATTGAAAATTTGGAATCCATCAGGCACTCTACCTCGAATAGCTATCCACAAAAAGCATATCGGATATATTCGTAAGTAGTTACATTGAGAACACCAAGTGGTTCGAGCCCACCGATGAAATGTCACAGCAGTATGTTAAGCTTTTACGATCCTACATCAAATGGTGCATCTAGCGCTTATTGGGCTCGGGGGTAATAAGGCTCATGCCTATCTATCTACCTAGCTAAATATCTACAGCGCCACTTAGCGAGTAATTTTTTGGTTAAAATATTTCTCTTCAAGCACTATGTTCTACATATGAACAAAATCATTTCAACCTTTTTATATTAACATAAACTATGCAAAAAAACTCCACGAAACCCCTTTCATAGAAAAGATCCAAAAAAATATGTAATTTTTGAAGAATCGAATCAGCCGTTTGGTCAAACATTGCTACCATACATTAGACAATAAAACTTTTTTAAGGACTTTTTACAAGAATTTTTAGTTTAAAGGTTTTGGTTATGAAGGTGTTTCAAACTAAAAAAGAATCAAAACGTTTTAGATGTACATTAGTACTTAAATATGGCAATGTAATTGATTGGTTTTGTTTAATTTTTGTTATGAATTTTGCAGCAAGTCGCCGCGCCGTGGAGTTACTCTCAATATACACAATCCATTGTCTCTATTCAAGGGTGGTTTCAGTCGTCATCGTGAAACTGCAATTATTATACATGGTTTCAATGGTACCGCAGTCGATGAGCACTTGCAATTTTTAAGAGACGGTAAGCTTATTTTTGAATATATGTATATATAAAAATAGGGATTAATCAAATATTCAAATGTGCTCTGGTGTGTGGTCTGGTTTGTTATTTTTAGTAGGTAACGCTCAATTGAAAAGTCCCCGGCCTACCATAGTAAAGCAGATTTCCTTGGCAAAATTTTTATTTTTTATTCAACATAGTTTCCTTCAATGGTGATAAACTGATTATAGCGACCCTTCAACTTTTCGATACCATTTTTGTAGTAGATTTGTCCTTCGCTTCAAAATAGGCCTCAGATTCGACGATCACCTCTTCTTTCGATGAACATTTCTTCCCAGCGAGCATTCTTTGGAGATTTGAGAAAAGAAAATAGTCGCTGGTATTCTCATAGATGCGTTGGTGTAACAGCACTGTTTTCTTCAAATTCGGCCGTCTTTCAGCGATTTCGTCCTACAAACGGTCCAATAAAACTATGTTATCGTCGCTTTTGATGGTCCTTCCTTTTTGGAGGTAGTCAATAAAAATTATTGCATGCACATCCCAAAATACAAACGCCATAACCTTACCGACCTTTTGAGCGAGTTCATCATGCGCAATCCACTCGGATGATTGTCGATTAAACTTCGAAGAGAAATGATGGAGCCATGTTTCATCCATTATCGAATATTGACGCAAAAACTCAGGTTTATTACGTTTGAACATTTCCAAATACTGATCATCAACTCGTCGATGTTTTTGGTCAAAAGTGAGCTCGCGCGGCACCCACTTTGCACAGAGCTTTCTCATACCCCAATATTCGTGAATCATATGATGCACACGTTCAGTTGATATCTTTGAGTGCCTGCTATTCCATTCAATTTCAATTTACGGTCATTCAAAATCATTTTGTGGATTTTTTTGATGTTTTCTTCGGTAACAACCTCTTTTGGGCGTCCACTGCATTCACAGTCTTCGGTGCTCATTTCACCACGTTTAAACTTAGCGTACCAATCTTTGATGGTTGATTTTATTGCTACAGTGTCTGGAAACTCGTCATCAAGCCAAGTTGTTTCTTCAACTGTATTTTTTTCTTTCAAAAAGCAATATTTTATCAACACGTGAAGTTCTCTTTTATCCATTTTTTCACAATAACAAAAGTTGCTTCAATCAAAATGCTATTATTCGCAAACTAATGATCAGACAGTTTTCAAATTCATACACGCATCTTTTGAAAGTTAGGGCTAACTAAACTAAATTAATTAATTCATTCTGGTAGCGGCATTTATGTGTCAGGCCGGGGACTTTTCAATTGACCTGTTATTTTTGTTGAGGCAAAAGCTCATCCACTTGTCTTTGAAGAACTGAAGATATGTAGATAGACATGAATATTTTATATTGTTTTCCTATCTTCTCCGCCTCATAAAGAGCCTATTTTGTTATTGTTGCTTCGGTTCATTTGCTCCCTGGTTCCACAAACTAATTTTAAATTCATTTACCCGATTAAACGTTTTGTTTGTTTAAAATAAATTTTTAAGTAGTTGTAATTCGTAATTTATGTAATTAGTAATTAATTAATCAAAAAAGCGCAGCACTAAATTTTCAAACCAGTTGCAAACAGCAGAAGCCATTCATTTTCTTGTAGCCTCTGATTTTATGGAAGTTCTATGAGGTCGTTTGCAGAAATGAAACGAAAGAAATAGTTGAAAATAAATTTCATATTTAATATTTAGAGCATGACTATATTCAAAAATTAAAAAACTGATCAATTATAATTTTTCTAGCTTACTTATCTCGTGATTTCAATGTCATCACAGTCGATTGGCGGCCATTAACACGCTATCCATGCTACCTACACGCTTTGATTAATACCCGCTTGACAGCACAATGCACCGCACAGGTGAGTATTTAATAAGCTACACATAAGATCAAGAATATTGCATTTTACCGGGAATTAGACAAAAAATTAGAGATTATTTATGAGACGAGAGACTATTTTGCGATACTGTAACTGACAGATTACAGGTATAATTACAGATAGTATGCAAGTCGCTCAAATTTTTCAGTGGCGTATTTGAAAATTCAATTCAATTTTAATGTCCAATAATGAGGATTGCCGTACCACAGTGCAGTGAAAACATATTGCTTACCTCGAGAATTGAAGAGAGAAGCGAGCCTCATATGCAAAAAAAAGAGGCTGAGGTGAGTTAGTATAAGAGCTTAAGACGCTAACGGATGTAGGCAATGCACACAAATTCTACGAAATTTGAAAATTGGTAAATTTGAAAATTTTTAAAAGGTTTCAAGACCGGATCATACTATTGTAGGGCATAAAGAAGTGATTAGTGATTGATGCCCAGATTATACCTGGGCATCAATCACTAATCAATTTATAGAAGCCAACCTTCTACAGCCTGCTGAATGGCAGTGACAATAAAACACCAGGGATGGCGAACCCGAATCCCAAATCGATGACGATGAAACAGATTTTCCATTAGAACTGACAAGGGGCATGCATAGTCTTCTTTACAAAATATAGTCGGACGAAGAAATGTCCGGTGATTTAAGTCCAAGAATCCGCTGTCCAATCATAAGAGGGGGAAGCAAACAGGCAGCGCCAATTAACGTGGAATGCTATCGTGTGCATTTCGTATGGAATTAAATCCCGTCAACGGGAGGGCCTTACTAGTGTGGCTTTAGAGCTGAAAAATCAACAGTTGACTAGATATTCAAAATATGCCAAGTCTTTGAAAAGACCTTTCAAAAAAGGATCGACGCACACCCACACTTCGTCGATTTTAAAGCAGCTTTCTACAGCAAAACGTATACGACTGTGTGAACTGATGTGAAGCAACGTCAAAAACTCCGCCAGTAATAGGAAGGGCCTTTCTCCGTTCAATATCAAACGAGGTTTCAGACAAGGTAACTCCTTATTGTTTGACTTTTTTAATCTATTGTTGGGGAATTAATATGAGGTGCAGAGCTGAACAGAGAAGATGTCATCTATAAGAATATCAGCATCGAAAGTCAACACAGAATCATTGTTGTCAACAGGTGCTACTTTGGACATAGTATTGAAATTGAAAAGGAAAGCCCTTCTCGACTCTCAAGCTTTGCAAGTCACTGATCATTCCCGTCCTGTTATATAGTGGGCATGGGCAATGACAACATCGAATGGCGCGCTATTGATAACTCAGCTATTATCGCGGTCTCTACGCCGGTAAAGAAGAAGAAGAACATTTTAAAAAAAGTTAATTTGCCAAAATCAAAAAAATTTGGGATACCTTTTTTGATTAAGCAATTTTTTTTGTAATAATGAAGGATTATTTTAGTGTTAAAAATTTCTTTATTTAAAAAGTAAATTTAAAAAAATTTATTTATTTATTTATTTAAATTAATTAATAAATTAATTATAAAGAAAAATAAAAATGATCACGAAATAAAATTTCCTCCATTAATTTTCTTTTTACGGAATTGTCAAAATAGGCTATTCCGTAGATAAATTTTGTATGTACATGTTACTTAACAAATTATGTTCAAGCACGCAATAGGTATTTAGGAATTTTAATTTATATAAAGGGTTTTCCAATAGGGATAATATGATTTCTAAGTGTCGTTTTAGCCATTTTTAATAGTAATGTTTACAATATCATCCATGGAACACCATAAACGTCGTGAATTTGCTGATTTTGCCTTGGAACAACCTGAAAACGATAACGATATTTTTAAGAAACTCATCTTCTCCGATGGGGGCTCACTTTCATCTGAGTGGTGCGGTAAATAAATAAAACTGTCGACTTTCGTGGGAAGAAATTACACAAATTATTCATGAACAACCATTACATTCGCTAAACTGACAGTTTGGTGTGGTTTTTCGGTCTGCTGGAATCATCGGTCCTTATTTATTTCGAAATGAAGCTGGTAGCACCGTTACTGTCAATGGAGAGCGGTATAGATCGATGATAACCAACTTTTTAAGCTACGTGTCACACATCACGTGCAACAACCGAATTATTGCGAGAAAGGTTTGGAGATTCGATTATTTAAAGAAATTGCGACATCGAATGGCCTCCAAGAAGTTGTGATTTAACACCTTTAGACTACTTCTTGTGGGGTTATTTGAAGCCATTGATATTTGGCAATAAACCAGACTCCCTTCAAGATTTAGAAGTAAATATTTAACGTGCTATTCATAACATGCGATTTGATTTAGTGGGAAAAATGCTCAAAAATTGAAGAAGTCGTGTAGGCTATTTGAATGATGTTACACTCAGAACTTAATTGAATCGATTTTACTTCACATTAAATAAAAAACCTTTAAATTTCCTTAACAATTAGTATGTTTTTTTTTTAAATATATCATATCACTCTTATTGGAAAGCCCTATATTTTCATTCAATACGTTTTAGATATATTTTCGCTATATTTCTTGCATAAATTTGTAGTAAAAATGCTACAAACACGCAAAATTCGAAAAGAAAAGTCGACTAAAAAGTAATTGGGTTCAACGTAGCGCATCCTATGAAGCTTGCGTTTTTTTTTTCAATTAGATTAAATTATGTATGTTACATTTCATTTTCCTGCGGAAAATTTTTGCATACATATATTTTTCAAATTAATAAACAGTTAAAATATAGCAAATGAATTATCTTTAAACTGTATTGTTCATACTTCCGTTATTATAAATCTATAAAAGCTGTTAAAAATTTGTCCAATAAATATTTCCTTTTATTTTTCACCTCCATTTTCACTTAAAATCAATTACCATTATTTTTTTAAAATATTGTGAATGATTGGTTGCTTAAACAATATTAGTATATTTGTATATTAATTTCATTTATTTTTGCCATATAGTGTATCTTGAAATGAAAATGATAGCTTCTCATAAAAATATATTAGGGGTATTCTCTATGGCTAAGAAATGCATGCTACGGTGCATGGATAGCAAAGTTTTCCTATCCGGGCAATGGCGCAACAACAAAACACATGTAAAAAAAATATGCCATATATATACTTATATATACCCAAATCGATTTATATTTATTTCCCACATATTACAAGAAGGTAAAAGCGTGTTTCACTTGAATATGTCACAATTTTACAACGGGAGTGCTCTCGATCTCTAGCACAATATTCTGCAAAATTTTATGATATCTAAAAACCGCTGAGTATTTTTTAAAAATTGCAATTTGAAGCTATAAGATTCTAACTTTCAGATTTTTTGGCAAACTATTTTTTGGATGTTACAGTTATCGATCAGTTCTAAGAAATAGCTACGGAAAAAAATTTGTTTAGTAGTTTTGAAGTGCTGTACTTTGACATTAATTTCGCTAAAAGTCAGGCATTTAAGAAAATAGATCGCTTAACAACCACCCAACGCTGAAACTTACTACAAAAATTGTGAATCAAACGTGGCCACGTTTCGTGCTTCAAGAGGATATTTTAGTGTACATAATCGCCCAACTAATCAAGAAATTGGTAAAATTTTAAAGAAATTTGTAGAGACTGGATGGGTTACAAATATTGTAAGGTTTGTGTATCATCGTTTGGCTCGTTCCCCCTCAAATATCGCTGCTGTAAGGGAAAGTGTAGCCGAAGACCCGAATGTGCCTATTTCTCGACGTTTTCAAGATCTGGAGCTTTCTTACGGCATTTTATGGCGTATTTTGCACTTGGAATTACACCTAACTACCATACCATTACACCATATAAAGTCCATCGCACACAACCACTGAAGCCAGTCGACCATTTACAATGCCGTAGTGACGTCGATTGGGTGCATCACAAGCAGTGGACCGCGATTTTTCCAAAAAAAAATTGCTAAGCAGAATTGTCGCATTTTGGGCTCCGAGAATCCTCAAATAATTGAAAAGAAACCATTAAATCCAAACAAAAACTTACTATCTTGTGCGCTTTTTGGTCTATAGGTGTGATAGGACCTTACTTCTTTGACAACAATACCGTCGAGACTGTCACTGTCTATTCGGAGCATTATGGTCGTTTGATGACCGACTTTTTATACCTTTTATGTACATGAAATGGTGTATTAACTTTAGTCCGAAGTATGTAAGTACCAGCAGGAGATAGACCCACCGAAATTTATACCTATGGTATCAGAATCACGAACTGAATTGACTTAGCCATGTACCCATCTGTCCGTCTGTCTGTTTGAACGCAAACTAGTCCTTCAATTTTTGAGATATTTCAACCAAGCTTGGTAGAAAGATGCACCTATACGTTTAAACGATTATTTGTCGAAAACGGTCATATCGGCTCACTATAGCATATATACGTCCGATTTTTCCGATTTGAAATTTTGGGTCATAAATCCGTGAAATTTGGTATACTACACATACATAATGAATTGCATATTGGTACTGAAAACATCGAAATCCGAATACAATATCATATAGCCCCATACAACCGCGTTGTTCAGACATGAGGTTGTGGGTCAAAGATTCTCCAAAAAAGCATCTAACAGCGTGAAATTTGGTATTCTACCGACGTATGTTCAAGTTTATATAGACATTGAAAATTATTGAAATCAAATTTCGCAATTTGCAATAAATTTGATATGTTCATGAAAGGTATAAAGACTTCAACATGACCGAAGACTGCCATTCTTTCTTGTTTCCGCTCGGAATTGAAGAACACGACTTGGACAACATGTGGTTCCAACAAGATGATACCACATGCCACACAACAAGACCGAATATTGCTTTATTGCGATAGAAATTTGCCGGCCGCGTAAACTCCCGTCTTGGCGATATCAACTGGCCACCGAAATCGTTGGACTATCTTTGTGAGGTTACGCGAAAGGCTGTGTTTTACTCTTGAGCAATTGAAGGCCAACGTTCGTCAAGTTATGGTTGAGATACAGCCCAACATGTGCCAAAAAGTTGTCGAAAATTACCTCCAGCGGTTCGAAGCTTGCAAAAGTTCATGATGCGGTCATTCTCAGGAGTACCGCGCTGAAGAAAGTAAAAAGTGACGTGCACATAATACGCGTTGTATATCCACCATCTCAAATTCGGCAAAATTAGTTGACCATACCTCTACTGCTTGCATTCAAATTAGAAATATATGTCACCCTGAAACTCATCTGAAGGCGAGACGAAGTTTATATTATTATTATCCTTTGAACACACGAATGTAAATCCTTTTTTCTCTTTAAGTAGACCATCAGCTTTAGTTATCTATAAGTTATCTTATTCTTCTCTCTTGTTTATATTTATTTCTCTCCAGGTATATTCATTTCTAACTCATCACGGTGCGATACGTGAAAGGATCACTTGCATTGGTCATTCATTGGGTGCACATATTTGTGGAATGGTTTCCAATCATTTATCAATCAAACAACATCGTATAATTGGTAAATGGAAAATTATATTTCAACTTGTTTATTTGTCTACATGTAACATACAACCGTTTTTCCAGGCCTGGATCCAGCACGTCCGCTCATCGAACGGAAAAAAGGACACATATTTCGTTTATCCATGGATGATGCCAGTGTAATACAGGTTTTACATACTAATGCCGGTTTCTTGGGACAAGAAGAGAATGTCGGTCATCTTAACTATTGCGTAAATGGTGGCAAGTTCCAACCGTATTGTAAAGGAAATCCCATAAGTAAGATTGAAAGAACTTCTTCACTATTTTAAAGCAATAAATTTTATTCATATATATGCCATACGCCTAGGACGTTCGCGTTGTTCGCATTTCTTGAGTATTTGCTATCTTGCCAGCGCTATGTTTAAACATAAAAAATTTCTTGGCGTTTCGTGTCCAAATGGCTGTGTAGAATTAAGTGGTCCCAAACGTTTGCCGGTGAGTGTCAAAAATCCGTTTGTAGCCGTAGCACAAATAAATGAATATCATATCGGCAATGATGCGCCAGACGAGTAAGTATAAAACTAAAATTCTAACGATTAAATTTCCATTGTGATATACATTTTTCATAAATATCTTCTTACATAGCGCCAGAGGTTGTTATTGTGTCGATATGCCATATGTAAAACACTGTCCCTTTAATGATTAAACTTGAGTGCAATCAATTTAGGTAATATTAGTTTAATGTATTAAAATAAAAATTTAATTTAGATACAAATATTTTCTAATAAATAAGTATTTATATTTAACAGAAACAAAAAATTTTATTTTAGTTTGTACGGTCTGTTAATACCGTCCCGACCGTGCCTTTTTATTTTAGCCGTCTTTTTACACCGCACCCTTCGGTTGAAAAAATGAGTCGTCGAGTGATTCGCCGTCGGTGTCAACCGATAAACACCAGCGCGGTGCTTAATTTCTCCAGGGTGAAGGTTCGGTGGGTTGTTAGGAAGGCAAAAATCACCAGAACAACTGTGTCTAAAGCTACTGGGTCCAGCGAAAGCAGAACTTCTCCTAAATTGAGGCCAGAATGGTCTCGCTACTAAAACCGGGGAAAACGGCCAACAGAGGAGAATCATACACAATAGCATGTCATCTTTACCGCCGGCGCTTAAGAGGTGGACCATGAATTACGTGAGCGGTCGACAGTCATCGGTATAATATCGAGGTCGAAATTAAAAAAGGTTCCCCTTCCACTACAAGGGAACATTTACCCTTTTCTCATATACGGATGGCGCCTCGATATTGGCATCTGGATATTCATAATCTTTGTTATCCCACCATCCTCACCCATTTCTACACTGCACGACAGCTTGCGCGGTCTTCAGCGGAAAACATTTTCACTAGATGGACGAAAGAGCATCGGCTCGAACTGAATGTAAAAGTCGATGATGTAAAAATTCTGACAACCCTAAATAACTGGGAGTAGCATTAGACAGCTTGCACTTTTTCACTCCGCATATGACTGCAAACCACAGAGTCGCAACAAAATTTTCAATTTGCTAACCAGCAGCATCTGAGAGAAATATAAAAAACTTTGTTCGCAACATCAATCCATTACGACACCGTCTTGATTAAACCTGTTGATGTCAGATCTGTAATCTCTGTTAAGGATCACATGTTTAAGCAACATCCCCTAGGATGATATAATGGAGATCATCCTAGCAACTACTCTACTGGAAACCGAACCGCCACCTAGGCATATAAGGAAAGGACCTCATGCATTCCATTCAACATCACAGAACAGAGCAGGACAACATACCGACAGTCTATAAACGCGATTCCAAAGAGTTCGTCAACACCTTTTTTAAACTCTATTTCTGTGAATAGCGTACTAGGAGTCCAAATACCAGCCCTAAAAGAGGAACAGCTCGAGCTGTCTCGCGAGACGCAAGTAACACTAGCACAATTACGGCTTCGATCCTTTAGTATAATCATCTCCTACTTACTTAACGTATGTCCTGCATGTAACGAGCTCTCACACGACCATAACCACCTCTTACCATTTTCACGAATTCTATTTATATAACACCCATCTCTCGACGCCATAAATTGACTTTGCCTGCTCCTATAAGGAATTGTGGAATCAGCTACTACAGCAACAAGACTTCTTGTCGATATTCAAGTGCTAATTCAAGTTATTAAATAGAATAATACTAAATCTAAATATATATATGGGAGCTTAGAAAAAGGTCATTACCAGACTTTGTCGAGAAAATATAGTATATATTATTTCGGATCCAAAACACACGAATGTTGGAGATAGCAGCAGAGCTTAGACCAATCTTTTACTTGCACTAAGCAATAGAAAATGTGGTGTTCTTGTAGGTGTATTAATAAAAAATAAGTTGATTGTCTCATTGCGGCTGCTACTTGGCAGAAGATGTCAAGATCATGAACTTTTTGGGGAAAAAAACATTAGAATGCACTACATAAAAAATATTAAACGCGGCGTTTACAAAACGAAAATAATATAATGATAGGGTCTCCTTCGTGAGATCTCATCTTCAAAACTTATGCGAGATTAAATTACAGAAGAGAATGAAACGCTCGAGAACTGCCTATGCGAGTAGCTAACTTTCAGACGAACGAGCCGTCAAATCTTTCACAATTTTTCAAAATACAGCTAATAACGGATATTAGCCTGTTGGTGAAAATAAGACATAACAGATATATCACCATCTTTGGCTAATTTATTCGCTTCCTCGTTCCTTTAATTCCAAAATCGTACTATAGGCACGCTCTACAGCATGCTTAGGTATGTCACAAGTGCAACCTAGACATTTCTTACAAGCATAGAGCACGTATTATAGCTTTTTTAATCGTTACTTCCCAACCAACCTCCATAGGTCTGTCTAATCACCAACATGAAAACTTCGTTGTTTCCTGATAATTTATATTCCTTGTGGTAAGCTCAAATTAAGAACTCTCAAATAGTTCCACCTTCTTATTCGCACAGGTAAGCTATATACACTTATTAAAAAAAAACTTTCAACCATTTTAAAAAACGACAAAACAATTATTTCAGTAACACAAATTTCAAGGAACAAGTTTTCAAAGCTCTAGAATATATATTTTAACCTCTTAGACTGTAAGCGCAGATCATGGATCAGGTTACTAAAACCAACCAATTTACCATACGGAATTGGGGAATTACTATTACAAAGTTCGAGACTATACAACAAGAGCTCGATTGGTAGATTTAGAAATTTGCACATTTCTATTGGGGATTCACCTAAGGTAAATCCTTCAGGTATGATCTCTGGATTGTTAAATAAAATCGCCAACTTAATTTGCAGTTTCTTTATTTATAAAGAATTTAATTAACGTCCTTTTGATTACTCAGTAATTCACAATTCAATTACAATCTACTTTACTATTTACAATCACTTGTATACAACTTTCACAATGTACTGATTTAATTACTTAAATGTAATGTAATCTCCAACGTTTTTACTTCACGACTGAATACTGACTGACTCTCTGCAGTCGTGTGTCGCCCTTATATACAACTCCCGGTTGCTCGCAACCAACCGTCTAGACTAATCGAATCTCTCTCTTTACGAATGTTCTCGAATTCGCTTTAGAACATGCCAGCTATCGCCTTCTCTCTTTCATCTAACATTCGCTTCGCATTTTCGCCACACTGCCCTCCACCTAATTCTGATCGTCCCGATCAGACACATTCGCTGTTCCAAACGCAGCAAGCCTCTCTAGGTGGACCACTTTCATCTTGCTTCCTGGTCTCCCAACATTCTGGATTCGATACACTGCGTCATTTATCCGTTTGATTACCTTATATGGACCATCCCAAACGCATTGAAGCTTTGGGGCAGACCCCTCTTCAATTGTGGACTGCACAGCAACACCAAATCTCCACTTTGGAAGCCTTCAGAGTTCATCGCTTTGTCATACCTGGCCTTCAATTTGTAATGGTTTCGTGGTTTTGGCCCTTTAGTTGCTATGCACTTCTTGCAGTTACCAACCCACTCAGCGATCGATTGACGACAACCAACCCAACAGAACCGCTGCTTGATCTTCTCCAGCATTTTCTTAACGCCCAGATGCTCTCCACTAGGACCATTGGGGAATTCCTTAAGAATATCCGGAATTCTTATTCTCGGAACTACTATTAGCCTTCCAGAGCACTGGCCATCTTCACTTTCCCATACTCTATGCAAACAGCCAGATATCAATTCTAAACTGCTCCATGAGGCCCAGTACGCCTTAGCGATAGGACTTTGCGTTGCCATTTGTTCTTTACTTGGCCGTTTGTTCACCTCCAATCCGTGCATCACCAGTTCCAAGTCTGGGTCTTCCTGCTGACATTTGCTTAAATGGCTTGCCTTCCACTTTTCTGCTCGTGTAATTGTTATTCGCCGGACGTCCATTATGCCCTCAGCTTTTGAGCATCGTTTGCGTCGTCTTTCCTCTCTGTTGGAGCCCGACTGGCATTCGCGTGCGTAGTGACCTGCTTTTCCGCAACTGAAGCACTTCCTAATTTGATTCTTAACACCAGAACGATTCATTCCTTCTAACGACTTCAGAGTTTTCAATATTTCAGTGCTCACATCTGGTGTTTCTACCTCCAAACGCCTCACTTTGTAGGTTGGCTTACATAGCAGTGCTGCTGTTTCACGTGTTTGAGCATACGCCACAGTTTCAGCGAATGTTAACTTTGGATTCGCATAAGTCTCTCGCTTGGTGTACACGTCTTTAATTCCGCTGATGAATCTTTGAATTTTCACCCTTTCGAGATGCTCACCCGATGCGTCTCCAATGGCTAAATGGGCCAATCTTTCGATTTCAAAAGTATATTCCTGCAGAGATTCATTGTGGTTTTGGTCACGCTCTTCCAGCTCCATCTGGTAAATTTGCCTCCTGTGCTCGCTACTATATCGTCTTTCCAGGGCGCGCATTACTGCGCCATAGCTATCCCTCCCATATTCGGGAATAGTCAGCAAAATATCCGCTTCTCGAAATGGAGCTTGAAGATCTGGAATGGAGCTGTGCCGTCAAAGGATGGTGCTTCTACCCACGGGCCGTTCATCGATCTGGCTGGACGATTTAATTGCAAATCTCGGATACGACGTTCGAGCTCGATGACTCCTCTAATTTGTCTTGCCGCTTTTCGATTTGATCCTGTTTTTGTTTCATCTCTGCGTGTTCTTTCATCAGATTTTCCTGTATTTGCGCAATTAACCTTTATAGGGATGATATCTGCTCCCTCTGTTCAACCATTCGTGCATACAACTTTTGCGACAGCTTGGCATTCTGTGCATCCAACTTTTGTGACAGCATGGCATTCCGTTCATCCAACTTTCGTGAGATGCTGGCGTTCATTGCAGACATGTTTTGTGAAACTGCAGCCAACAACATGTTCATGTCCATACACGTAGATGAGCTAGGAGCCTTTTCTTGAATTTTATTTGATGGCTGCTCTAACTCCTTCGCAGAAGCAAAAGCGTCTTCCTTGTCAATATCCTTCAAGGATATCTCTTCATTCTCGCTATGGAATTCGTATTGATTCAAATCGATACCTTCGACTTCCATTGCTTCTCGCAGTCGCGATTGCAGCTCTGCCTTATTTCCTGTTGTAGATAATCCTCGCTTTGCCAACTCCTTCTTGAGAGGAGGTATCGTCAATTCCTGAATCTTCACCTTTTTCAATTATTATCCTTTGGGATTTATTTAACAATCCCACTTCTGACACAAATTGTTACGTTTTTGCTGATTAACCTCGATGATTTCCCAAATCCTTCAGGTACGATCTCTGGATTGTTAAATAAAACCGCCAACTTAATTTGCAGTTTCTTTATTTATAAAGAATTCAATTAATGTCCTTTTGATTTCTCAGTAATTCACAATTCAATTACAATTTACGTTACTATTTACAATCACTTGTATATGACTTTCACAATGTACTGATTTTATTACTTAAATGTAATGTAATCTCCAACGTTTTTACTTCACGACTGCATACTGACTGACTCTCTGCAGTCGTGTGTCGCCCTTATATACAACTCCCGGTTGCTCGCAACTAACCGTCTAGAATAATCAAATCTCTCTCTTTACGAATGTTCCCGAATTCGTTTTAGAACATGCCAGCTATCGGCACAATATTGTGGCGAAAATGCGAAACGAATGTCAGATGAAAGAGAGGACCCGACAACTGGCATTTTCTAGAGCGTAAAACGAGACGATTATCGTAACGACGCGATTATTCCGGGGGTTTCGTTTTCAAGGAGCAAACAAGTATATAAGGGCGACACACGACTGCAGAGTAGTCAGTCAGTCAGTAATCAGTCGTGAAGTAAACGCGTTGCAGTAAAGTAATAAACAGTACATTGTGAAAGTTGTATACAAGTGATTGTAAATAGTAAAGCAAATTGTAATTGAATTGTGAATTACTGAGTAATAAAAGGACATTAACAATATTGTTACGATCTTGCTGATTAACCTCGATGATTTCCCAAATCCTTCGGGTACGATCTCTGGATTGTTAAATAAAATCGCCAACTTAATTTGCAGTTTCTTTATTTATAAAGAATTTAATTAACGTCCTTTTGATTACTCAGTAATTCACAATTCAATTACAATCTACTTTACTATTTACAATCACTTGTATATAACTTTCACAATGTACTGTTTTTATTACTTCAATGTAATGTAATCTCCAACGCTTTTAATTCACGACTGATTACTATTGCAGTCATATGTCGTCCTTATATACTTTTTTGCTGCTTGAAAACGAAACCCCCGGAATAATCGCGTCGTTACGATAATCGTCTCGTTTACGATAATCGTCTCGTTTACGATAATCGTCTCGTTTACAACAATCGTCTCGTTTATGCTCTAGAACATGCCAGTTGTCGGCTCCTCTCTTTCATCTGTCATTCGCTTCGCATTTTCGCCACACTGCCCTCCACCTAAGTCTGAGCGTCCCGATCAGACACATTCGCTGTTCCAAACGCAGCAAGCCTCGCTAGGTGGACCACTTTCATCTTGTTTCTCGGCCTCCCTACAGTTTGGATTCGATACACTACGTCGTTTAGTCGTTTGATTATCTTGAATGAACCTTCCCAATTGCATTGAAGTTTTGGGACAAACCTCTCTTTCGTTGTGGATTGTACAGCAACACCAAATCTCCATTTTGGAAGCCTTCGGAGTTCATCGCCTTGTCATACCTAGCCTTCATTTTGTCACTCATAATTTGAGTTCGCTGCCTTACAAGAGCATGTATCTCTCTTAATTCTTCCTCGAGAACAGTAGACGCTTCCTTCCCAATTCTTCTCGCATCACCAGTTATTCCAAATTTTAAATCGCTGGGCAACCGAAGTTCACTACCAAACAGTATCCTGGCAGGTTTTTGACCGGTTGTTTCATGCACTACGGACCGATATCCCATCAGGAAAAGCGGTATGTGTACATCCCAATCATCTTGATGCTTGTCCACTACTTTCCGCAAGTGCTCTTCCAGGGTCCGGTTGAATCGCTCTACCATGTCATCTGATTGAGGATGCAGGGCTGTCGTTCGTGTTTTCCGAATACCAAGTATCTGGCACATCTCTTGGGACACCGCCGCATCAATGTTTCTTCCTTGGTCTGAGTGCAATTCTATATGCGCACCGTATCTGGTAACCCAATTGTTAGTGAATGCATCCGCAACTGTTTTCGCTTCCTGGTTCGGAATTGGGTAGACCTCAGGCCATTTACTAACGTAGTCCATAACCACAAGAAGGTATTTGTTTCCTTGTCTGCTCATAGGGAATGGACCGGCTACATCCATGGCAACCCGCTCAAATGGTGCACCTGAGATATACTGCTTCATCTGCCCATGACTTCGTGACTTTGGTCCTTTAGCTGAAATGCACTCCGTGCAATTAGCAATCCACTCAGCGACCGATTGACGACAGCCAACCCAATAGAACCGCTGCTTGATCTTCTCGAGCGTTTTTGTAATGCCTAGGTGCCCTCCACTAGGACCATTATGGAATTCCTTAAGAACATCCGGAATTCTTAACCTCGGAACTACTATAAGCTTCCGAGAGCACTGGCCATCTTCACTTTCCCATACTCTATGCAAACAGCTAGATATCAATTCTAAACTGTTCTATTGTGCCCAGTATGCTTTCGCGATGGGACTTTCCGCTGCCGTTTGTTCTTTACTTTGCCGTCTGTTCACCTCCAATCCGTGCATTACCAATTCCAAGTCCGGATCTTCTTGCTGACATTTCCATAAGTGACTTGCCTCCCACTCTTCTGCTGATGTAACTGTCATTAGCCGGACGTCTATTATGTCTTCCTTACCCTCGGCTTTTGAGCAGTGCTTACATTCCAAACTAAATGGTCGACGGGACATAGCGTCAGCATTTCCGTGCTTATTACCCTTGCGGTGCTCGATGGTGAAGTCATAACTTTGCAGTCTCTCAATCCACCGTGCCAACTGCCTTTCGGGATTCTTGAACTGTAGTAGCCACTTCAGCGCTGCATGATCCGTTCTAACGCGGAAATGTTGACCATACAGATATTTGTGGAAGTGTTTAATGCAATCCACCAACGCTAATAGTTCTCTCCGCGTTACGCAGTACTTCCGCTCTGGTTTCCCAATAGACCGGCTATAGTAGGCAACTATCTTCACCTGCCCATCAATCACTTGCGAAAGTACCCCTCCTATGTCATAACCACTAGCATCTGTGTCCAGAATAAATGTTGCACCTGGAACCGGGTACGCTAGCATAGGTGCAGTGCATAGTCGTTCTTTTAAAGCCTGGAAAGCGTCCTCTTGTTCAGTTTTCCTTTCGAAAGATCTATTTTTCCTTGTGAGTTCATGGAGACTGTGAGCTAGGCTGGCAAAATTCGGAACAAAGCGGCGATAGTAAGTACACAGCCCAAGGAAACTTCTTAATTCATGCAAATTTCTGGGTCTCGGCAAATCCTTCACTGCTTCTATTTTTTCCTTCGCAGTACAAACGCCCTTTGTGGTTACTTGATGACCTAAGTAATTCACCTCCTTCTTGAATAAAGAGCACTTCTTAGGACTTAGTTTAAGACCAGCGCCAGCTATTCTCTGGAAAACTTCTTCCAAATTACTCAGATGTTCGTCGAAGCTCTTTCCCAATACGATGATGTCATCCAGATACACCAAACAGGTCTTCCAGTGTAGTCCTTTGAGCACATGGTCCATTAATCTTTCAAAAGTGGCAGGAGCGTTGCATAACCCAAATGGCATTACCGTAAATTGCCATAGACCGTTGCCGGCACTAAACGCTGTCTTCTCTTTATCTTCTTCACTCACTTCCACTTGCCAATACCTGCTCTTAAGGTCGAGTGTTGAGAACCATTCTGTGCCAGTTAATGAGTCTAGTGTATTATCGATTCTGGGCAAAGGATAGCTGTCTTTCTTTGTGACATCGTTTAATCTCCGATTTTCCACGCAGAACCGCAACTGGCCATCTTTCTTCTTTACGAGTACTACCGGAGAGCTCCATGGACTTGCCGATGGTTCGATAACACCGCTTTCGCTCATTTCCTTAATTATTTGGCCAACAGCGTCACGGTTGGCTAATGGAACGCTTCGAGGAGCTTGACGAATTGGTCTTGCGTCACCAGTATCAATGCAATGTTTCACTACGTTGGTCCTGCCTGGTCTGTTGCCATCCTTGTCGAATATGTTGGAGTATTTGCGGATAAGTTGGCTGGCCTTGTACTTATACTTGTCTTCCAACCCTTGCGTCCATGCATTTATATCTTCCTCCATGACCTTGCTGCAAAAAGAGCCGATTCCAGATGAATCATTGCATTTGATGATGGCTTCTACCTCTTGACATTGCCCTAATACAATTCCTCTTGGAATTTTTACTGGTGATCTGAAGTCATTTAATATTCTCACTGGGATGTGTCTATTCTTTTGCGTCTTAGCCACGGTTTTATTTATTAAGTACGTCCGGTGTAGAATTTTGTGCTGCTTCGACAACCCACAATTTGTTTGTCCCACAATCTTCATTAATTTTCGCCCAAAAAATTGCTTCTGACTTTGGTGGAATCAGTTCACTGCCTTCTAAGACCACTTGTTTGCTGCTGTATGTGGAATCATAGCCAATGCTTAGTGGTACTTCCAAGTTCTTATACTCCATAAACATGTTATTCAAGTCGATCTTGATACCTTTATTCATCAAGAAGTCCACTCCTATGCTTACCTCATCTACAATCTGCGCGACTATAAAACTGTGTAACACCGTCACATTCCCGATTGTTACCTCACATGTTACTTCTCCCACTACTTGGGTATCCTCACCAGTCGCCGTTTTCAATATTGCTCCAGGTAATGGTCTCACTTCTTTAGCGATCAGGTCAGTTCGAATGATGGAATGTGATGCGCCCGTATC
Organism: Neoceratitis asiatica; assembly: GCA_030068015.2. NCBI lineage: Eukaryota > Metazoa > Arthropoda > Insecta > Diptera > Tephritidae > Neoceratitis > Neoceratitis asiatica. The sequence continues at coordinate 58,432,983 of CM061524.1, read as the reverse complement.
CACTGGTAATATTCGCGCTCGTCCATCCACATATCCACCAATAGTAATGTTGCTCGTTTTTCTGTCAATTTGCGAGACGGAGATTATGGGGCATTCAATTGCAGGAACCAGCATACGCCCCTTTAGACTGGCTCGTTTTAGTTTAACGACTGAGAAGTTGATGGTTTTTCCGTTTGCGCCTTCCTTCCTGTATGCTGGAACCCGTTTTGCATTCGCGTGCGAAGTGACCAGGCTTTCCACATTTAAAGCATTTCCCAGCCTGATTTTTGCCACCAGAACGATTCATTCCTTCTAACGACTTCAGAGTTCTCAATATTTCGGTCATCACATCCGCTGTTTCAACCTCCACTTTATTGACTTTGTATGTTGGTCTGCTTATGAGTGCCGCCGATTAACGTGTTTGAGCATACGCCACTGTTTCAACGAATGTCAACTTTGGATTCGCAATGTCTCTCGCTTGGTGTAAACGTCTTTTATGCCGCTGATGAATTTTTGTATTTTCACCATTTCGAGATGCTCACCCGATGCGTCTCCGATGGCTAAATAAGCCAATCTCTCAATTTCCGAAGCATATTCCTGTAGAGATTCGTTGGGTTTCTGGTCGCGCTTTTCTAGCTCCATCTGGTAAATTTGTCTTCTGTGTTCGCTACCATAGCGTCTTTCTAGGGCTCGCATCAATCCGTCGTAATCATTTCTCTCATAATCAGGTACAGTTTGCAAAAGTTCTGCCGCAGGTCCTTCCAACGCAACGAATAGTGCAGCAGATTTTTCCTCCGTGCTCCATTTATTTGTTTCAGCCGTCTTCTCAAACTGGAGCTTGATGACTTGGAAGGAAATTTTTCCGTCAAAAGATGGTGTTTTTACCTTGGGAGCGTTCACTGAAGTGGTTGGACGATTTAACTGCAAATCCCGGAAACAACCTTCCAATGTGTTGACTTTGGCTTCAATTAACTCTTCTATTTTTTCTTGCCGACCTTCCAATTTGTTCACTTTGGTCTCAATTAGCTCCTCTATTTTGTCTTGTCGCTCCTCGATTTGATCCTGTCTTTCCTTAAGTTCCGCATTGGCTCTCACCAGATTTTGCTGTATTTGTGCCATTGTTCCTTCTAATCCATCAAACTTTTCCGACAGCCTAGCATCCTGTGCATCCATCTTTTGTGATATGCTGGCATCGATTTGTGACATGTTCGCGTTCATTACAGACATATTTTGTGAATTACGGGCATCCTGTGCATCCATCTTTTGCGACATGTTGTCATTGATTTGTGAAATTGATGGCTGCTCTAACTCCTTCGCAGAATCAATAGCCTCCTCCTTGTCAATATCCTTCAAGGATACATCTTCATCCTCGCGACGGAATTCGTATTGGTTCAAGTCGATACCTTCAACTTCCATTGCTTCCCGCAGTCTCGATTGCAGCTCTGCCTTATTTCCTGTTGTAGACAATCCTCGGTTTGCCAACTCCTTCTTGAGAGGAGGTATCGTCAAATCTTGAATCTTCACCATTTTTCAATAATTATCCTTTGGAATTTATTTAACAATCCCACTTCTGACACCAATTGTTACGATCTTGCTGATTAACCTCGATGATTTCCTTAATCTTTCGGGTACGACCTCTGGATTGTTAAATAAAATCGCCAACTTAATTTGCAGTCTCTTTATTTATAAAGACTTAATTAATGTCCTTTTAATTATTCGGTAATTCACAATTCAATTACAATTTACGTTACTATTTACAATCACTTGTATACAACTTTCACAATGTACTGTTTTTATTACTTTACTGTAATGTAATCTCCACGAGCTTAATTCACAACTGATTCACGACTGATTGCTGACTGACTCTCTGCAGTCGTGTGTCGCCCTTATATACAACTCCCGGTTGCTCGCAACCAACCGTCTAGAATAATCGAATCTCTCTCTTTACGAATGTTCTCGAATTCGCTTTAGAACATGCCAGCATCGGCTCCTCTCTTTCATCTGTCATTCGCTTCGCATTTTCGCCACACTGCCCTCCACCTAAGTCTGATCGTCCCGATCAGACACATTTGCTGTTCCAAACGCAGCAAGCCTCTCTAGGTGGACCACTTTCATCTTGCTTCCTGGTCTCCCAACATTCTGGACTCGATACACTGCGTCATTTAGCCGTTTGATTACCTTATATGGACCATCCCAAACGCATTGAGGTTTTGGGGACAAACCCCTCTTCCGTTGTGGACTGCACAGCAACACCAAATCTCCACTTTGGAAGCCTTCAGAGTTCATCGCTTTGTCATACCTGGCCTTCAATTTGTAATGGCTTCGTGATTTTGGCCCTTTAGTTGCACTACACTCCTCGCAGTTAGCAACCCACTCAGCAATCGATTGACGACTACCAACCCTATAGAACCCCTGTTTGATCTTCTCCAGCATTTTCTTAATGCCTAGATGCTCTCCACTAGGACCATAGTGGAATTCCTTAAGAATATCCAGAATTCTTAACCTCGGAACTACTATTAGCCTTCCAGAGCACTGGCCATCTTCACTTTCCCATACTCTATGCAAACAGCCAGATATCAATTCTAAACTGTTCCATTGTGCCCAGTATGCTTTCGCGATGGGACTTTCCGCTGCCATTTGTTCTTTACTTGGCCGTTCACCTCCAATCCGTGCATTACCAATTCCAAATCTGGGTCTTCCTGCTGACATTTCCTTAAATGGCTTGCCTCCTACTTTCCTGCTCGTGTAATTGTTATTCGCCGGACGTCTATTATGCCCTCAGCTTTTGAGCATCGTTTGCGTCGTCTTTCCTCTGTGTTGGAGCCCGACTGGCATTCGCGTGCGAAGTGACCTGCTTTTCCACAACTGAAGCACTTCCCAACCTGATTCTTGACACCAGAACGATTCATTCCTTCTATCGACTTCAGAGTTTTCAATATTTCAGTCCTCACATCTGGCGTTTCTCCCTCCAAATGCTTCGTTTTGAAGGCTGGCTTACATAGCTGTGCCGTTGTTTCGCGTGTCTGAGCATACGCAACAGTTTCAGCGAATGTTAACTTTGGATTCGCATAAGTCTCTCGCTTGGTGTACACGTCTCTAATTCCGCTGATGAACTTCTGAATTTTTACTCTTTCGATATGCTCACGCGATGTGTTCCCAATGGCTAAATGAGCCAATCTCTCGATTTCAAAAGTATATTCCTGCAGAGATTCGTCGTATTTTTGGTCACGCTGTTCCAGCTCCATCTGGTAAATTTGCCTCCTATGCTCGCAACCATAGCGCCTTTCCAGGGCTCGCATTACTGCGCCATAGTTATCCCTCTCATATTCGGGAATAGTCAGCAAAATATCCGCTGCAGGACCTTTCAACGTAACAAATAGCGCAGCGGATTTTTCCTCGATGGTCCAATTATTTAACTCAGCCGTCTTCTCGAACTGGATTTTGAAGATCTGTAATGGAGCTGTGCCGTTAAAGGATGGCGCTTCTACCCACGGGCCGTTCATCGATCTGGCTGGCCAATTCAATTGCAAATCTCGGACACGTCGCTCGAGCTCGTTGATTTTGGTCTTAATTAGCTCCTCTATTTTGTCTTGCAAATTGAAGGCCAGGTATGACAAAGCGATGAACTCTGAAGGCTTCCAAAGTGGAGATTTGGTGTTGCTGTGCAGTCCACAATGGAAGAGGGGTTTGTCCCCAAAACCTCAATGCGTTTGGGATGGTCCATATAAGGTAATCAAATAAATGACGCAGTGTATCGAGTCCAGAATGTTGGGAGACCAGGAAGCAAGATGAAAGTGGTCCACCTAGAGAGGCTTGCTGCGTTTGGAACAGCAAATGTGTCTGATCGGGACGATCAGACTTAGGTGGAGGGCAGTGTGGCGAAAATGCGAAGCGAATGACAGATGAAAGAGAGGAGCCGATGCTGGCATGTTCTAAAGCGAATTCGAGAACATTCGTAAAGAGAGAGATTCGATTATTCTAGACGGTTGGTTGCGAGCAACCGGGAGTTGTATATAAGGGCGACACACGACTGCAGAGAGTCAGTCAGCAATCAGTCGTGAATCAGTTGTGAATTAAGCTCGTGGAGATTACATTACAGTAAAGTAATAAAAACAGTACATTGTGAAAGTTGTATACAAGTGATTGTAAATAGTAACGTAAATTGTAATTGAATTGTGAATTACCGAATAATTAAAAGGACATTAATTAAGTCTTTATAAATAAAGAGACTGCAAATTAAGTTGGCGATTTTATTTAACAATCCAGAGGTCGTACCCGAAAGATTAAGGAAATCATCGAGGTTAATCAGCAAGATCGTAACAATATGCTTAATTTTAGTACAAATGATGAATTCACATTGATATGACTGTCTTTAACTAGAGGAACAGATATACGAAATAAATTTTGTTATGAACACAGCTGTGATATGTTTCATAACGTTCTCATTTGACATTTAATTGACAATTATTTTAATTGTGGTTGTTTATATATACATCCAGAATTTCATCGAAAGCCGGTCGTATATAAAATTTATCTCTAAGGACATGGATTATGAATTAGAATTGATTGATTCGTTATCAGCACTGGCTTACGAAGGTCCATGCCTTAAAGCAGAAGGACTAACAAAAGCTTTAGAAGGTGGGCCACGAGATGTGGATTTTCGTGAATTGGTAGGTTGGTTAACAGACGAGTTGCATGTTTTGCGAAAAACCGATGAGCATGTGGCTGCTCTGCAAGATCCAAGTGAATTTGCATTGGAACTTTCTGCAATGTTGAAAGAACTGGGCTGTCCATATCAGTATTTTGTAGCAGGGCCACTATCTGAAAGATACCAATCACGAGAAGCGTGCGCTCAACTACTCGATTACCTTTCAACGGAGTTAATGGCCACAAAAATGGCTTATCGGGTGCGTCCCGCTCAGCAATCTCAGCAATCATATATTATACCCAAGTCGGAAACAAATACAGCACGTTGCTTGGAACAGCTTTCACGTGATTTGTGTTTGGAAAAACCTCCAGCGAATGTAACGCCAAAAGCCTTTTTTGATAAACTCAATTTTAAAGTTGAAGAATTTAAGCGGCAGGCTAAACCAGGTGTATTAAGTGAACCCTTACTGCGTTTGGCAAAGCCTCTATCAAATGCACAATGGAAAAAACTTGAGGCAATTCATGCCGATTTAGATGCGGAATATAACATGCGTAGACAAATGTTGCTTACAAGGCTGGAAGTAACGATACAGAGTTTTCAATGGTCCGATAAAATGAGATCAAGAGAAAATGAAATCGCTAGTATTTATGGAAAGAAAATGCAAGAATTGGAGCCTTTACGATATAGCAAAGAAGATACCACTATTGTAGCATTATTAGCTTCACGTGCTGATTTGGCTATTATCGAGAAAACAAGTTCAGCGCAAGTACGCAAAAATACAGGTTGCAAAATACAGAAACATGTAATGGGAAGTGTGCCAGATCGGGGTGGACGAGCGCATGAACATGCTCCTCCACCACCGGAAATGCCTTCGTGGCAGCAACAACGTGCTTCTGGACCAGCAGGTGGCAACATGCGCGGCGGCAGAGGTGGAAGTGGTGGCTTCGGCGGTGGCTTTGGTGGTGGTAGAGGTGGAGGTGGAGGTGGCGGAATAGGCGGTGGCGGTGGTGGCCACTGGCAGCAATACTCGAACTCACCACAACAACAACGTCAACCTCAAACATACGACCAACGTCAATCATTCGATCAAGTAAGTATTAATTTGACATTATAAAGCAAAACTTAGTTGTTTTTTTGGTCCACATATTAAGTAAATCGCCTTTTTTGGCAGGGTCGGAATCAGAATTGGGTAAGTGGTACCGGACGTGTACAAGGTACTGGCTGGTCCCAGAACGCTAGCAATGGAGGTAATTTTCAAGGAAACGGACGTGGTGGCGGAGGTGAGAACTCTTACCGAGGACGCTCAAATTACAATCGAGGAAGTGGAGGTCGTCGTTAACATAGAACATGTGGAAACTTATAACTCGAACTTACAATCGAACCATAATTATTGTGTTATACATGTCTGCTAATTAATTAATTATAATATATAAATATGAGTTAATCCGATTTAGAGTTAATCGTTTATTTCATTTTATGATGCTGAATATAGAAAGGTGCATTTTATTGAAATCTGTTTAGCTCAGAATCTAAGAATGGCATTTATTAATGGGCATTACAGCTTAATTTGAACGTTACTAAGATTTCGATTTCCATTTTTACACATTTATTCAAACTTAGTAGCGACTTACCTTTATCTTGAACTTAACAGCTGTGGGAATATCGAAAATGCAATAAAATTCCCTGTAACATACTCCGGAAAAATTTCTACTTTGCTTCAATTATAATAAGAGTTTTCAATGCAAGAAAAGATAATCTATCATTAAAAAAAAATTTTTAACGACTAGAAATCAATTTCGGAATATTTTTAATAATATTAAAAAGATAGTTTATTTTTAGTTTGAAATGTTTCGAAGTCGACATCAAAAAGGTTGTTTTTCTGTGTTTTACAGCTTAGGCAGCAGCCCTTTGCAATTTTGGTCCACACATGTATGTACATATTTTGGTATTCGGATTTTTGTAAGAAAATGCTAGCTTCTATCTTTCCAGATACAAAATGGTTATGTCAAACGTGTCGTGGATGAGGATGTCAAGTCTGTTGTCATGGAGATTATGGGCTCAAATGTTTCCACCACCTACATTACAGGACCAAGAGATCCTAAAATGTCCTTTGGCATAAAACTGCCATTTCTAGTTCTTCTTATTAAGAATTTACACAAGTACTTTACCTTTGAAGTAAAGGTAAGTATAAACTTTTAATATACGTAAATGCAGAAATGCTTAATAATTTTCTTTGACGTTTCTACGATAGATTTTGGATGATCAACGTTTTATGCGACGTTTTCGCGTTTCAAATTTTCAGAGTAAAACATCTGTGAAACCTTTCTGTACAGCTATGCCGATGGGCATGTCTCCGGGATGGAATCAAATACATTTCAACTTGGCAGATTTCACGCGTCGAGCCTATGGCACAAATTATATGGAGACTGTTCGTCTACAGATTCACGCGAATGTACGAATAAGACGTATTTATTTTACAGATCGTCTCTATTCCGAGGAAGACCTTCCGAACGAGTTTCGGCTAGTATCCAAGCCAGCCGAAAGGAGAAAGCATCCGGATTATACAGTGCCCGCTGCCCGCCCTCCATCACCAGCAAAATCAGCTGCCACAACCGAAAGAACAATTTCACCGGGTGGTGAGCCTTCAGCAACTGAACCTTCCGAGGCGGCTACTGACGTTGCCGATACTGAAAAATATTATTAGCTACGTATATTTTTACTAGCGGCTACATATTCAAATTAATGTCATATCATTTTATTTTATAATATACTAATATATTTGGTCTATTGCATACCATCCATTATATTTGACCTAGAAAATCGTTTATTCGCCTTACGAATTTGATCTAAATTTATATTTTTTTAAGTAATTTATATAATGAAAATTATTGAAATCGATAAGTTTCCGGCAGTTACTGCCGATTGCTATTCTCAAGGGTAGCATCGCTACCGAAAGCTTGAACTAGCAAATCCTTTTCAGCATTTTTCAATGCACTATGGTACTCAGTGATTTCTAAAGCTTCCCACTCAGCTTTAAAAGCGGCTTTTGGATCCTGCGGCATGGTCATTGCGGCACCGGTCATGGCATCAGCTTGCGCTTGAGTCTGATCAGCTTGATTATTCTCACCAAGTACTAGTGTATAAATTGAACGCAAGCCGAATACATTCAAAAAATACCAAGAAGCTGATGACACCCAAGCAGCATCAAGAGACGCCAGCTCCACACCACGTTGTAGCATTGGTTTAAAGCGTAATGTCAGAGGAAAAGGCACTTTGGTGGTGACGAATCCTGAGAACATCCAATTTATCCATCCACCGATAATCACCATAGGCAAGACGTTAATGAAGTTTCCTTTTACCATATCTGTTAGCATAGCTGTGGAGTTTTGAGCTACTGGTGCGCGCTTTTGCGTTTTGAAGTACCCCGTTTCTTCGTGGTTGAAAAAGTTTTTTCGCATAGCAAACGAGTGAGCAGTGAGATATTTACCATTCTCTCGTAGAAGACGCGCACGAATCATAGCTTGACTAAAGTAAAAGAAACATATTCAAATACATCAACTCTTAGATAAACAGTTTTAAATTCGACTTGCCTGTCTTGGACTTGTGTAATTTCGGCCTTCTTTTGTGAGGATATCAGCACAGAGACGTAGTGACGGATAATACCAACAAAAAATGTTATTAGCACTATGGGTAGGAATACCCAGACACGTATATTAGGATCGATGAGTAGCTCCGTCATCTTTTAAAGATGATGTATACAAAATATGAATATTTTAATACACCTATTTGCTAGAATGTGGAAAAACTTAATTTTTTCCTTGAAGGGTAATAAATTGCTAATAAAAAGTGACGGAATTACTGACAGCTGTTGAGCATTGCAGTTCACAATGAGTTCAATGATATCAAATAAGAGGTGGGTGCTTTTCAATAGAAATTAACCAGAAGAAAATTTCTGAGATCGCAAAAGGTTTCAGAAACAAAACTACCTCAATCAAAACAAATTTTTATAATGAACTAAAAAGTTATTTTTATATAATTGGTGCTTTATAACCATTGAAGATTTTTCAGTCGAGCTACTTTTCCTACAAAATATATCCAGCGTAGTACTAATCCACCTAATTTAATAACCTTAATAAACGAATACAACACCAGTGATCGGCTGTTATCTTGTATGTTGGAAAATTTCATGTGACCCGAGCTCACCTTATATTGATCCTTTTCAGAAAGTTTACCCCAAAGTGACGGCAACCCTGTAAGTGCTTGTTTATTTATTAAATTTGACATTACACATTGATTTTTAAATCAAAACTCACAGAAGTTACTCGGGGAAAAATTTTATTTTTTAATATTATTAAATAGTCGATTACTTAAAGGTATTTGTGGAATTTTTTGTCAATTTGTTAATTTTGTTTGTTGTTTTGGCCAGAATTTAAAATGGACAAGAATGAGAGGCCAACGACTCCTCAGCCTGCTCCTGAACAACAGACAGCCGATGCATCATCCACCGCCACAAATCAGCAGACATCTGCGCAACCTCAATGTAAGAGATCCCGTCCCGATCTTAGTTCACTGCCCACTCGCCAATATTTAGATCAAACTGTCGCCCCTATTTTATTGCATGGCTTACAAACTCTAGCACGAGAGAGACCGCCGGATCCAATTAGTTTCTTGGCGGCATACTTACTCAAAAACAAAAATCGTTGTGAGGAAGCGATTCCGGAAAATGTTTAAATGAAATCATAGTAATATATTGTTGTCAGGATAATAATAAAAATTTAATATGAAGAATCATATTTTACATATTTAGACTGTATTTTTTTTTTTTTTTTTTTTGAATTATCCTATGTCATTCATACAGTGAGGGTGTATGTACAAATACATGAATGATATTTATAACTTATTGAGCGAATTTTATTCATCCATTTCTGTTTCGCTGACACCAAACATTCCAGCCAATAGGCAACCGTAATTTATAGCATTGGCAGCAGTTATTTCGCTTGGCGGTGATATTGGTCCGTCGTCCCCTTGATATATGTACGGTAGGCGCAATATCCAATATGCACTCTGTGTTAATTTTGGTGGATTTGGCAAGCCCATACTAAAGATGTACTCTCGTTCGCCAGTTCGAACCTGGGTAAATGAAGTTAAAAACGTTGCAGCATTCATAGGAAAAATAAAACAACATCACGTACCTTCGGGTCGAGCATAACATTGACCGGAGCCTTTGGTGTTACCACGTGAACACGCATCAATTGCGCTACATCTGCCTTGTGCGATCGTGAAGGACATGGAAAATACAAAGGCATATTGTTGTAGACTATCTTACTGCCACTATCGCGCAATATACCTTTAATAGAAAAATTATATATAATACGTATTTGTGAAAAATTTATATTAATTACCTGAACCACCGCGTAAAACCTTATCCGCTGAGCTCATCATAAACCTATGACCCCGCGGACATTCATATTCACAGCCGACAAATATCTTTAAAATAAATACTTCGCCCATTTTTCGAAGGCGTGATTTTTCATAGGCCCAGGAAGCAGAATGTTCCAGGCGCACATGTACATCCCAAGGTAAAAGGAAATTAGCACCCGAAAGAAAGCCACTTTGGAAATGTTCAAGTAAACCAGTATTATGGCTATAAACAGAACTAGGACCAACACAAACTAACGACCAACTAGGAAAACGAGGTAATAAACCGAGTGGTGACTCCGTATGGACCATACCCGGCAAATATTCAGTGGTAGATGGCTGCCTATAAATACTACGTTCTTTCTCGTCTGCTTTTATGTCGTCCTTATCCTTTACTTGGATAACTAATTCGTTCATCGATTCTTCAGAACTTTGTCCATCAACATCAGCAGCGATTTTATCCAATTCATCCGAGGTGACCAAACTTAAATTTGTATGCGTACCTTGTGAAGCAGTAAGTGGCTGAGAACACTCATCTGAACCGAAGGAATTAGCTGAACGCATATCATGACGATCAATATCCAATATGCACTCTGTGTCAATTATTGACAATTTTGGAAATGCCAGTTCAAACTCCGCAGCTCTGTAAAAATTTAAATATGATAATGTTACTAACAAAAATGTATAAAACGTTTTACGAACCTGTAGTCATTGATGGAAGGCTCAAAAACTGGAAAGTGTACTTTTTTCACTTTAGCACATAGGCTGCAATTGTTTGCCATGTATTCGTAGAACTCATAATTAGCGTGTCTTATCGTGTAAGGATCTTCTCTTCGTCCTTGCGTTCGTCCGCAATTACAAGTTGATATGAATACATGACCGCTGCTATGTTCTGAAGGCTCAGTAACTATATGTTTGGGCAGTATACACGGGTTTCCACGTAGACTCAATATTTCACATTGTTGTTTGCCATTTCTCCAGCACCGTTCACACATTTCACGCAGTTTATTTTCATTAATCGCCGTTTGGGTACCTCGCGCATATTTCATATACAGTGAAACGGCTTCCTCGACCTGCAAAAACAATTTCAGCTAAATATATTAAAGTTTACCATGTCTTTGTTTCAACTTACCAACTTTTTATGTACTGTGCTGCTATAGTGCGTTAATGTAGGATTGTTATACATGGCAAAAGCTTTTTGCAAACCGGTATCACAGCAAGCATGGAAGAATCTGGAATATTTTTTAGATATACTTTAGAAGATTAAATAGCTGAATAACTAAATTATACAAATTACTCATCATCGATATCCATTATTTTGTTGAAATTCTCTAAGTAAGCTTTCTACAACAAAAAAAAAATTCAAATAGCGATACATGTGATTCTTAGGTAGTTTACTGATATTTTATTACTTACATAATCTCCATCGTTTGCTTCAAATTTAGGATTGTCTGGATTTTCAATAAAAATTCTATGCAGTAAATTAAATGTTTCGTACCAAGCTTTAGCTGGTAGTATCTAAAAGAAAATGCTTTTAATTTCTACTTGCAATTTTTATATGTAATCATACCATACCACAAAGTGATTTTTGCCTTTAAACTTTGTTGAACTATCATCAAAACCCATTTGAAGGGCCTCATTGACATGATCCATTAATAAATCCATAAAATTACGCTTTTTGAGAAAAGCTTCTTCGGTGGATGAGTGAATGCGTTCTAGATTGCATTGTGTCAACGGTTTACCAAAACCCTATGAAAAATTTATGATGTTAAAATCTTTTCGAATAGGAATGCACATACATATATATGCGAAAAGCTTTAAATACTTTGAAAGGTCTCAAATCTTCGAGATCATCTTCATCCTCTTCCTTAAAATTTGGTTTTTCTAAAAAGTTTTGTAACAACGATATTGATTTCAGCAATGGGTCTTCACGCAAATGGATGTCGGTGTTGTAATAAACAAAGCGTTTATTGCTCGGTATAGAAAAAAGTGACATTGCGCTGTGAATAAGTGAATTTAATCAAATTATTTTCGAAATATATATGTTTTTTTAAGAACGAACCTGTTGTTCGTGATAATAAATTCATTACGTAACATTTTGTATATGCTATCCTCCACTTCAAATTCCAGTTTCGAAATACATTCGCTTGTTTTTTCTAAAAAACGATGGTAAAACAGTAATTTAAAATGAAAGGAAATTTTAAAACTACTTTTCGTTTAATTTACCATAACCATCAGGGTAGTTTTCAAAAAGAAATAATATCCGTGGTGAACACAAACGTGCGGATTTTCCCAAAAACGTTCCAGTATTCGAATTTTTAACCAGCTTTGGTAAAAACTTTAATATGTACTTGTCTCTATTAAAAAAAAAACACAATTTAAACAATACTTTTTTCAAAATGTTCACAGTACATACCTTATAATTTTAAGTGCTCTAAATATCATCAGTAAGGATGCATCGAATGTGACACTTAGCTCAACAAAAACGATAATGTGACAAACCTGTGTCGCAAAGAGCAACATGCGTGCAAAGCGGTTACGCACACGCTGGTTGAATAATAAAAAATGTCCATAGGTATTTTGGGCTAATTCCTCTTCAAGCATTTTTTGCATACATGCCACATCGAACGTTGTTTGAAAGTGTAAAAATAATATCGACTTCTTACGATTATAGTAGAATTGAATGGTGCTCTAATGAAGAAATTCGGATAGTGAATCACAGACCATAAATAAAAGATGTTGCCTTACCTCCCGAGGTTCATGTTCCAGCATACTCGGGTGACTATCCAACACACCTATAGCTACCATTTTATTGCAATCTGAAAATGCCGACTTTCCTATTACTCCAACCACTACCAAATTTTCCTCATTGTGAAAGAGAAGATCCCTGGATAAATGATTTTTACACATTTTATTAATATTAAAATCTTTAAAAGTAAACATACGCTAGCTCTGTGGGTATATCTGGAAACGTCCAACTTTGATACTCAGGCATTATAAATCTCCACTCGGAAATTTGGTAAATTCTTTTATATTCTATATTTACGAGTTTTCATGTATTTAACAGTTAGCAATTGTTTTCATGAAAATCAACAGCTGATGAACTGTAATTCACAACGGTGCTGTTCGCTATACTACTAAATTGTACAAATTCGTTTACAAAAAAAAAGTTTTGCTGATTAAGTAATGTCAAATAGAAACAAATTACTTACGTGGCGTTTTAGCTTGGCGAGCAGAGCCTTAAAACTTTGAAACATTACCCATTCAATTATTTTGTTTCAAATATTAAAAAACCTTATATTTAGTAAAAATTGCATTCGCTGTAAAATTAGAACATGAATAAACATTTTATATAGACCAAAATTTTATTCATGTATTTGGTACTACCATATAATAACTAACCTCAATGTGTGCAAATAAATAAATTTAATTTTCCATTTCTTATGCTTGGAAGTTGGTAAGTTAACATCTATGCAAAAGTTATTCTTAAAAAATCTCGATAACGAACTATCCAGTTAGTCAATAAACAAGAATAATCGATTTCTTGTCACAGTTGTTAAACGTGTTTATCAGTCTCTAACTTTTGTCTAACATTCCCATCTCTTTTTTGGTGAAAAATAAAATTTTTGCTTATATTATAAATTACAATATACCTGAAACGACGAAATAATTAAAATAAAAAGACAAAATGGGGTGTGATGGTGGTACGATACCGCGTCGGGATGAGCTCGTAAGAACGGCTAAGAAACCTGAGCAGGTATACATCTTTAATTTCTATAAAATATGCAGGAATTGTTTTAATTTTTTTTTTAATTCTTTTTATAGAAAGACAAGGATGCCGAAAGGGAATTTAGATGGCTGCATTGTGCTCTCACTCAGCAACGACTACAAGAACCAATTGTTGTGTGTGGTCTTGGACGTTTGTATTCAAAACAAGGGGTAATAGAACAGTTGCTGGAAAAGGAAAGGATGCCCGAATCGGTGAAGCATATTCGGAGTTTGAAAGATATTAAAACATTAGTTTTAACACCAAATCCAGCTTTTACAAATACAGATAAAACCGAAGGACTACTTGATAGTCGTCATGCCCCGTACATTTGTAAGTTAACAGGCCTTGAAATGTCGGGCAAATTTCGCTTCGTGGCATTGTGGTCTTGTGGCTGCGTAATATCAGAGCGAGCTCAGAAGCAAATCAAACGTGACGATAACGGCGGTAGTACATGCCCACTGTGCTTAGTACCCTTTGGCATTGAAGATGTAGTAGTGCTTAACGCTAGCGAGGAAGAATTTGAATTGATGCAAGCAAAAATGGAAATGCGAAATACAAAACGAAAAGCAGTTAAAAAGCTTAAAAAGGAAGGCAAGGCTCTGTCAACAGCAAACATAAGCAGCTCTTCAAAGCTAAAAACTAGTATTGTTGCATCAAAAGAGGAATTGGATTGCGATAATTCTGTAGTAAAGGGACCTGTAGAAAAGAAGGAAAAACCAAAACCAGAAGAAGCCTCTACCAGCAAAGCCGCAGCCTCCACGAGCAAAGCTTTAGCATGTGAACAAAAAATGAAACTGGTTGCTAACTTAAAACGTTCCACTGCGACAGAAGAGGCTTTGGAAGATCCAGAATTGAAACGCTTAAAAACAAACTATAGTGTTGCAAGAGATCCCAAAGCAAGTGATGTATTCAAGTCCTTGTTTACGACACATAAAAGTGAGAAGGAACAATCCCGCGCACATTGGGTTACTTACAATCCTTTTTATAATTAGTTTCACTCCATAATATATTACATAAGCTGTTTTATTGAAAATTTTGAATAAAACTTTTAGGCAAACGTTTACCTTAATATGTTTAGTTTTTAAGCAAAGAAATTAAAAAAATGTATAAACAATACTGAATTGCTACAGGTAAAAAATGTCATCAAATATGCATAAGCACTTGCATACTACTTCAAAGATTTTTGTATCATAGGCATTTTTAACATAAAAATAAAATTGCGTGATACAAGCCTAATATAAATGTATATTAATATAGTAGTTTGTCTAAAAATAATTTTTATCGCGACATATTTCTTGGTTCATTCTTCCGTTTCTACTTCTTCCTCAGCACCATAATGGTCGAAAGCATCTGGATCGAATTCCTGCTTTACAATTTCTAAGCATTCCATATTTCGATTATTTTCAAATTCCTCATCCGTTTCAGTAATACCATATTTCTCATCATTGATAGCTGTTTCCCCATCCACTTCCTTAATATCTACATCCATGGCCATCTGCGGTAATAACTTGCTATTTGTGGAGCGTAACATCAGTTGTAATTGATGCATATATTGCTGTTCTTGCATACGACGTTCTTCTTGGCTTACATTATCCGATGATATTTGCATTTGTTTTTCAGTGCTTCCTATTCCATTATTAAGCAATACAGAGTGCTTTTGTGTTACATGTAAAGCTAATGAGTTTACATTCTTATGCAGTGCTCCGCATACTATACAAACCAATGTTTCTTGAGAATTCGTCGCATCAACTGATTTACTAGACACATCGTTGATCTCATTTGATGCTGGAGTATTTTGTTCAGCGGTCTGATGAGCCTGTATATGTTTGTTTAAGTATGCTTGCTGACTATATGATTTGCCACATATATGGCATGGAAATGATTTTTCACCCATATGAATTTTCATGTGCACACTTAAGCTTGATGCCTGTGTAAAAGCTTTCTCGCAGAATTTGCATTGGAAAGGTCGTTCGCCAGTATGAATGCGCATATGTATGCCAAGACTGCCGGATTGCGTGAAAGAACGATCGCAAAGCGAACAAGTGAAGGGCTTTTCGCCCATATGGCACTTCATATGTTGTACCAGCTCAGAGGATGTGCGAAACGCTTCACGACAAATTGAGCATTGATAAACAAGCTGTTGAGTGTGCATTTGTAGATGTTTCTCAAGCAAGTCTTCTTGCTTGAAAGATTTATCACATTCGGGACAGTTAAAAATTTCAGCATCATCGTGTGATTTTAAATGTAACACCAGAGAGCTGGAGTTTATAAAACCTGTAAAAACAATTTCATGAATTTCTATGTAAACAAAGACCGAAAATAGGGAAAATACCTTTATCGCATAAATGACATTGATGTGGTTTCTTTATGGAGTGAGATCGAACGTGTACCATTAGGCTACTAGATTGCGTAAAAGCCTATGAATGATTGAATATATTAAGTTATTATTTTTTAATGACAAAGTATTCAACTCATTAGACTTACCTTTGGGCACAGTTCACATTTATAAGGTTTCTCCCCACTGTGTATCCTAATGTGAGTATTCAAACTGCCGATGTGCGTAAAAGTCTTTTCGCATATAGCACATTGAAAAGGCTTGTTAGTTATGTGACAGCGCACGTGCTTGGAAAGGTCGCCAGCATTTTGAAATGAGGCGTCACAGTGGGCACATTGAAAGCATTTCTGTTCGCCACTTGTTAACGCAGCTAGTTGTGCATTCTGTGCCGCACTACGTCTACCTCTGCCCGGTTTATAAGATACCGCCACGTTATTTGTTTGAATTGATGGTGCTTGTATTAAGTTATCAACGTCTGCCGGTTTAGAATTGATTAATATAATCGAAGTAGACTCACGCGGGTCAGCAGTTTTTAATTTAATCATTGGAAATTCAGATTCACTAGGCGAACTTGATGAGCTTGTTGAATCACCTCCAACAACCTCTTCATAAACGGCTGTTGGCACGGTATTCATGCTGACTGTGGTCATTTGTGTGTTTTCCTCTTCATCTCGGCTATTACAATTGTTTGATTTGGAATTAGAAGTGGATGAGCTATCACTTGAGCTTTCGGATGAGCTGCTCGAAGTATCATCATCGGAATCCGAATCGCTATCCGAATCATCATCTTCATCGCCACCTAAATCGACTATTTCACAAACTGGTTCAAGTACCCAACTGTAATCTTGCTCGTCATCGTCGGATGCGGTTTTATCCTCTTCCTTGACCTCTGGTGGTTGTGGATGTTGGCTGTTCATGTGTTGATAAAGTATATAAGGATTCACAAAAAATGCAGGGCAGCACATACAATGAAATGTTAAATCAGGTGGTGGCGGAAACTGTTCTGTCTTGTGTGTAGGTGTAACCGAAACGGATAAATCTTTTAAGGCAGGTATTATAGGCGTTATGGTTAATGGAAGGTCCATGTTTAACTGAACTGACATTGTATTGTTGTGAACGGAATTTGATTGCATATATGTCGTTAAATAAGGCTATAAGAAAATATTCAATTTATTATGTACATATGTAATATCAGTTATGTATTTTCTTCAAGATTTCTTAATAAATCATTATTACAAACCTGCTTATTGAATTGGTAGTCTTTAACAAGCACTTCCCAGAAAGTTATCTTTTTACCATTTTCTTCCAATTAAAAACTTGTTATTTGTCTTCGACTGCATTAAAGGGCAATTTTATCTTCCATTCGTCATTCTTATTTTCCCTGCAGAAATTCAATTTTTCATAGTTTTTTTATTTCGCGCCCTATTTTATTAGTTTTCACTGAATTATTCTCAAAAACCACCTTTATTTATAGTACTTTTATGTAAAGTTTATTTTGGAACTACTATTGCAAAGAATTTGCGTAGGAAGGATAATTTTATTATAATCCATAGTTGCTTCCTGTGATTTTTGTTTTTGACAAGCGTTGCATGTCCGATTGCCCGCCGCCATTGTTTGTAGCTGTGTTCGTGTACCTTTGCAGTAAAAACTTGTTAAGCTATTGCCTCTGTGAGCGAAAAACAATATGAAATATTATACTCTTCTTATTTTAATTTTTATTATCAGAGAAGATTTTCATTGAAATACACAAAATTTTGTCTAAAAACTTTTAAAGCGACGGCAGAAGGAACATATTCACAGAATTTCGTGACATTTCGATTTATACGTTAGCACCACCAGCAATTTTTAAAGTTACCATTTAAAATGAATACCCCTCATGGTAGATTTGAATTGACATTTTCATATTTAGCGTCTCGATACTCCATTTTTAAATATTTGCGATTATAATTCTCAAGAAAATTGTCTGTAGAGGCACCAAATCGAAAGAAGTTGGCAATTTATTGCTTGAGATTTTGCTTGACATCTATTAGCTTCCATCAAATGTCACCTTTTCATTTCGATAGCAAAAATATCATTTATGGGAAAGCTTGTTGGTGGTAACTTCATTGATATTGTTACGATCTTACTGATTAACCTCGATGATTTCCTTAATCTTTCGGGTACGACCTCTGGATTGTTAAATAAAATCGCCAACTTAATTTGCAGTCTCTTTATTTATAAAGATTTAATTAATGTCCCTTTCATTATTCGGTAATTCACAATTCAATTACAATTTACGTTACTATTTACAATCACTTGTATACAACTTTCACAATGTACTGTTTTTATTACTTTACTGTAATGTAATCTCCACGAGTTTAATTCAAAACTGATTACTCTTGCAGTCGAATGTCGTCCTTATATACTTGTTTGCTGCTTGAAAACGAAACCCCTGGAATAATCGCGTCGTTTACGATAAACCTCTCGCTTACGATAATCGTCGTTTACGATAATCGCCTCGTTTACGATAATCGTCGTTTACGATAATCGCCTCGTTTACGCTCTAGAACGTGCCAGTTGTCGGCTCCTCTCTTTCATCTGTCATTCGCTTCGCATTTTCGCCACAATATTTTAAAGGATATTGCTAAATAAAAGTCGCCGACTAAGTTTGAAGTTTCTTGATTATAAAGAATTCACTCAGTGTTCTTTTTCAATCAATAACTGACAATTCACTTCACTATTTACAATCATTTATATAACAAACTTGCGCAATGAATTATTTTTACTTCACGGTAGTGTTAACACCAACGTTTTCACTTTACGACTTAATAGTCTTGCAGTTGTGATTCGCCCTTATATACTGCTCGTAACAAACGCCTGGAATGATCGAATTGTTATCGATAACGATTGTTCTCGATTCACACTCTAGAACATGCCAATTAATCGCTTCACATTTTCGCCAGATTGTGTTAAGTAATCAAGGTGCTCATATATAAAATCTCGCAATCAAATGCTTCTAATATAACAGCTGGTATGCAATGAATGAGTGACCGTGGAGATGTGGTGTTAATTGCTTTTTTCATTCTATTGTGCCTGCGTAAAGAAGCAGAGGAAATGAAGAAGCAATCAATAAGTTTTGACCGGTATTTATTTTATAGAAAGATTTGTAAGTGACCACAGCTTTTTTAAAGATTTTTTTTTTAAAATGTCACATAGTCCGTTCAGTGCATCCAAGCGAGGGCTCATTCAAATGAAACCACAAACGTCTAAAACACTATTATCGAAACAAAATACAAGTCAAAATGAGCTCTCAATATCGTTATTACCACAAGAAGTGTCGCGTATTCTGGGTCGACCGCAACGCCAATTGTCACATAATGAATCGGGCGCATTTTTTGATAACTTCAATATGACCGTTGGTGATGGAATGACTGCCAGTGAACGTTCTCTTTTGGATGAAACCCAGCACATTTCCTCGGTGAAGGAAAAAACAGATTTATTGTTTCCTCAATTTTTGGAAGTTTTGCAGGGACGTAACAATGATTCTGAAGTTTTCGATACTATACAGGATTTGATACAAAGCTGTTCGGGCGTTGCTGATGAATTACAAAAAACGCAGCTACAACTTGTCCCCACAGACAAAGGAAAAATTAAAAACTATGTATGGTTAGATCAAGAAATAAAAACCTGGAAGCTGTTATATGCCTTATACAAAGATCGTGTATTGATACAAGCTGAAGGCGGAGATTTAGATTGTGAGATGCCGCCTTTGGGTGGTTCTGAAAAGGAAGTTGTTGCACAACTGTATGCATGTACGTAGCAAAAAACATTAAATTATAATATGAAAATAATAAAAATGTGTGTGTGTTTTTTTTGTAGGCAATTCCACATTACGTGAGTACCAATTAATAGTCGACTGGCTTGAAGCTTGCTATGAGAGAAACGATTCACAACCCCAAGTCGGACATATAACAAACCGTGCAGTTGGTTGGGAAAATACACTATTTCAACTACAAAACCGCCGTGAAGTAGCATTTGGCACCGGCGTTGAAATCGTTAAATCGCTAGATCCAGATGCTCCTAATCGAGAACGGCGCCCACTTCATGCTCTGGATGAGGAGGATAATATGCGCTTATCACAAAATATATTTACAGAAATTCGGCAAGGACGCATTGATGAAGCTATGACACTTTGCAAGCTCAGTGGTCAAACATGGCGTGCTGCTATACTAGAAGGTTGGCGTTTACACGAAGATCCGAATTACGAAGCGCAGATAAATGCGCGAGAAAAACTACCCATTGAAGGCAACCCACGCCGTGATATATGGAAAAAATGCGCCTGGCTTATGGCCGATTCCAAAAAATTTGATGAATATACCCGCGCTATAGCTGGAGCTTTTTGCGGTCATCTTGAATCGTTAAAAGCTCTGTTAAATGGTTCGTGGGAGGATCTTCTTTGGGCATATCTTAAAGTACAAATTGATATACGTGTAGAAAGCGAAATACGGTCTTGCTGTATGAAGACTTACCATCAGTTGACGGACGGCTATTGGAATTCAAAAATGTCATTAGAGCAAATATTTGAAGAACTCTCAGTTTCTAACGATGCAGCTGTACGAGATTATGCCTACAGTAAAATAGGAATAATACAAAAATATTTAATATTGGATAACATCGGCGAATTGTTGCAGAACATGCGTCGCTGGATTGAGGGGTCGGATAATGTCAATGCTTCTTGGGAGGATCTCTCTCCGCATCTTTTGCGTTTCCTCACACATATTGTACTTTTCATGCGTCAAATTGGCCGTGTTGATAAAGAAGAAACAGCAGATAGTATTATTGCTGCTTACGTTGATTCATTGATAGAACGAGGAGACGCACAATTAGTTGCATTTTACACCGCTGCATTGCCTGCCAAGGCTCAAATATTATTGTATTCTAAGTTTCTTGAGCAGGTTAGAGAGTCTACAGCTCGCTATGCTGCCCTCACAGAGGCTATTAATGCCGGCCTTGATGTAGAGAATATAACACGTCATACAGTAAATACCATACGGCAACGAATGCCAAGGGACGTAGATGAAGCCAAAACAACGCATGGAAAACTTCAAGTTGGAGAAATTTCAACATTTGATCAACAGAAAATTAGTGCTTTAGAGTGGCTAACATTTTTACCAACACAACGCGGAGATCTATTATGGCAATCTAACGCAATGATACGCACATTCCTTGGTGAAAACAAATTGGAATGTGTGCGAGCCGTTTACGAACTAGTGCCACCAGATTCAATCTCGCAAATAATAAATATTTTTGGTTCGAAAGATAACTTACCATGTCGCGAAGAATGCAGCGTTAAGGAATATCTTAGTTATAAAGTTTACTTAGCGGCAATCGAAGGTTTTAACGACTGGTCACGTCTACTGCATAACCGGCCAAAGGAACCACATCTAGTGACGGCTGGTGCAAATTTTACCGAACGCATTGCATCGGAGCATAAAGAACAAGTTTATAGGGCGGAATTAAAGCGCTGGGAATCGAATCTGGAGGAACAAAATAAATGTAAGCTCAACAATTACGTAATTTTACTCTAATTAATTTCTTAACTTCTTTTACTAGTAACACGAGATGCACTCTTCAATATATTACTATTTCCCGAAAAGGGTTGGTTAATTGATCCCGACACTTTGAAAGATCCGGCTAATATAAGTGAGATTGATTGGGAAAATCGTCAAATACAGTTAGACAAGTTACGCAGCATTTGTATACCAGAAGTAGTGCTACTATTACATAAAGTTCTCCACGTTTCGGGCGATTATCAAGGTTGTGTAAAGTTGGCGGATGAAATCGCTTCGGATGACCGACAACTTTATAAAGTGTACACGAAACATAAGTTGGCTGAGTTGCTTTCGAAATTAGCCGAAACTTCACGGGAACTGTTAAACAAGAAGCTGGACCCATGGGGCTACCCGACAACACTTTAAGCATTTCAAGTGTGTGTAATTAAATTAGTTATACTCAACATACTTTTTTTTTACAAATACCGGTGGCAACCCTATAAATTCGTTCTTATCCACGAGTAAATGAGGTTGTAGGTAAAAAAGGCATTTATTTATATATTTTGTGCCACCAAAATCGTTTCTTAAAAAAAATTTAACATATAAAAAAAAATACAATGAAAAAATTAAAAAGAAATTAAAAATTTGTAAAGAAAAAATAAAGAAAAGTAAATTGTTATATCCGGAAAATTAATCTTCTGTAGTTTATTATTACTTTTTGATCTAATGAGAATATAATATTTTCATGAGTTAAGGGCGTATTCTAGTATAGAATTTAGGAAAATTCGATTTTTTTTTTGCATATTTTTAAATAGTTAAACTTAAGGGGATTTTTCAAAATTCGAATTATTTTCGGAGATACAGGTATTGTTCTGACGTGGCATGCATATCGGCTCGGCCTTTGCGCGGAACTTTAAACGCGTTTTTCTCGAAACTACTTTTTTCGATGCAGTAACACAATATCTCCAATTCTAATCAGCCGATTTACTTGAAATTTGGCATTAATATTCTTTAAATATCTCTTTATCAAATGAAGCAAATGAAAAGTTAAAATTTATAGAAATTTTAAAAAATTCGACAAAGTTAAAAAGTTAGTGAAAAAATCGACCTTTATTTTTGAGCAGCCGCTATTTTATGAAATTTTTTTTCCAGTTTTGCAGGTTCTTGAGATAGCGACATTCGTATTTACTAAGAATCCATCATTGTTTTATTTTTCAGATGACCACAAGGGTATAAATCATGGTGACGAGGACAGGGCCTTTTTCTCCCTCAATTGAAAAAAACGCTCGAAATTAGGTCCCCTAGACTAGAATACCCCCTTAAACAGGTAGAATTTTTTTTTTTTTACAAATTTGTATATATATACGTATGTATATATTAAGAAAGGCCAATAAATTTTTGAAAAAGTAGATTTAACGATTTTTAGAAACCAACAACTGAAAACCAGCCGTAAAGCATGGTGTTTTCGTTGCTAAGACGTAAAAATATTCCAGTTTTGGCACCATACATACTTACTTTACTTATTAAATTTTTGGTAAATAAATTTCTAAGCTTCTATTTGTCAAAGCAATTAAAGTTTAATTTTTCAAGTTTCATTTAAATTACAAACTTTCTTCCTTACGAGGTAACTTATTATATATTCGTTTTGCATATGATCGTTATGATTAATACATATGTATGTATGTATGCATGTTTTTAAGAGTACATGAATAGTTAATGAGCTCTTTTTACATTAATTCTGCAACTATTTTATGTAGGTATGTGTATTATGAATATTTTTATGAATTGAAAGTTTCATTGGTAATAGTTATATATTTCAGGATTTCAAAGAAAAGGACAAACATTATTAAGGAAATATTCAAATGAGCAATGCGTCCTTGAACCTAAGAGCTTTTCAGATACAAAGTATTTTTTAGTAGTTGTTATTGGTATGTATGTTCAATAGTTTTCCCAGTAAACACTAGTTAAATGCTTTAAATTTTACCTATGTATGTATGTTGCATAAATAATATTTTTTTTTAGAAAATATGTTATACTGACGTAGGTAAAAAAAAAAGAAATTTGAAAATATCCAGCAAAAGTTTTATTTACAAATAAAAACCCTTTTCCATATCCATTCTGACACGGGGCAAATGTCTCATTCAAACTTTTCAAAACTTTTCTCGAATTAGCGATTTTTTTCTTAAAAAAATTTTTTTTTTTTGAAAAAGAAAATTTTTTTGTTCAAATTACCAAAAATATTTTTATGATATTCATAAATATCCTTTTAAAGAGAATTCTTATTAGAAGTGTAGATGAAAAAATTAATTTAAATACGGAGATAACTGTGTTTATGGGATAATTCGCAGTTTGCATAATTATTTATATTTTGCTTTTGTATTTTGGAGTATTTTTTAATACTAAAAATGTGCTTTATATCTACTACTCTGGCTGCTTGCAATCTTATATAAGAATGTAGTCCATTTTTTGTTTGTTTCATATTGAATCTACATATATATATTTAATTTAAAATACACTTTTGTATAAAATACACAGTATCTGCACAATACTGCAAGTATACATATGCATGTAGTATAAGTATGCATTTTGCATATTTTTCAATTTATTATTATTATTTTTAAACCACACAAGCAAAAAAAAATTAACGCATTTGCAACATTTTATTCCACAAGAACATAAAAAATATATTTATATGTATTGGACCAGTAAAATTAATTCACAACAAGCCGAAAATGTACAGAGATGTCAAAAAAAAATTTAAATCAAAAATACCACTTAGAAATCCTAAAATATTCGGTAATGAAATTCCAGGTCAAAGTTAGCGAGAATGGGCGGTTAGTTTAAAAGTAGCTTAGGTAATTATCCAGAAAAATTTCCTTTATACTTTTTTCTATAAGATTTACCATTTCTGAGAAAAAACCATTCGAAAGTTAGCTGTTGCTGTACTCTCCTCATGAGCTACCTCATAGGTGCGAAGACATGTGCATTTTTATGGAAAGAATTTTCATTGACTAAACCTATTGAGACGACGTCGACAATTTATCGATGAATGTCCTTTTAGATTTCTGAAGCAGCTGTAATCATTTTATTTACATATTTTTACAAAATATTCTATTCCTTGATTCTTCTACATCTTCAAATAAAAAGTTTCTTTTTAAAATCTATGAGAATTTCGCAAAATAAAAAAGTGAATTTTACAATTTAAGTAAATAAGCAATGCCGAAAAGTTTTTGATTTTTTTGTCTTATAAAAATTGATTAAACTTAATTTATTTTCAGATTTAAAGACTATTTTCAACTCAACAAAACTATATTTAAGTATTCCCAAAAAAAAAAAAAAACATTAGTCAAAATGAAAAGTGGAGATCACATAAGGTCTTTTTTCAAAATGTACAACAATTTTGAATTTTGCTCTTTTTAAAAGAGGCTTACATCCCATAAGTATTGAACACGTCTTCTACCTTTACTCTCTCTGCCCACAGACAATACAGTCAGAACTATACTTATATACTAGACATTTTTTGAAAAATTCAAGTGTCCTCTGTGAATAAATTTGTTTTAGGAAAGACGCTAGAATATCGGAACCGCTAAGAAGTATTTTTCCAAAAGTGTGTTAATGGATTTTAACTCTCAAAAAGAAATAGATCGAAATTATTTTTTTTGGTTTATTTGCTACGATTGTAAGAAAAAAATAACTTTTGGTTACGCATTTCATTAAAAAAATGGTTCTTTTTTTATTAACAAAAGGTGTAATACACAGGGAAAACTTTCCTTTTTCGGCTGCCTTTGCTCAAAGTTTTACTTTGGAAAAACAAGACAAACGGGAATAAATTGCTGCCGATTTTAGAAAAACTTATTAAACGATATTTTCGCATCTCAGTGAAATGTTGAAGAATAGTGATAGAGAAGTGATCAATTAAAAATTGAACTATACAAGACCTTAATCGATGTCAGTGACACTATTAAAAAAGGCTTTTATTATCTTCACCAACTTTCTTTCCGGCCGCAATATGCACTACCATGTGGAAGGTCGTGGGTTCGAATCCTGGTGCGACCAACATCCAAAGTCATAGCCTTCAATAACCATATGAATTGATAATAACCCCCCACTGGCATAATTAAAGTCTGGGTATTGTAGGAGATTCAACTCCTACATATCCAGACTAGACCCTGACATAACAAACGTATGAGACATACGCATGACACTAATCATCTTTTTGTATGTCCACTCAACCCGAATCGTCTAACTCCTCTCCCGTTAGATGACCTCGATGATTAGGACTGGATCAGCTTGACATTAGGCGGGGTTAGCGAGTCCCTAAAAAATAACAATCTTTTTGTTTGGTGCGTTAAATCAACTCAACCATCAATCTCTTACTCTGGTTCTAACCTATCGATACAACATGCTTCCTGAACCTCTCCTTCGATTACCTAAATGACAAATTAATTTTACTTGGCAATGACAATACGAGTATACTTGTTTCTAAAAAAAGTTTGCGCAAAAGTATTATTGAACCAATATCACCTGGGCAGTTCGCCAGGTTTGGTCAGTGCGCTGAAGTTGCGAAACCTTACACCGGGAGAGGAACACTCACAAATAGTCAACAATAAATGTGTATGTAAGCTTGAGAAATTCTCTTGATTAGGAGAAAAAGACATATATATATATATATATATACATACATATATATATACGCGAATCAGTCTTGTTTGCACTGAGAGTATGTGCACCTGGCTCAGAAGAGCTTGATGCGCTAACTCAATCCGGCAGGAAATCTTATAAAGTATTCTTCTAAAAAAAAAAGGACTTCAGCTAACTTTACATCATGCGGATGTAGAGAGCCTCTTAGTTGGAGAACACCTACAAATTATATTATATCGCAGCTGGGGATACCATTATAAGTTAAAAGACCCAATATTTTTTCAGGTAATATAATAATAATAATCTAATATAAATACTTATTTACTCATGACATTCAAAATAATAATTCCAAAGAATAAAAATTAAACAAGTAATGATATGCTATCAGCAATACCAATATTTTATTTTCTTATAAGAAGTTAAATTTCTTTAACTTTTTAGAAAATATTCCACGAAATTCCCCCAAAAGCTTGCGAGGAGAGCCGATTTTCCGGAGCAAACTAGAAAGCCACAGGCTTTAAATTATTGACTCATGATATTGCGTCATTTAAACTCAACCACTACAGTGCCTCTAATTAGTCAATATCAAATATGTGATGTTAGCTGCCAGTAGTTATCGATAACAACTACAATACAAATTTAAAAAATTCCTCGTCGGTTAGTGTAATAGAGGAGATTTTTAAGTTTAATAAAAGCGTGGGGCTACCAATATGAGACTGACGAGTAAGGACTTATATTTTAGGAGAAGATTACATAACAGACTGATTGTAAAAAGGGCTAGACGAAATCATTACAAAAGGGAATAATTATTAAAATTCTTTTAGTCATAGTCAAGACTAGCAAAAGAGTACTGCAAATACTTGTAACTTGAGTAAAATTAATGAATTATTATGTACATAATATATTTCTTAACTCTACTGCCAGAATCTAGGTATAAAATTTTTATACAAATTAACGAATTATGGAAACAAATTTTACAGTCTTAATACTAACTTTGAAGGATCACCAAGAGTAAAACTATATTTGTACACTTTCATTTGAAAAATCTGAACATTTTGACGAAATCAGCTGGATCAAAAAAATTGTTAATATTTTTGTCGACGCGATTGTCATTGTAAAAATGTAAAGTAAAGGTCATAAATGCAGAAAAAAATTTTGTATAAAACTTCTTACAAGAATTTGGTAAGTCTTTTACGCTTAATGTACAGTGTGTATTTGGTTCTTTCCAATGGTACATGATGACACATTTACTCAGATTTTTACTCAGATTTTTAAAGTTGAAACGAAAAACCAGCCGTATTCGATTCGTTACCTTCACTCTCGCTATATTTGAGCTTTATATATAAATTATACGTGAAAACAAGAAAGTTTCCTTATAGTATGTCGATATATCTCATTTAAGTGATATAATCGCTTAGCGAACATAAAAAATAATTTTTCCCTGTGGTCACATGTTGTTCATTAGCTTAATAACGAGGAAAAAAACATTTTTCAGTATTTTAATATTGAAAAAAATTCAAAAAGCGATTAATGAATAAAAAATTTACCATTAATTAGCGGCACTGCAATTTATGTAATACAAATTAATAGAAAATACTCGATATTTTTAATAAAAAAGCGTTAAATCGAAACTAATACGAACGAGCAAAGTGAGTAAGCAAGCGCAGTGTCCTCTAGTTATACATATACATAGTATAATTTTCGTGATTTCTGTTTACGATCATTTTTTATCAGTTTACTTTTGCATAAGAAAATTTACATTTTCTCCATACCCGGTTGCTCTCGCCTGTATTGCGTGATCTGAAATACTCTAACATTTATACTGTAATTGGCATGATTTTTGTGGTGAAAATTAGTTATAAGCTGAAGAAGTTGTTGGATTTATTTAACATTCAATTTATAAAGCTTACAAACAATTAATATTTTCTTCCCTAAAATCGCGCCGATATTCATCACTTCTAAATCATTTCAAAAATTCAATTTACTTCTTGGCGTACTTTTAGTTACAAATTTATTTCACAATTAATATTCTTAATTAATTTCATATGCCTTCTTTTTATATATACATACAACATTTGGCAGTGATCCTGAGCTTTCTTATATATTTTGGTGATCAACTTTACTTTACAAATTTGCATTCACCCACCAGCTTTACATATACATACATAAATATGTATGTAATTTATTGGTCAATACTGAAATTATGTGTTATAGAGTACATAAAATATTCCAAGATATAAAGAAGAATGAGCCAAGTTGACTTAGTTCTCATGTGAATTTCGATTTTACGTGCCTTTCAAAAAAATTGTCATTTGAAAGGGAGTGCTTTTACTTTAAAAGTAATGGGTTTTATAACTCACACATAATTTTAAAAATATTTTCGTTAACAATTTTTTCAATGTAATGCACTACTCTACATAACGACGGAGGCTTATCATAACGAATAATTTCTAGAAAGAAATGAGTCGTAGAATGAATGAGAGACTTAATAATAATAAAAACGAAATTTATGAAAATCTCAAGTAGCATGTTTAAATGTGATTTATGTATTTGTTTTTGGTACACTTTTTATTTGTAATTATTTTGTCATACATTTTCGTATCTTAACCTGCCTACTTACTATTGATAATTGCATTTTAATGAATATTTTTTGGTTACTTGGTAAACGCTTCTTAATATCTTTGTGTGGTTCTTTATTATATAACTGCTTACAATCTAATTATGTGAATATTGAATGCATTTCATTTGCGTCGTGGTATAAAATTGTATTTTTTTTTGTATATATACGTAATTATGTACTTTTAGTTATACATTAAACTAAATTATATTATTTTAGAAGACCTAAAACTTTGTTTTAACTAAAAATAAGAAATGAAAAAAATAACTAAAGAAAAAATTTAAATAATAAAATAACACAAACACACTAGATTTTTTGAAGCTACACATTATTTCAATTATATACCTAGTTTTTTTCTTCTAATTTAAACTTAGAACTTATATGTTTTGTTCCTTATGTATATATAAGTATGTATGTATGTATGCATTAATATAAGAGTAATGAAATATTGCGCCGGCGCAAATTATTTACAGTGTCTTTGCACGATCAAGTAAATCACTGATGAATTTCTGTAAATAAAAGGATTATTTAGTGAAAATTCATAATTGGTGATAAATATTGTATTTAACTTACGGATATGTCTGCTTGTGGGCGTTTACAGACTGATAGCAGTCGCTAAAATAGAAAACAAAATAAAAGTAGTTCATTAATAAGTAGATTTGCAAACTGTCCAAAACTGTAAATAAAAAATTTAAAACTGTAAAGAAAACAAAATAAAAGTAGTTCATTAATAAATAGATTTGCAAACTGTCCAAAACTGTAAATAAAAAATTTAATTTTAAAACTTAGTGAAAGCCTATAAATGGCAACATTGTAAATTTTCTAAAAAAATTTTTTCCAAAAAATCAATAACGAAAATTTGTGAAGAATATAAATACTAGAGCTCCAGATACCAGTGTATCGATCGGTGCATGCAGTTCTATGTTACCTCGATACTCGCTCATTGCTCAACTGCTCAGCAGAACAAAATAAAATTATTTTTGTTTGTCAAAATTTCTTTGACTTTTCAATGATTTTTAAACTTTGAAAAAAAAAATTTAAAATTAATAAAAAAAGTTCTAACAAAAAAAGTCAAAGTGTTTGTCAAAATACTGGAAATGCTCATGCTCGGCTCGAAAATTTTCGAAGATTGAGGAATGAGCAGGTGAGTGAGTGCTGCTCGTTGCTCAAATGCGCGCATTGCTCGAAAATGTTTGAGCAACATCTGGAGCTCTAATAAATACAATAGGCAAGGATTCGGACACTCTTTTAACTGAATTCCAAAAACTAAAGTTTTGAAAGAAAATTGTACGGTACTCTGAAACAAAACATGGATCATACGTTGGTGATGACCCCTAAAATGGAAGATTCTATCTAAAAATTTTAAGTAATGCAAGTTATTTTTAAATTAATCAAGATATTTGTCTCTAATCAAATCAATCGGGAGGAGCTGATACTAGAAGATAAGCAATATAAAGGCGATTGTCAAATTGAAAGTGTCACCAAAATTGTTTAATGTCAGATCGTCAACTATTGAAAAAATATTGTATAAGTATTTTCTGATTAACCCGAAATTAATTTTATTTTGTTGGTATAAAAAGTAAGAGACATCGCCCTAACTAACTTCATACCGATATTATTAAGGCAAGCCGTCGTACAACTGAATATTGTTGTATGAAAGTGATTTAGTAACGCTTAAGATATCACAGCAAATCGATTATTCAAATAAAAAATTTTGGTTTAAACAAGTTGGGCTCAGAAAAAAGGTGAATTTAATTTTTTTTTTAATATTTTTTTTTATTCATTAATTTCAATTTTGTTCTCTTAAAAGTGATCTGCCTAAAATTTAATATACTTGCGTTAGTGTTTTTTTATAGAAGCAGTTATGATATGAGTTTTTTGTTTGTTTATTCTCAATCTCCTACAGCAGTTCGGGGCTTATCTCCTTAATCGTTCCAAAAGGCCTTCATTTCATGGTTTTATTTAATCATAGCAAAAGAAACAAGTCGTAGAGAATCCAATTACACAGTGTTGTTCTTGGTTCAAAAATTAAGAACAATCAAAGGCGAGTAATTTCATCTAATTTCAAGCTGTCTTTATTCAATGGCTAGAGAGCATTCTTTCTACTGAGAGAAAATACCTAGGTATAATCATATATGTATAGTGAATCGAAGTACCCGAAGTACGGCAGTAAAGTAGTATACCTACCACTCTACGACTGCAACAGTGCAAGATGGGTAGGACAGGAACCTATATAGTATACTGGTCAAACAAAGTGTAATAAGACCCATATTGTTTTACAGAATCCTAGTCCGTTGGGCGACACTAGACAAAGTTTTTCTTAGAAGCACGCTCCACCCACTGAAGTAATAAAAGCCGCATTGTGGTCACTCAATTCTGTAATCAATCTATCAGAATTTGTTCTGACAGCCAAGTTACCATTAAGTATTTTCAATGCAATTACATCATATCAAAGATAGCAACACGATTCGAAGAAATTTTAAATAAACTCGTGACTGCATGCGTTTGTGGTTTGGACCCCTGGGCTGAGAGGCATCCCAAGGAATTATGAGACGGACGCGTTAGTTAGAAGGGCGATGGTCCTAACTACGGCAAATTCTGGGCTCGACGAAGAGAGCCAAGTCAGGGTTGCGGTCAGGCAACCTTAACAACTAACTAACCAACAATTAAAGATTAAGAACAAGAGTAAGTCGATGTATTCTCATCGCCGCTGTCAACATTTCAAATGTTTTTCAGCACTTAATTCCATTTGTTTTTTACAAAAAAAGTTATCTAAATTCTTCGATCCATTTTTTCAATAGCAAAAAATCTTTGATTATACGAAAAAAATACTTGTAACCGATAATGGATAATATGTTATGTATGTAGCTTGAGATAATTGAAAATTCACCTTATTTTTTAAACCCACCTTAAGCTTATCTTTCCAGAAGATTACTAACAATATGTTCGGCTGTATACATCTCTTATTTGAATTTTTGATCACAAGACCATAGAAGGAAATTGTAAGTCGATGTGATTCGAGGGCGTAAAACTCTCATATAAATTAATTCTGCGCTTAAATATTCTGAATGATATTTTGATGATTTTTAGTGAAAGAGAAAGAGGTCGAATTGATGAAATTGGCTCTGAGATAATACTTGGGAAAATAGAAAGTTTAATAACCTTATAGCAATACCCTAACCAGAATAAGGATCGTTCCGAAAACTTTATATCTTTAATGAATACGGTATTTAAAGTACAAAAGACAATACAGTTCTTCATCTACTGATTATATTGGTATAAATTTCGATGGGTCTCTTTCTCCTCCATCGGGTATTTATATGCCTCAAATCATAGTTACTTAACCACTTTTTGTTCGTGAGAGGTATGAAAATTAACACTCTAAATTAGTATTTTACAAATCTTGCTTGAATACCTTCGAGCATGGGTAATATTAAATGCAACCTACTTCGATAATTTAAATTTCAAAATTATTCAACTTACTATCAAATGAGATCTTCTTATGTCATCGGTATCCATATCTAGAATTTCATCTATATCCACATCGATAGCTTCACTCTAAAATTACACAATAAATATTTATATAAACATAAAAATTGATAATAATAATACTTGTTGTTAGCAACATCGTTATCGGTTGTTGCATCAACTCAAATTACTGCCAACTTACCGGTGGATCAAAGAGCTTCTGCAGTTCATCGTACAACCACATTTCAACCGCCAAACGTTTACGTATCAAACTCATCTGATGTGAACCATATTTTGCTGTGAGGAACTTTTCACGTCGCTCCTTCACCTCAGCACCCTTCTCATTGAAGTTGACGCGAAGATTGGTCCGGTTCGGTGAGCGCTCGCAGTCATTCATTTGTTCCAGTCCACACTGCATTTTTTGTCTGTGTAAGTGCGTTTTTTACTTCCTACTCTCTATTAACGTATTTTGACTTTAATGTATTGTGACTTATCAGCTCCAGCTGTTGTACTATGTTACTTGGAGTATGTAGTATGCTATATGACTACTTTACGACTTTACTTTTCCGTTTGAGTTGTACAGTTGTAGCTTTAGTGTATGTCTTTAGGTATTCTTCTCAGTTCAATTATAATCAGCCTTCTATGTCAATTAAAGTACTGGAGGCGTTTGATTGATAGTACTGTATTTCCCTACACACCATGCCTTCTACTGATCGCACCGTTTGTATGGTTCTCAATTAAATTCACAACTGTAAATTAATTGAAGAAAAAATAATTACATTAACATTTTTTTTTGCTGTTGTTTGCTGTTGCTTCCAATTAACTAATAAAATAAATATAAATTTAATACATATAACGGTTGGTTATAAATCACTAAATAATCATGATATGAAAATAAATATACCAGAATCAAGAGAAGTCGAGATGAAGATGAACTCATTTTGAGATTTCTTGGGCTAAAATAAATTTGAAATTTGTAATTTGGTTGGCTAAATCAACAGCACCTCCCTGCGGGTTAGGGAATTTACCCCAGGTAAGGTATGCCTGTCGTAAGAGGCGACTATAATCCAATAGTTCCCGCGATAGTTGGATCTTTATACCGGAGCGACCCGAATTTTCATTCGGCCAAGGATTACCACTCTCGCAATATTCCCCGAAGCCCAATTTGAGGAATTTTTTCCGCGGCTACAACCAGCAAATATTAACCAAAGTGGTCGCAATGGACGAGAGGTTAGCATTGAGTACTACAATACCGACGACCACGAGTTCGAATTATGGCCAGATAAACTGTAGGTCCTTCTATTTGCTGGTAAAACATTAAGACACTGACCACAAATTGAAGAAGGAGCTGGGCCGAAAATCGTTTCACCGGTTATAATACACGAATTCAATAGTTCGAGTTTCGAGCAACATCCAAAATTATAGAAAATTAATTTTTCTGATTGCGAGCGCCCCTCGGTAGGGAATATCAAGCCTCCGAGTGAATTTCTGACATGAAATAAGACTTCCTCTCTATTTCCCTCTATTTGTTGGTAAAAACATCAAGACGCATAAGCCACAAATTGGAGGAGGAGCTCGGCCAAAAACCGCTTCAGTGGTTACAAAGCGCGAAATGTATATATTGTTGCGATTTTGCTGAATCAACCTCGATGATTTCCCAAATCCTTCGGGTACGATCTCTGGATTGTTAAATAAAAGTCACCAACTTTATTTGCAGTTTCTTTATTTATAAAGAATTTATTAAATGTCCTTTTGTTACTCAGTAAATCACAATTCAATTACAATTCACTTAACTATTTACAATTTCTTGAATTACAACTTTCACAATGAAAGAAGACAAATTTACCAGATGGAGCTAGAAAAGCGCGACCAAAAACCCAACGAATCTCTACAGGAATATGCTTCGGAAATTGAGAGATTGGCTCATTTAGCCATTGCAGACGCATCGGGTGAGTATCTCGAAAGGGTGAAAATACAAAGATTCGTCAGCGGAATAAAAGACATTTACACTAAGCGAGAAACATATGCGAATCCAAAGTTGACATTCGCTGAAACAGTTGCGTATGCTCAAACATGTGAAACGGCGGCTCATAAGCAGACCAGCATACAAAGTCAATAAGGTGGAGGTTGAAACACCAGATGTGATGACCGAAATATTGAGAACTCTGAAGTCGTTAGAAGGAATGAATCAAGCTGGAAAAATGCTTTAAATGTGGAAATTCTGGTCACTTCGCACGCGAATGCAAAATGGGTTCCAGCATACAGGAAGGACAGCGAAAACGGAAGGCTGAGGAGGATAAACCATCAACTTCTCAGTCGTTAAACTAAAACGAGTCAGCCTAAAGCGTATGCTGGCTCCTGCAATTGAATGCCCCATAATCTCCGTCTCGCAAATTGGCAGAAAAACGATCAACATTACTATTGGTGGATATGTGGATGTACGAGCATGAATATTAACAGTGGATACGGGCGCATCACACTCCATCATTCGAACTGACCTGATCGCTAAAGATCGGTGTTACACAGTTTTATAGTCGCGCAGATTGTAGATGAGGTAAGCATAGGAGTGGACTTCTTGATGAATAAAGGTATCAAGATCGACTTGAATAACATGTTTATGGAGTATAAGAACATGGAAGTACTACTAAGCATTGGCTATGATTCCACATACAGCAGCAAGTGGTCTTAGAAGGCAGTGAACTGATTCCACCAAAGTCAGAAGCAATTTTTTGGGCGAAAATTAATGAAGATTGTGGGACAAACAAATTGTGGGTTGTCGAAGCAGCACAAAATTCTACACCGGACGTACTTAATCAATAAAACCCTGGCTAAGACGCAAAAGAATAGACACATCCCAGTGAGAATATTAAATGACTTCAGATCCCCAGTGAAAATTCCAAGAGGAATTGTATTAGGGCAATGTCAAGAGGTAGAAGCCATCATCAAATGCAATGATTCATCTGGAATCGGCTCTTTTTGCAGCAAGGTCATGGAGGAAGATATAAATGCATGGACGCAAGGGTTGGAAGACAAGTATAAGTACAAGGCCAGCCAACTTATCCGCAAATACTCCAACATATTCGACAAGGATGGCAACAGACCAGGCAGGACCAACGTAGTGAAACATTGCATTGATACTGGTGACGCAAGACCAATTCGTCAAGCTCCTCGAAGCGTTCCATTAGCCAACCGTGACGCTGTTGGCCAAATAATTAAGGAAATGAGCGAAAGCGGTGTTATCGAACCATCGGCAAGTCCATGGAGCTCTCCGGTAGTACTCGTAAAGAAGAAAGATGGCCAGTTGCGGTTCTGCGTGGAAAATCGGAGATTAAACGATGTCACAAAGAAAGACAGCTATCCTTTGCCCAGAATCGATAATACACTAGACTCATTAACTGGCACAGAATGGTTCTCAACACTCGACCTTAAGAGCAGGTATTGGCAAGTGGAAGTGAGTGAAGAAGATAAAGAGAAGACAGCGTTTAGTGCCGGCAACGGTCTATGGCAATTTACGGTAATGCCATTTGGGTTATGCAACGCTCCTGCCACTTTTGAAAGATTAATGGACCATGTGCTCAAAGGACTACACTGGAAGACCTGTTTGGTGTATCTGGATGACATCATCGTATTGGGAAAGAGCTTCGACGAACATCTGAGTAATTTGGAAGAAGTTTTCCAGAGAATAGCTGGCGCTGGTCTTAAACTAAGTCCTAAGAAGTGCTCTTTATTCAAGAAGGAGGTGAATTACTTAGGTCATCAAGTAACCACGAAGGGCGTGTGTACTGCGAAGGAAAAAATAGAAGCAGTGAAGGATTGGCCGAGACCCAGAAATTTGCATGAGTTAAGAAGTTTCCTTGGGCTGTGTACTTACTATCGTCGCTTTGTTCCGAATTTCGCCAGCGTAGCTTATAGCCTCCATGAACTCACAAGGAAAAATAAATCTTTCGAGTGGAAAACTGAACAAGAGGATGTTTTCCAAGCTTTAAAAGAACGACTATGCACTGCACCTATGCTAGCGTACCCGGTTCCAGGTGCAACATTTATTCTGGACACAGATGCTAGTGGTTATGGCATAGGAAGTGTACTTTCGCAAGTGATTGATGGGCAGGAGAAGATAGTTGCCTACTATAGTCGGTCTATTGGAAAACCGGAGCGGAACTATTGCATAACGCGGAGAGAACTATTAGCGTTGGTGGATTGCACTAAACACTTCCACAAATATCCGTATGGTCAACATTTTCGCGTTAGAACGGATCATGCAGCGCTGAAGTGGCTACTACAGTTCAAGAATCCCGAAGGGCAGCTTGCACGGTGGATTGAGAGGCTGCAAAGTTATGACTTCACCATCGAGCATCGCAAGGGTAATACGCACGGAAATGCTGACGCTATGTCCCGTCGACCATGTAGTTTGGAATGTAAGCATTGCTCAAAAGCAGAGGGTAAGGAAGACATAATATACGTCCGGCTAATGACAGTTACATCAGCAGAAGAGTGGGAGGCAAGTCACTTAAGGAAATGTCAGCAAGAAGATCCGGACTTGGAATTGGTAATGCACGGATTGGAGGTGAACAGACGGCCAAGTAAAGAACAAATGGCAGCGGAAAGTCCCATCGCGAAAGCATACTGGACACAATGGAACAGTTTAGAATTGATAACTGGCTGTTTGCATAGAGTATGGGAAAGTGAAGATGGCCAGTGCTCTCGGAAGCTTATAGTAGTTCCGAGGTTAAGAATTCCGGATGTTCTTAAGAAATTCCATAATGGTCCTAGTGGAGGGCACCTAGGCATTACAAAAACGCTGGAGAAGATCAAGCAGCGGATCAATCGGTGGCGGAGTGGATTGCTAATTGCACGGAGTGTATAGCATCTGAAGGACCAAAGTCACGAAGTCATGGGCAGATGAAGCAGTATAACTCAGGTGCACCATTTGAGCGGGTTGCCATGGATGTAGCCGGTCCATTCCCTATGAGCAAACAAGGAAACAAATACGTTCTTGTGGTTATGGACTACTTCAGTAAAGGGACTGAAGTCTACCCAATTCCAAACCAGGAAGCGAAAACAGTTGCGGATGCATTCACTTACAATTTGGTTACCAGATACGGTGCGCCTATAGAATTGCATTCAGACCAAGGAAGAAACTTTGAATCGGCGGTGTTCCAGGAGATGTGGCAGATACTTGGTATTCGAAAAACACGAACGACAGCCCTGCATCCTCAATCAGATGGCATGGTAGAGCGATTCAACCGGACCCTGGAAGAGCACTTGTGGAAAGTAGTGGACAAGCATCAAGATGATTGGGATGTACATATACCGCTTTTCCTGATGGGATACCGGCCCGCAGTGCATGATACCTGCAGGTAAACACCTGCGAGGATACTGTTTGGTAGTGAACTTCGGTTGCCCAGCGATTTAAAATTTGGAATAGCTGGTGATGCGAGAAGAATTGGGAAAGAAGAGTTAAGAGAGATACATGCTCTTGTGAGGCAGCGAATTCAAATTATGAGTGAAAAAATGAAGGCTAGGTATGACAAGGCGATGAACTCCGAAGGCTTCCAAAATCGAGATTTGGTATTGCTGTACAATCCACAACGGAAGAGAGGTTTGTCCCCAAAACTTCAATGCAATTGGGAAGGTCCATACAAGATAATCAAATGACTAAATGACGTAGTTTATCGAATCTAAACCATTGGGAGGCCGAGAAACATGATGAAAGTGGTCCACCTAGAGAGGCTTGCTGCGTTTGGAACAGTGAATGTGTCTGGTCGGGACGATCAGTATCATTCAGATATTTTTTGTAAAGTTTACAACTCAGGGATTTGAATTTCTTCTGATAAAACTGATATTTAACGAAATATGCTGATATACGATATGTTTTATATTTCTTAAGGTACTTATTTTTCAAATTTTTAAACTTCTTAAGACGCGTATTATACCATGATGATTTATAACACCGCTTCTTTTTTAAGGGAATGTTATTGAGACAAAATTCTCCCATTATTGATTTAAACTTGGAAAAGCAATTATGGGTATCCAAGTCGGAAAGAAGATCTTCCCAGTTAATTTCCAAAAGAGAATTATTTAGACTTGGATAGTCACAAGAGGCAAAATTGAAAGCAACTGTATCAACACAAGGTAAAGGTAAGAATTCGTAAAATACTATTTTAATATCTAGAGGGGCATGATGTATACCTACCTCTGATATTGGAAAAACGCATTTAGATATATTATAATTAACATTTTCTGTAACAAAAACAAGATCAAGAAGTCTATTCAATTGATTAAAAAACCCGTTAATTTGTTTAAGATTAATACTTAAAAAACTATCAATAAAATATGATTCGTTCAGCGTACTTATATTGCTAGCCGAAAGACCTGAGTTAGAGTCATCAATACACCAGCTAACATTGCTTAAATTAAAGTCACCCAAAACGCATAAGTGATTATCACCCAGATTGTCCACAGCTAGAGAAGACACGTTAACAACATGAGCTTTGTATAGATCCGCACTACTGCTAGGTGGAATGTACGAGGCTACTATAAACATGCATCCGTTAGATTGCTTGATGCATACACACAATTTATTTATATTGGCATTTACTACTAACGGCGGGGTCTCAAAAATTCAATCAAAGTTTATGAAATTTCGTAATAACTGTCTGAAAAATTACTAAAAACACAACAACAAAATTACAACAAAAGGCAAGAAGATATTTCAAAACTTCAATAAACATCCGTTCGTGAGCCCATCACGAAAACTCTTAAAATAATGAGGAAAGAGAACAAATTTTACGAAGTTATATTGTTTCAGCGTGAGATATCTCCAAATTCTTACAAAAATTTTAAAATGATGGTTTGTAAGAATAAAGGAATCATATCCTTACAAGAATGGTAAAAGAATTGGAAGGTTATGAGATGATCAACTGTTTCAACGGTTAGTTAGGCATAAAATCATCTCATCTCACAAAAACAAACTCCATGTTCAATACAATTTCGGAAGATGTTAAAATTCTTCACCTGCTCTTCGAAATATGGGCAAGAATTTGCGAATGTTAAATTAAAATTTGAAAAATGCTTAGGCAAAGCACATTCTAAGCTTATTTCCTTAGCACTTTTCTTTTAATAAAAAAAAAGGAAATGATGAAATTATTCAGAAGTAAATTAAGACTATGTACGTATTGTTTTCTGATAAAGCATTTTTTCGAATTCTACAAATAACTCTGATATGCACTTTTTGGAATGTCTTTGAGCTCGATTTGGGTTTTATATCCTTAATCTGTCGGCACAAAACGGCGGTTTTTTGTGAAACAGAAAAAGTCACAAGGGACCAATGATGGTGAATCCGGTGAATACGGTGCTTACCATTACTTACAGTATTGCTCTTGGCCAAAAATATTTCGCGTAAATATTGACGAGCATTGAGATCACTTGGCAGAAGATGAGCATTTTTACCAAAAATCACCTTTTCATCTCCGCGGCTACGTTAACAAGCAAAGCATTTGGGGCTCAGAAGACACTTACGCTAAAAAGTTGATGAATCCCGAACGAGAGCCTGTTTGGTGGAACATGCGTAACGACGTCATCATTGAGACATCCAATGCGAAGCGAGAACTGCGTTACCGTCAATGTCGAAAGTGAATGGTGGATGTGTGGTTTCAACAGGACAGCGATGCGTGCCACATAATTTACATTACAAACGATCTTTTGCTCGATGTGTTTGAAAATCGCATAATAAGCCGAAACTGACAATGTCAACTGACCGCCTCGCAGCTGCGATAGAAGCCATTGGACTATTTGCTTTGTGTGCAGCCGTTAAGGATAAGTGCGACAGCCACCAGCCAGAGAAGATTCATGGCTTGAAACATGATAATCGCCATTGCAACTAATAAGGGACACAATATAGAAAATTTGCTATAAATTGGGTCGACAAACAGAACAGAATGGACTATTGTAAGGCTAGCCGCGGTAGCCATACATATGAATAAATCGATGGCTGGAATATTGTTTTTAGAAACCTTTCAGGATAATAATAGTGTGCACATAATTAAATGCTATTAAGTAAATTAAAATTTAATATGGAATGTTGTTAAAATAATTAATATTTAAGCACATTTTCAACGGCGTATTTGCCAACTTTTCTTTATACATATATACATATGTACATAAAACCCTGTTTCCATTCATTTTTATATTTGCTTTAAGATAAAGAATTATTCTCATGACATAAAATACTCTACATATATTCTTAGTAAATGGTATTTTCCCAAGAAAGTCTCCCAGAGTCAAAAGCCTACATACATGTCCGTACATACAGACATATATCGAACTTCATTGTCGATCAAATTGTGTTGTACTATGAACAAAATTTTCCAACCGCCTTAAGCCTTTTCATCCAACAGCCACTGAAATTGTGCTTAAAGTAGGCGTTGAAAGCGATGAACACATACTCTCAATATTATTTACGCGAATATATTTTGTTATGTATGCCATATATACTTGTACGTTCTTCCGTAAACTGCTAATATCATGATAATTTTCTTTGTGCGTTGAGAAAAATTTGTAGCTGTCCAACATGTGGAAGAGACGTGAAAACTTGATTGTTTGCCTGCCAGCTGAGAAGCGTTGAAGTTTTAGTTTACATAAAATTACGTACCACAAGTATAATTAACGGGCATAAACAAGGTAAAATGTAGTAAGAAGACAAGCTTAAATGCTGCTGATAATTCAACACAAATTTTTACTAAATGCATGTACACATATTCATATGTACATACAATATTTATACTATGCTTTTATGTAATAAGTAAGGGCAAAGGCAGAGATAATTTCCCAGGTCATATGGACCCTGTGGGATGGCTATTCTTTTTCTTTGCTTCTGCGAAAGTAAAGTTTATGACTAAATGCAAAGTAAAACTCTGATTCAACAGATCCCATAACGGCAAATAAAAAGAAAAAAATATATAAAAAGTCTTGCATTCAACGGAGTAGAACACACACGAAGTGTAACATGTAGCATTAAAGGCGTTAGAGTCAAATGAATAAAGAAAGATGACTAAATCGACACTTTAATTGTTAATTGACGATTTCATCCAGAGGTTAACCTTTTGTAAAGGAGAAAAGAGAAGC
This sequence comes from Neoceratitis asiatica, assembly GCA_030068015.2. Classification (NCBI taxonomy): domain Eukaryota; kingdom Metazoa; phylum Arthropoda; class Insecta; order Diptera; family Tephritidae; genus Neoceratitis; species Neoceratitis asiatica. Next base: position 58,391,454 of record CM061524.1, on the reverse strand, counting down.
CAAGTGGAGAGTGAGGAAGAAACTATGTATATTTCTAAATATATGCGGCAAACGATTGTGATTAAGGACCAATGCAGAACTGTTAGATTGGTACTCAATGAGTTAGATTGGTATCAATTCTCGCTGAAATAGCTTATCTTATTACGGCTGGCGTCGTCTTTTTAGTCGACGTCAAAATTACTTCAGTTATAAGTATATTCGTAATATTCGCGTTAAGGACCTGTGATCCGTGTAAAATGCTTTTTCCTAACAAATTTTGTTTCCGGGCTTATTAATCTCGCCACACTTCACAGTCGTAGAGAGATGCGTGAATCTATATTTTGATTTAAATTGATTAGGAGTGTTATAAATAGCACATTTCTACTAAGTAATTTTAACTTTAGCTTCCTTTTAAGATTATCTGCATCAAGAACTATTTATTTATTAATAATTTTAAACAGTTAGGTAATATATTGTGACGGAAATCCCAAATACAAAGGACAGATAAAAGAAGTGGCAGTGTGATGGAAATTCCCCGTACAAAGGACAGACGAAAAGAGCGGCAATAACTACTGCAAGCAGATGAGTTAGCGCATGAACGGAATGTTTCCACCGTCATTAGGCATAAACGGAGCGGCAGCAGCTATCACGGGAGAAACTCCTGTAGAAAACACAGTGGCATTAACATTACAGTGAACTGTGTGTTTTAGTTCCTGATAAACTGTGTGAAGCAGAAAATAATTGTTTGATATAAAGAATTGTAAAATAAGTCATTGTACATAGTACAATACACGTTGAGTAAATTCCTGATGATTTAGAGACCAAACGAACAAATTTTGGGAGTTTTATTTAGCAATACAGTGATCGGTCCCGAAGGATTTGTGAAATCATCGAGGGTAGCTATGAAAAACGTTACAATATTTATTTTTCACCACTTCTTAATCTCAATGTAATTTATAGCAGCTGCTGAGTAACTCTGTACCTGTTCAGTCCAGCCGAGTTTAACTACGACAATATTGTTGTGTGCATATTGGAATCAAATATTTCGGTGCAAGCAATACTCTAATGTTTTACATTTGTAAATTACATGATATTAAATTTGCAATTTCTTTACACTTAAAATACGTAAACAAGCAATAATGGAGAATGACGGTAAGAGTTGGAAATGACTTCCGAATTGGACTATGTACATATCTCAAACAAGTTCAGTCCTGTCGGAAACACTCGACGCTTTAGAAGCAATTTTTTATGATTCAAATTCAATACGAAGACTTAAAAAAGACCAAATTCGGGAGGAACCGAACATTAGATACAGGGCAAAGCGGCTTATATGATTTTCACAGCAGTACTTCGGTCTAGTTATATGGAAGGTAGGTGTGTTTGTGGACTGGTATTAGTATTTTATGGCAGATGTTTTGATATTTTGAAGATCAATTTTTTCGATAAATGCCTTAAATATTCGATCTTAAGTCCACAGATCGGTTAAACATTTTTTTTGACGACGAACCCAGCGGAGACCAACCTGGATAAACGTAAAATCCAATAGACCGGTGACCGAAAACCAGGTACCCGGACTGTCCTGAATCCGAGACCGATCGCAGAAGGTTGCGGCTACACTTGCCTCTTACACTGAACAGCAAGAGATTTGCTCATCAGCTGCTATAATGTAATTTGCGATTAAGAAACGTTGAGAATAAAGTGAATAAAAAAAAAGAGAATAAAACTCTCTGTAAATATTTTTTTTATAAAAAAAAGTGAATCAGAAGACTCAAATTTGACGGAATGTAAATTAAAATCTTTATAAAAACTTCTTAATGTGTCGTCTATTTCTAAGTTTGTTTTGCATTAAGACACGGAAAAGGGCCTAAAGTATCTAGATTGTCTGAAAAGGACACTTAAGTTAATTTCGCTAAGTAGGAATGGACTACTGATAAAGAGATATTATCAATCAGCTTAGTTAAAAATAAAACTCCAAGCATCTCTCGTCGATTCTGGAGTGCAGGCAGATTATTAAGCCTTAATCGTCATTTATAGGTAGGGAGATTTTTATTCGCATCCCAATGTAAATTCCTTAACGCGAATGATAAGAATTGTTTTTTTATCACTATATAATTGATAATGTGGATTCCATACAACGGAACCATATTCCAAAATGGGCCTAACGAGTGAGGTGTAGAGTAATTTGGTAATATATGGGCCATTAAACTCCTTATCCCACCGTTTAATGAATGCTAAGCTAGGATAAAACTTAAGTTATCAATGAAGTCAGTAACTGGTTCAACGTTATGATTTTGAATCATATAGGTAAAGGATTGCAAAGATTTTCTTGAGTACGAAATTTTAATTGCAACGCGATAGATTTAAGACGAGAGATGAACTCGGGAATTTTTTTTTGAGTTTGTTTATACTGTTTGTAGTCGGTGGCTAACATGCCAACATTTCAGTATATTCCTCGAACAACAACAAGCAAAAGACGTAATAATCAAAACAATGTTTGTTTGTAGTTAAGTAACAGTAGTAATAGTAACAACATTTTTTGAATTCTTCATTTGTTTATGGAATATGTATTTATTATTTGCGAATTTATATGCAGTATTTTCGTTGGCGCATATTTTATGTCGCAATCTTATTATGTAGATAGTTTCCCTCAAGAAAAACATTGTTATGTTGTTATCGTAGTTACGTTCATAACATCAAATCGTTTTCCATTGTGTAACCATATTTTTATTTCTGCAATGAAAAAATGCTTGCGAAAAAACTTGCATATACAACAAAGCAAAGCAATCGAGTACAGTTTACAATTGAGAGACCCATTAGAGTAGTATGCATGAGAAACTGAAGCGTGTGAAAGAAAGCCTAGACAATTAACTTGTACTATGTATACAAACAAGAGCTTCAGTTGTCTTCGTTGAAGAGCATTAGTACCAGCGCTTCGTAACCAAACACAAACTGTACTGTTTTGGATTCCAATTTAAAAATAATCCTAAAAGAAAAAAAAATAAAGAAAAAAATACTAAAAAACAGTTTTTAAAGAATATCGGTTTAGAAAGTCCAAAATAATTTGTAAAATAAACTTAAATCAGTAATGAAAGAAAAATACCCCAGTATTATTGTGGAAAAAAGCACTCAATATTCGAAAAATTGGCACAAAGTCTTGACACAATCAATACAAGGGTGTTTGAAAACTGGCATTTCTAGCAATATTTTCCGTGAAGGAAATTCTGTAAATCGTCATTGGTGTGAAAAATTATATTGATTTAAAAATCAATGGCATTCCGAGTTAAGTAGGAGAGGCAATAGGGATCACTCACCAGCTTGGAATCATTTAAAAAGGGATAGCTACTCAAAGTAGCACAATGTTTGGGTGCCACATGAATTTTCGTCATTAGCGATGGAAAATGGGTTAAATACGAGAATATCAATCGTAAACCTTCATGACCAAAGGCTCCACAAATGACTTCAAAGCCTAAACTGACGGCAAATAAAGTGATGCAGAATGTATGGTTGGATTTGAAGGGAATCGTCCATTATGAGCTGCTATAAGGAGGCGAAGTGATATCTTTCGAGTTCTACTGCGAACACTTAACCTGCTTACAACAAGTTCTTCAAAAGAAGCGTCCAGAATGTGTTGAATGTAAGAATTGAGTGCTGCGTTTCAACACGATAACTCCAGAGCACATACATCTTTGATGACCAGGCAAAAATTTACTGAGCTTGGTTGAGAAGTTTTGATTCATACTTATTATACATTATTTTACACGGATGTGAGAAGTCATAGCTAATAATGGTCAAAATGTTACTTGATTATGATTCATTTTCAATAAAGAAAAATTTTGTTCAAAAATACAACAACAACAAAACGAAAAAGACGTTTTTAATCTTAAAAATATTAACAACAAATATTATTCGCTGATATTTGACCCCATTGTTGTATGTTGAAAATTTCCACGCTCGAATATACCTTGGTTTTTATTAGCGCAAGCTTGTGAAACTCATTTATAACACTCTGTTCTAAGTCGAAACTTTTACCATTTGAATAGGTTTAAAGGTAATCTGGTGATGCCAAGTCAGGGATATAGGATTGATGTGGCATCAATTGAGCTAAGCTATTTTCTTTACGACTTTTTCATGAGGTCTGGCGTTGTCATGATGGAATGGATGGAACATTTACCTACTACTATTTACCACTTCAAAGCATTTTTCCTGATTTGGTTTGGTTAGAAGCAGCAAAAATTAGACTATAGCCAAAGCAATACCACAAATCGGTTTTGGTTATTGATTGTCAAAAATAATAATAAAATAAATTGAAAGGTTTGACAAAAAATCTTTGTTATTGGGGAAATTAAGGGAACATGTCCATATATACATATATATGTACATAAGTCACAATAAAATATTTTTTCTTTGCTATTGGAGAAATTCTCTATAGATCTGTCTCAATTAAATATTTTATGCTGAGCCATACATATGTATGTATATATGTCTAACAAAAGTACAAACAGGTATAAAAAGTGTCGTCATTATACCAGAATGCCGTTTGATATTTTTCTCTCCAAATCAAGATGTAAAAAATCTTCTTTTTCTTGCGCAACTATGAAATTGGGTTAATGACTGCTGACTACAGATATTCGAGCCAACGTCATGGTTCACAGACAAATTTGCCGCTGTAAAATATATCTATATCAGTTTGTACGTATGTAAATGTTGTACAGTGTTCTTAGTCAAGCTGTCATATAGGCGAGAAAACCATTTGCAGTAGTTAAATATATGTATATATTTATGGTTAAAAATAGACGCAATCAACAAAAAGTCGTACAATGTCGAACAATGGTTTAGCGCTTAACACTGCAATTTATGTCTTTGCCCTGTAAGCAAAATTGCAACTTATGAACTAGAAAATCAATCATATAATTTCATTTCGACCTCAGCTAGTTCGATTTTTCTAGTTCAATCACCCGAGTGAGACCACAACTTCGAAGAGCAATTCTACGCTACCTGAGTCGATTGGAAATTTTACACAAGTTACGACCTCGAACCGAAAAGGTATACTTTCTATGTGACAAGTGTCGATAATATTGCTATCAGTGGCCTGAAAAATCCGCCGTCTTTAAGCCAGACGTGGAAGTTTGAAGCGTCAGCACATTCGAGTCTCTAAGCCTCAAGTCTTGGAGAAAATGGAAACGAGAGGAGGGAGATTTGGCTTGAGAACTCAGCTCAGACTGTACAATGTACAGAGAGTATGTTAGGTTTATTCGATCAACGGTTGCATATAACGGCTTAAACTAATCGAGATCGATATGAACACATATATATCAAAATGAATCGAAAGACTGCCGTCTGTCAGTCCATGCGTGCTTGTAAAGGATAACTCAAGTAAGGCATGAAATATTTTTATCGAATTTGGTTTACACATTGCTTAGGTTACAAGTTATTGCAAATTGGTCAATTCGAACCAAGTTCACGCCCACCTCCCATATAAAGACAATTTTGAAAAGTAAGAAAATATCGATAATTCAGTAATTAGATTCGCAATTAAAGTCATATTTATTAGGGACGATTGTATTAATGCATACGAAGGTAAAAAAAAAATATCGGATGGACCTGGAATTCGATAATATTTTATATTTATAATTTCCTTGGTCTAGTCAGAATTTTTACTCTCCAACACCCGCTTGAGTTATTAATAAATATTTAAGGCAGAATTTATCCAAAGTTGGTAAGGTTGAATATATAAGGAATTTATCGAGAAAATTCGATCGTACTTAAAAATTAGGATAGTTGTGGATAGATATGGGTTTACAAAAAAGCCTACCATCCATATAACTTTAGTTCTTTTGTGAAAGTCAGAAAAGGCATTTGGCAGTGAATATATATATATATATATGTATGTATATATATATGTATATATATATATATATATATATATATATATATATCAGTTGAGTATCTAACGATCAGTTGAGAAGATCTGTCGATGCACTATTTAATACGTAAGCGCTCGTGCTTCCTTTTATGAACGATTGCGCGATCAGGACAGTTCGGAAGCTGGTTTCGCGGCAAAAAAAGCGTCAAAAAAATTAGTAAAAATTTCCACGCTTCAATAACTCATTTTCTTGCGGGGAACATGAATAAAAAGTCAATTTGCCGATTTGTCGATTTTATACACAGCTGCAATGCATTTACATCAATTGGCGATCATTAACGACAGCTGTCACTTCACATTGACGCACAAAATGCAATTATGGACATGAGAATACAAAAAACAACAATGGAGTCGCTTTCAAATAGAAGTGAAAATTTTCAAACAAAAAAAAGTTACTTTTCAAGAAAACTTTTACATTTTATTTCTGCGATAAAGTTTTTATTATATTTTTAGGCTTTTTAAAGCTTTGCTGAAAAATTTAAATTGCATGCGATAGTCATACGGTATATATGTATGTAGATACATACTTATATAGGTAGGTATAACCATGCATGTAAATGACATTACGAAAATATAGGTTCTGCTTACTCAGTTATGCATTTGGAGCAACACGCGATGCTACGTGTAATTGCAACAAGCCTATCCTGACTTTATGGTTAGATATCCTTGTACGCTTTTTATTATTGACACAACTGCCGTGTTTTCGATACGGATACATTAAGGCGGTTCAAAATTATATATGTACATTTTTTTTTATTTTAAGAGCGTTTTGAAATAGGAATTTTTTTTTAAAACTCATATTTAATGGTCCTCCTCAAGCTTTAACATTCCTGTGAGTTGAATTTGAAAAAAAATTTTTTAGTAATCGTTCCTTTTAAGCGAAAATTTACCCCAAAAATTAAAGAATGAGAGTAGCAAAAAGGTTCGATATCTATGTACCTATGTATGTCCATATATAAAAGTATGAGCTAGGCAAAAATATACTGATTAAACTAATTTTTACGATATAATTGGAAATTTTTATACTAATCGGTATAATACTAATTCTATTTTATTTTCTGTAAAAATAATTAGAAGTGGATATATGCGTTTTTTGTGGCAACTTGTCCTCTACAGCGCTTTGTTTTTCCTTTGATTTGGAAATTTTAATTAAAGTAGACATGGGCATGAGGACTGCCCAGTGTTGATGATGCATGAAGGAGTAAACATTTGTTTGTGTAGCTATAAATTTTTAAATATCGACCTTCAACTGGGCGATTAGTGTTTAGTTTACCTTTAATGAGTAAATATTATTAGTACGAACGAATTATTTGTCCTTGTGGTTATTTCTTTTTAAGCTCTAATTTTTTTAATAAATATTTGTGCATACATATTTTTTGTAACTTTTTGTCTAAACTGTGGAGCATTTTATACTATTTTTTTAATACTATTATTTTAAGTGTTACCTCTTAAGTTTTTAAAGACAAGCGCAGTGTTACTCACCACCCGCTCAATAAACCAAAAGGCGTGTCTTAGGTATAAATGAAACATTCACCAAACCGCAAACCGAAAAGCAGCGATAGTGTGAATTATGTGTGACTCCGAAACCGATTACGAGAGAACGTGAACTACTTGCCTTTTAAACAAGCTAAAACAGTGGCAAAAAGCCCCGAGCTCAACACAGAGATTGCGTTGGTTATGTCTTCTCCGGTTTTGCAGGTAGCTGTTAGAATTTCATGATAAATTTGTGCATAATTGTGCTAAGCTGACATTACTTTTATTATTTTGAAGGCAATGGATCCAAAAACAATTAAGTGTTTTAATTTTTCTCTGTTTCTTGATGGGGAAGAAACAGTTAAAGCGAAGAAATAAGCAAGAATAAAACGTTGGGTTTCTGACCTCAAACGTGGTCGTAGAGATACCATTGATGCAGAGCGTGGACGTCCAAATGAACATTTGTAAAATATAGATATGCTGATCTGTTGATACAATTCACAATACATATCTAAAAAGTAATTGCACAGAATTTTTGTGGGTCTAAAAAAATTTTATCTAAAAAAAAATTATTTTTCGACATTCCTCCCTATGGAGGTGGTTAAGCGGGTTTTTTGATGCCTTCTTCGAAGTAGTTTCCCGCAAACCCCCAAGTCCACCTCTTCACTTCCTCCTTTATCTCCTCATGGGTTGAAAACCTTTTTCGACTCATGTACAGGTAAAGAGTTAGTAATATGAAGGTATTAGATCAGTATACTTCATAGAATTCATCTAGAGTCAGTCTTTGATCGTTACATAGCGCATTTTCGATTTTTCCAGACATTTCTTCAGTACCAATTGAGGATCTTCCACTCCTCTGTGTATCATTCACAGACGTACGACCGTTTCCAAACTCACGACTACTTGTAAATACTCGTACGATTCATAGCTTAATTACTATGTAGAGTTTTCACCTCATTATAAATCTCAAACGGAGGAGTTCCCTTCCAAGCGCCACGTAACTCGTATTTGGCGGGAGACTGGAGTGACATTGTTTACGAAACGTGACCTCAAGCCGATTTCGTTGCAAAGAGAAGTCTGATCATGTTGTCAACATGACGAAAATAAAATCCCTCAGGCCATGAGAACCTCAGTACACTTACTTCCTGGATATGCCTTGTATTTTCGAATAACGATATTTAGAAAAAGACCCATTCTGCTTACTTAGGACATTATGTAAATACTTCTTGATAGAACAGTGAGAGTCAATATATTAAATATTGGGTAGTGGGCATTGAAATCACTGCATAAAAATGTCAAGGCGATCTTGAAAGGCTGTGCAGCTAATCATGCTACGCAAAAATGAGTCATAGATGTTTTCTCTCATCGAACTGGTGAGGAATAGAAGAACAAGCATATTTGTAGTCTAGACAAGTTAACGGAGTTTGTTAGGAAGATTCTCTGATACTAGTGAATGCTTCTGAACAGACTTTAACTATCACTATGTACTAGATTCCATACAGTAGAAAGATATTTCATGATAGGTCTACAGAGGCAGGGGAATAATATTAGTAATATATAGAGGTCACCGAGTTCCTTCACCCAGTTTTTGATACAAGCTAAAAGGCTTTTAACTTCATTTATAGTTTGCTTTTAGTGAAGTTATGACATTAATGTTCGGAGAAAGATGACTGACAAGGCATTTATGAGCAAATTATTCACTTTACGATTATGAAGATGTAAAAGCAGTTTTTATATTTGAACAAAATTATGTTTCAACTTATCTACATATATTTAATTGGCGCTTTATAATCTCTGAATCGATTTTCAGTCTAGCTCCTTAATTAGTTAGAAAAAATATTTTCCTATAATTTTAGATGTTGGTCTGGTCAGGAATCAAACAAGTGACTCTCCGCCAGGTAGAACGAAGTGTTAACCATTCGTCAACGTCTACATATCCTGTTTATATCTGAACGCTTATAAATTCTGATAAAAAACAATCACATTCAGTAATTATGGAAAATTAGTCGAAAGCGTTTTCTTTTTTCCACATAAAAATTTATTCCTTTACATGAAATAGTTACATATATATATATGTGTATATATATATATATATATATATATATATTTAACAAGATTCTGCAAAGAAGTGCTTGTCACTTTAGGTATTTAAGGATAATAAAAGTTAATAGAAATGTAGTGCAAAGTATCTTCAATTTATGACAGAATGATGGTATGATGGAGACGATGTTATGACAATGCAGTTTGAGATAAATTGTAAATGAAAGCATGTTAAGTGTCGGTGGCGCTGCAGTTGAAAACAACTAGTATAAAAGGAAACACAAAAAAAACAAGATTGTAAGAAAACAAGCTCACATGCAAAACATTTTGATATCAACAGTGTAAATTTTAATATGTATCGACGTAAAAGAATGATGAAAAAATTGATACAAACATAATTATCTTACTTGAGTCTCGTGATTGGTACATAAATTGCTGGTTTCATATTTTTTTTTTACTTCCTATGTTACGATCTTGCAATTATGCAAATTTCCTGAGCTAAAGAATTTCTTAAAGGTCATGGTTGTGTAGAAATTGTATTTGAAAAACTACATGCAATTGTTACAAAACCCAGCAGCACAAGCATAGGCCTTAGAGACGACGTAAAAAGTGCTAATTTTCTCTGAACATCAAGCTTTAAAATCAACACGGCGAGGGTAAAGCTTCATAAATGGCTTCTTAAACACGCTACCAAATACGAGAAACAGTTAATTTGTTTATGTACATTCTTTTGGCTGTCTGGTGATCATATTTTTCTATTTTTTTCCAAAGAGTTTACATTTGCCTTTGCAATTTGAAAATCGATGAACTGTTTGAAATTCCTTAATGATAGGCGAAGAAAGAAAAATGTCATTAGAATGAGAGACTACCAGGATATATTTAAAACTATGAGAATTATTTAACCAAACAATTTTTATGGTTTTAAAATAATTTAAATGTAAGCTGAGCTGAGGTGGTGTCTTTAATATAGTAAAGTAAATAAAAGTAAAAACTTTTTGAGAAGAATGGGGACTGCATATGATTTTGGGAAATACCTTAGCCAAAGAGCAAGAAAACATCAGATTAAATATTAACAATAGAAACGATTGTAATTTAAAATAAGTCATCACATTAGATTCAAATTCAATAGAGGAGTACCCCCTCTTACTCATCTATCAACTAATCAAACATCGTATAAATGTTCAAAAATTTACACTTTTTAATTTTAATTTTTAAAAGAGTAGTTATTCATTAGGAACCTATCAAATTTTGTAGGCAATTGTTAGATTTAAGCGGTTTTCCTTTTGACTTGTGAATACAGATTTGCCAGGCAGGCGTGATTTGTTTTCCAATTTTCACACGATACTCACGTATTTGGTCAAACTGCGGACGGTCGCTGGGCGGAAGTGCGAATTGATGTGAAACCGTTTTTTTTTTTAGCTATTCAGTAATGCTATATTTGTATTTATATGTATGCACCCATTGTACGTACATACAAAACATATATGTATAAATATAGGTATATTTATTAGCGGCTACCCGACAGATATACATATGTTAATATTGCATTTTGTTTATTTGTTGATAAAATGTAAATATTGTTTATTTACTTTTTTATGTTAACTTTAACGTATAAACAAAATTTTTATTTTTATTTTGGTCGGTTTATAAAGGTAAACATTTCTCGGTGTTCCAACTCTGAAGTAAGCAACATACAAATGCATGTGTGCGTATATGAAAATTAGCTGTGCGAATAAATTGAACCTTTAAGAAGATGCTAAAATATGTACATACATACATATTCATAAGTACATATGTATATGGAATATGTAGAAAATCGACTTGACGAATAGGCCGAATGTACCAACTACATTTTACAAATATCATTAAGCGTCTTCATATTACTACTTTCAAATAAGTATGAGTTTTGACAGAGGCTGTTCTGAAACAAGTTCTGAAACTCAATTTATCGGAATTTATGCTCGAATCAGATTATTCAACGAATTTAGTGTTCTTTATTTCGCTTTATAGGAACATTCCGATTGGATTCCTACTGATGTTAATTTTTCTTCTTCTTCTTCTTCTTTTGCGTAGGCATCGCTTATGGGATTATAGCCGCATCAACAGTTGGAAATACCAAGTAAAACAAGGTCGCTCTCCACCTGATCCTTCCAACAGAGTGGAGGTCTTCCTCTTCCGCTGCTTCCGCCAGCCCGTAAAATCCATCGAATACTTTCAAAGCTGGAGCGCTTTCATACATTCGGACGACATGACCTAGCCAGCGTAGCCGCTGTCTCTTGATTCGTTGAACTATGTCAATGACGTCGCTTCGATGTTTACTTTATGAAGCACAAAAACCTAAAAAGTGTATGTCTAATGCTTGTTTTTGAATTTTTCCTAAATTAAAAGGTATCTTCGAGTAAGAAGGAAACAAAATGGATAAAACTTAATGTAAATTTAGTAAAATTTATGCCACGCAATCCAGACATAGCCAAAAATCCTACATAGGGCAATTGGATGCTTACATCTGTTCGTTCCGATTTCTGGTATAGGAGCAAGAAGTTTTTCAAGTAACAAAATTAAATTTTTTCTGGCCAGGGCAGCCTTTTAATAAGATTGTCAAGAGGAACCTTTTTTCTTCTGGGAAGTAAACCTAGAGCCGAGCTATTCCAAAAAAAATCGTAAGTACATTTGATAGTATGGTTCAATTGAATTTTTGGAAAGCTACTTTAGGCTCCATAAAGAGTGGAATAATTGTATTTAGGGTATGTTATCTTTAAATGGTACAAGCATTGCGATCAATCGAAAATAAATGGGGTATTCGTCAATTCGAACATTACATTTAATTCGACTTACATTTAAAAAGTGAGATTATCCAATTGAATTGTAGTCGTTTGTTGTTAATTTAGCAAGTTTCTTTTAGAAGAACTTTCTTATGAATTGTATTAATGGTTGTTGTGTTTTAGGTAAGGATATTTGCTTGACTACAGCCTCCAATTAGACGATCAATCTGGTATGATATATACATATGTTATGTTGTGCAATATTTAGTCGTCAGAAATATTAGTGGATGCGATAACAATAAAGTTGGAGGTCAGTGATGCCACTAAATTTGAAGAGCCAGTGGGCTAAATTAACCCAACGCAACGAAAGTAATGTTCATCCCGCGTTATCGCCAACACGGGAAGTAAGGACACCCACACCATCTCCAATTTTTCATCCGGAGCTCGCCCCTGAGCTCTACCTAATACATTCACGAAATTATAACAGGAATGATCATCCCGCACCCCCAAACTCTTTGAAGAGCCAGAGGGTCCAATGAATAAATTTCAGTGTCATCATTTATTAATACCAATGCCAACTACTAAACATCCTCTTCCTCTTACCCCCCACAGCCAAGACAGTGAGATTAATTGCAATGTTTCCTGTTTTTCTCATGAACAGCTGTACTTTGCCTGTTGGCGTATTGGCAAACCACCTTTTTTGTTTACCTTTATGCAGAAAAACAAATCTGAAAACATATCGCTTCCTACTGTTTTCAATTCCATTAAAATCACATAAAAATTTGAGCTATTTTATCTGTGTTTTAATATTGCATTGATATTTGTCCGAAGAGGTGACAATTAAGCGAGACGACGTTCGTCGGGTTCTATCTAATTTAATCATTAAAATAGAAATAATATTTTTTTATATATTTTCGAAATAACAATTGTTTCAGAATTCCAAAACCTTTATCTTATTGATCTTTGGCCCTAAAATATAGTTATTTGAGCCAAAGCAAATTGGAATATTTATTTTCCTCAACTGTTTAGTCAAAAATTTCACACACACACTCTGAACGAGACAAAAAAAGCTTGAAAAAAATTTAACCATGGAAAAGAGCAGAATAAACTTGTGCTTGTTGTGTACCTTATTGCTTTCTATACATTTATTTTTATATAAAGTTGTGGGCAGATATACATATGCACATATGTATGTACAAACACGAATGTTAAGTATACGTAAAAGTCTGTGTGGGCATTTGCAAGTTTGCTAACAGTAGTTTTCTGACCTTTAACGCCTTGTTGAACATTGATGGGCTACTTCTTTTTAATTGGCCTAGGCAATTGGAAAATTCGATGGCTGATATTTTTATGCTCTTCTTTACCGTTTACCAGGGTAGGGTATGTTAGCTTTGTTTAGCGAACGGTTTTCTGCAACGGCATAAAATAAATGATAGTGGAGGCACAAATACGAATGGTTTGCAAAAGGGCGAGATCGAACTAACAACTTGGTAACTTTTCTTCAGCTCCATCCGAACTATGCCTTTCTTACTTGTTTGAGTTGAACTTTTTCCTGCAACTGCATTGAATAAAATCGAATAACGTAACTTCCCCTTCTTCTAAATTTTATTATATATTGTACTCTGTAAGGTCAGTTTCCACCAATAAACAAACAAACAAAATCAAACGACATCGTATCGAATTCGCGATGAACTCTAGAAAAAGTATTTCTCAAGAATACTTTATGAGCTAGATTTCTCAAAAAAATTTTTGCTAGATTTCTCAAAAAAATTTTTTTGAGGAAAGGTTAGACGTGCTCCACTTCTCCGTCGATTTTAAAGCAGTCTTCGGTAGCTTTGAATCCCTTTATAGAATTTGGTATCCCTTTATAGAACTTTAAACTGCCGTTGAGATACACCAACAAGAGGCGTCAACATCAGGAAGGACCTCTTCGAACCGTTCGATTTTATATAAGGTTTCTGACGAAATTACTCTTTATTGTACGCCTTTTTTATTTCAATGCTGGAGAAAATAATACAAGCTAAACAGCTAAAAAGAGTGTCTACAATACTATAAAATTGCTGGCATATTTTGATGATATCGATATCAGGGGAATAATCAACCGCAAATTAGTCCTGCTTTCCCTAGTACTGGACAAGAAAACGAAGTTAATAGGTCTATGATTACGCAAGGTCAAGACCTAATGCATTCGGTCGTCAAACAATCCGTGAGCATATTCGTATTTGGGTTGCCACCTCACCATAGACAGTCATTACTTTGAAGTTGTCAACAATTTCATCTCCATCCAGCATTAACACACAAAAAAATGTAAGCCTCGAAATCCAAAACAGAATCACTTTTAGCAATGCTACTTTGAGCTGAGTAGACAATTGAAAAGTAAAGTCCTATCTCGACAAGCAAAGTCCAAGCTCTACAAGTCGCTTATCAATTCCGCCCTGCTATATCCTGCAGAAGTTTGGAAAAGTTCAACATCCGATAACGCGGTTTAAGAAGTCTTCGAGCGAAATGTATGGCCTAAGATTTATGGTCTTTACGTATTGGCAACGAAGAATAAGGCAGATCTCATAGTCCGGATGGATGAAAACACTTCAGTTTTGAAAGTTTTCGACGAAATATCGGCTGTTCGAAGCAGAGGAAGAGGAAGGCCTCAACTCCGTTGAAAAAACCAGGTGCATAGTGACCTGTCTTCACTGGTGGCCTCCATTTGGCGCGAAATTTAGAAAAAAAAAACGGGGAGGTTGTATTTTTTATTGAAATTTATTTCAAAAGTGCTTTAAATAATTTTATTGCACATTCTTAAAGAATTCTACATATGTATATATGTACATGCATGAATATAATTTATTATTATTACACACTCAAAAGATTCTCATCTTTCAAACTACTCAAGTTCATACAAATTTACTTACACGCATACATGCTATATAAGCAAAGTGGATTGTATGTAACAGCGAGTCGTCTATTTTATTAAGCACTTTAACGCAATTTACATACATTTTATCCGCAATGATTTTTTTTTTTTTGCTTTTGCATACTTATTTATGTTTACTACTTTTACTGTAAATAATAAGATAAACAGTGTCGCAAGTTGTGTAAAAATGAATGGCCCATATTGTGCCATAATAAATGAAATTATACTGAGAAAGTATATGCATATGTATGTATGTGTATACGGGTACATATAATAAATTTGCTGGGAGATTTCCAGTCAACTATCGAACAAACAAATCTATGTGTAATACAAAAATTATGTACTTGTTGTATGTACGAGTATGTTACATATACACATTACTATACATAAATATGTACTTATATATATATGCGCAGATAAGTCATAACCTCGAGCTGCAATGGATAACAATAAATAGGGAAAGCTTTACGGTATCAAAATCAATCAGAAAAGTGATTGAATTAATTTCAATTGAAAATATGTTGTAGTTGTTATGCTTTGTAAATACATTTATGCATACATACATATGTAAATAGTGTTATATAGATTGGTTTGGTATGAATAAGTGACGTCAAATACAACGCTTTCCTTTGTGTTGCACCTTCATTTACATACATATGTATGTACATATATATAAATGAGTGATAAAATTTGTATGTACTCCACCAGTTTCTAAAGCTATTTCAGCGATTCTCTAACATTCAAGTAATTTGTTAACAATAATTTATATCCGCGAAGTACATAAATAATTATGTACGAGTATATAGGCAAATATGTTCGTATGTACGTTGGTAAATCCGATTCGATTATGACTCTTCCACTCTTTCAAGGCATAATATTAGAGTACCTTTAGGCAAAAATTTATTTATACATTTTTATAAAGTTTACCTATGTATGTATGTCACTAGACTTGACGCAATATCAGTTGACAGACTTATATCTACTCCTCGTTTAAGGAAATATAAAAAAGGAGTAATCAACTGTGAGGACACGCGAAAGTCTCAGGGAGTAATGCTTTACTACCAAATAGTACACAACATTGGTTATTGATATCAAAAAAAAAAGAGAGTGTGATACCCCGGGTGCGGAAATTGAAATAGTTACCGCCAGTTTGAGTGAAGAGTATGTAGAGAGGTTCGATCAACCTTCAAAATTATAGAAAATTAATTTTTCTTTTTGCGCCATTCGGAGGCGGCTCAGAATAAGCTCATCTATTTGTTGGAAAAAACATTCAGACGCAAAAAACCATAGATTAGAGGAAGAGTTCAGCCGAGAATCGTTTCAGCGGTTACAAAGCGCCAACTCACAAATTTTGCTGGACTATCTATCGTAGATGTTTTTAAGAAATGTCATTTCTCAGCTCGGTCCCTGCTATCATGTAGTATGTAGAATGGGCAGCTTTAAAGCAGGTGAACCTTCTAGAGTAGGTACGATCAAGCAGGTTCTTCCATCTCTTAGTTGGTGCAAATCCAGTTGTAGATTTTCTATAAGTCATGCGACTGCATGTGCCAAGTAGAGCTCAAATTAGGAAATTCGGAATTGCTTATCTGGTTAATCTATGCTCCATGACAAACATAAATTTCCTACAGCTCGGACTGAAGCTCCAGAAACTCGTGTACTGTGTAGAGTGAGTAGCTCAATATTGGTCCAACTCGTTAAAATGCCGAAATGTGCATAACTTTCGAGCTCGCAAAAGAATAATTTTCAATTTCATTTTTCAATTTTGTTTAGTATTTCAATGAGTTTAACACTTTGAATAAATTATTTAAAAAATATACACAAAAAACATATACATATATATTCATTATATAAAAAGGATTTTTATACATTTTATTGGGTAGTTGGGAAGGCGTATTTAACACTATTATATTTTTTTGTGGGGTTTATATAACTTATTGTTCATCAACGTCGGAATATAACACGCCAATTGAAAACTCCCCGGCCTGATACATAGATGGAATTAAAAAGAATTAAATCCATATAGATTGTTAGTTAGTCCTAACCTTCAAAACACGCGTGAATAAATTTGACAGCTGTCGGATCTTTAGTTTGTGAATTATAACATTTTGAGAGAAGCAATTTTTGTTATTCTGAAAAATGGCTAAAAAGGAGTTTCGCGTGTTGTAAAATATTTTTTGAAGGTAAAAAATACAGTTGAAGCAAAAATTTGGCTTGATGACGAGTTTCCGGACACTGCACCAGGAAAGTCAACCATCATAGATTGGTAAGCTAAGTTTAGATGTGGAGAAATAAGCACCGAAGACGGTGAACACAATGGACACCCAACAAAATGTTTTTGAATGACCGTAAATTGAAATTGAATGAAATAGCAGACACTCTAAAGATATTAACTGAACGTGTAAATCATATCATTCACGAATATTTGGGTATAAGAAGGCTATGTGCAAAATGGGTGCCGCGCGAGCTCAATTTTGATGAAAAACATTGACGGAGTAGTTTTTGCAGATGTTCAAGCTTAATAAACCCGAGTTTTTGCATGATATGTGATAATCTATAAAACATGGCTCCATCATTTCACTCCGAAGTTCAATTGGCAGTCATCCGAGTGGATTGCACACGAGAACCCGGTACAAAGCGTGGTAAAATGCAACAGTCGGCTGGCAAGGTTATGGTGTCTGTATTGTGAGATGCGCATAGAATAATTTTCATTGACTACCTTGAAAAAGGAAGGACCATCAACAGCGAATATTACACAGCGTTATTGGACCGTTGAACAATGCACCATGTCACAAGTCAGTGAAATTGATGGCAAAAATCTATGAATTGGGCCTCGAATTGCTTTCACATCCACCGTATTCTCCAGATCTGGCCTTAGCGACTATTTTCTGTTTTCAGATCTCAAGAGAATGCTCACTGGGAAGAAAATTACGTCGAATGAAGAGGTGATCACCGAAATTGAGGCCTATTTTGAAGCAAAGGACAAATTGTGCCGGAAAAAATGGTACCGAAAAGTTTGAGGGTCGCTAAACTCATTGTATTACCCTTGAAGGGAATTATGTTGAATAAAAAAAATTTTTTTACAACAAAAATTTGATTTACTATGGTAGGCTGGGACTTTTCAAGTGAGCTGTTATATGCTTTTTAAGAAAGAAATTGAGGGTAAAAAAATAAAACTCTCTATTTTCTTATGTTCTGCTGGGACCTTATTTATCGAAACCAACATCCACGACAGTTAACCAGCTTAATTTTGAATAAAGAGCCATTTTACGGAATTGAATTTGCTCGCATAGCGAATGCTAAAGTGGTATTATATTTATGTTCAGTCTTTTTGAAAATGCCCACTTCATATCGTAAGAGTAATTTTCAAACAATAACTTTTAATACATAAATTCGGTGATTTTATTTTAAATCAAGCGGAAGCCTCATAAAAAGAACTTAAACACAATTCATATGTAGATATTTATGTCACTGCGTATTTCTATAAATTTGTGTGCTGGTGGCTGCTGCGGCCAAGTGGGTAAAAGTAGTGTGTATCACAAGCCATGGCTTCATATTCTGGCCAGACCAGAAAGTCTCGGCAGGAAATGTTACTTCCGTGAGTTTTGCTGACATAAAAACATTAATTGTCACAAAAATACATTACATGAGAAAACTGCTGGTCACTCACTACTTATACATAGACAAAAACATCGCAGATCGCAGGGGAAGCTTGGCCGAAAATCGCTTAAGCGTTTATAAAGCGCCAATAATGTAAAAGTATGTATGTTTATGTATGTATGCTAACGTTCCGTATATTATGTATATAGAGTTTGGTTTCGCTTGATCTCATGTTTATTTGTTTATTTATTATTCATACATAACTATATACATATGCATATATGTTTTTTATTTTAAGTACATTTCCTTTTTACTAGAAATTTTTACAAAAAAAAAAAAACAATAAATACATAAAAATGTACATATGTACATACAGGTATCAAAATACTAGCTGACCTCATTTCATTGTTTCTGCCCTAAGATCGTTGATCTTTCGCAGTTTTGACCATTCAAGCGTTTGAGCAAGCCATATTTATTTGTATATACAAACATATGTATTTGTACATACATACATATATCTGTGAATGAGCAACATTGGTAGTAAAAGTCCCATAAAGCTACCAATATTATGTTATATTTTATTCCACTATAACATTTACTTGAAATTTATGCAAATAATTTTCAATCTGCTTAATAAGGAATGGCAAGTTTCGAGAATATTATGTCTACTGTTGATATTTTAGATAGGCGTTACTCAAGTTGAAGAATATAGCTTTCATATTCCTAAAAGACCACCAAACATAACACACCATAAGACATAAGAAATAAGTATTTTGGAACCGCAAAAAATATAAGAAATTGAAATTTCTTCGGTCTAAGTATAAAACAATTGCTTGCTGGATATACATATGTGTATATGTATATTTCTTAGCTGTATATGCCCAAGATTCGCGATGCAGATAGAAAAAGCGATTGTGTCAGTAATAAAAAAATATTATTTTATTCAAAATTTGTAACTGTCATTTTTCAAGTAAATATACAAAAATAAATAAATCACCTTTAGCCACACTAAATATAGCTATTTTTGTATGCAAAACATGTTTAAAGCAATTTTGTGAGAAACACAGAATGTTTCTGAAAAAAAAAACAAATGTATTTAAGAAAAAAAAAAGAGAACTTCTGCAAAAATTTCCCCTTCAAACGGCAATAATATTTTTTGATTTTGAATTTTAGATGGATTTCACTTCGTAAAATTCGCGTTATACAAAAACATACATAGCTACATATATGATACATAGATAATTTTCGTTTTAAATTTTTTTCATTCGTTTTGCTACAACACACCCTGCTTTCGTTAACTGCTTTTTCGTTATTTTAAACTTTTCGTATTTTTCTTTTGTCCTTTACTTCGATTGTGCAAAAAATGAAATATTTTTGTTATAAATTTTTGATGGCTTATTACAGTACACAACTTCGTATACTATTTACCGTTTTATACGAAAATATTTGCTGCTTGAAGACTTGCAACTTTGTTGTAATGAAAAAATTGCACACGCTCCGACCCTATTAATTTTAGACCCTCAGTGGTAATGGATTAATGACTTGTATATACACATATACTAGTGCATATAGATAACCTCCACTGACTTCCGACAATTAACCAAAGAGATTAAATAATAATACTTAATCATCTTTGATTAAAAAGTCATTCGCTTCACGCTTATAAATGACCTTGAGTCTCATCAGCAATATTAACTAAGATTAAGTTGTTCAATATTTGTAAGCGTTTTCGATACTTGAACCAGATTGAATGATGTTCATGTCGGTCCAGCAGCAAATAAAAAATACAAAAAATAATCAAGTAAATGATGAGATTAAGCCGCAAATTTGGATTGCTTTTACACTAGCAACAATAAGTTGAGTCAGTTGTGGTAAACTCATTGAACTAAAGGTGGCGTTGTAAATTTACCGTTATTTTGTTTTTGACTCATTTGGCAGATTAATGTATTTTATCTTCAGCGTCTTCCTCATTCTATCTTTTTACCCTTCAGCCATATGGGAATGTGCAATCTATGTGTCTAATTTGTGTGAGAAGAGTAGCTTAATGGTTGACCGCTTAGAGGTTATGAACATTTTAATGCTTCTTGGATGAATGAATCATACTTTAAAGCTGCAAGCCTCTTATGAATCATTTTGTTTTGGATATTTTAACTGGCGCTTTATATCCTGTTAAGGAATTTCCGAGCTTATTCTACAATACTTGATATATTATATATGTATATTCATATTTCACACAAATGAAGTATTCTACGAAAAGCTACGATGTTCTTATGAGAAGAAATGGTAACTGTGACTTTCGGGAGAAATGCGACCGGAATTGTTGTAGCATCGATTTTTATTTACAACTCGGAATCGAAAAGGTGTTTGGCAATCCAGACACAGAAAGCAAATCCGGTTTGAAGTGTCAAAATTAAATAGTTTTTCTCCTGCTGCGTTCAGGATTTATATGCATTTCCTTCATGAAACAGTAGATTTTTTGCAAATATTGTATTGTTATTGCGGAAGATAAGAAAATGGAAAAATTAAAAGACAGAGTTTTGCATGGTCACATCTATACGTTGAGTCTCCCAGACACATTGAGATTCTTTTTCTTCTTTGACTTACGCGACTATACCCGAATCAACAATAGAGCACCACTCCCTCCTTATTTCTTCTTTTTTCCGCATCTTGGCGAAAGTTGGAGATTTCAAGTGAAACAAGGTCCCTCTCCACCGGATCTTTCCAAAGGAGTGGACGTCTTTCTCTTCCTCTGCTTTCACGATCTATCAAATACTTTCAATCCATTCGGGCAACTTAAATTGGCCAGCGTGAGCGCTGTCTCTTGAATCTCTGAACTATGTCAATGTCATCGTTTCATCATTTGCGGTATTCCTCGTTGCCAATGCGCAAAGACCATAAATCTTCCGCGAAACTCTTGTCTCGAAAACTCCTAAAGCCGACTCATCGGATGTCGGCAATGTCCAGGCTTCTGAAACCTTGAAAGGCTCACACGAAGCAAACAAATTCTTTGAGAACACTAAATGGTTTGAAGGTAACAATGAAACGTCATATCATATGTATTTAGTTCTTACGATAATGCATCAAAATGTTGCTTTCAGTACCAATTGAAACCGAGGTTTAGACCCTTCGATCAGCACTCCTACCGACGTATCTACCTACTTCGTCGGATTTTCCCAATCTGAATTTCCGGATAAGTCCATATATAGAGGAACAAATACGCATTTAATCGGATAAAGCCCAATTTCTTTGCTGGATATAACTGCAAGTACATAGTATGTTATATAGAAATGGTTCCTAATGGAAAATATTGACTTTTTATATTTTCCAAGGTTCCTTCAAGTTGCAAAACGCAAATTTTCCAAACTTCTTAATAAAGTTCGACATGAACGGGGCGAAAAGGTCGCTGCTCCTGAACTATTAATACGCCTACATTTTGTACAACGACTTTTTAGTCCGAACCATTTAGCGCAGTTATTTCAAAGTTCTTAGAGGTTGAACATATTAAATTCAATTAAACTTGGCGCATATTTTAGTCATCATAAAATATTTTATACATTTCTGGCCAATTTAACTTTAATATTTTCTATAATTTGTATCCATCAGAACTTTTTAACAATAAAATGTGAAATTTAACGCACTTTCGTAATACCAGATATTCTCTAAAATGGTAGTTACGAAGTTAACTAATTTTGGCACCAACTTTGCTATTGGTATACATTCTAAATGTATGTATGTATATAAATTAGTTTGTACAAGTATATTAAATGCATGCCTGCATACAAAAACTTGTACTTACATTACTTCATACACATGCATTCACAGTTTTATGTACCTGTTCGTACATAAATGTATATATATATATAATAAATATGTTTGTATATGCAACGTATAAATTTGTACTAAACACATATTTTATCAAAAATGTTCTGCAGGTGCACATAACTGGGTCTACGAAAATTGGAAGAATAAATAATTTAGGGTGAAGAGTATGACCGTTTCACCTGCAGTTATCATAAAATATGTATGTGCAAAACCCTTTGAAAATATGAACATCTGTGAGCAACTTCCTATTTATACCCACATGCACTGCATGCATAGGGTATATTAGTTTTATCCAAAACAATCAGGGGTGCTACGGGTATACGGTGTAAATTTGGGACCGAATCGTTTTGAAATGGTGTTATGAAACCGACTTGGTTTTAGTTTTTTCGAAGAAAGGCCTTGATTGCGTTTATTTTAATGAATAAAGGTGGAGAAGTTTTTGAAAGAATAAAACGCAAGTTTTAGGAGCAATAATCTGAAGCTTTCTGAGCCAACGTAAGTGTGCAGTAGATTTCACGCTTTCTGTTAAATCAAAGTTCTGTATTTTTTACGAAGCTTTAAAAATGTGGATTGAATTTACTTACATCTGCTAACTTTCTATAATTTAATTTTTTTAAAGACAACGGCATGTTAATTTGAGTGGTTTATGCAAGATATCCTGGTTCAAGCCATTACTCTTTGTATGGAATATAAGTAGTGCGCGACATTTAACGCCAAACACAGATTTACAATAAAACTGCCGCGAATATAAATTTCATATGGTGTTGTAAATACTTGTTTTGTACTCTAGAACATTTGCAGGCATAATAAAATACAATATGACAAGAATTAGTTGAAATCCTCTTAAAATTTGTCCCTACTTTGTCTTTGCAAACTGAGTGTAAATTAGCAATTCCGCTAATGCAAATCATGTCGGTTTAATTCTGACAAGAAAACATTCTTTCCTTCTTTCTGTAACACCTAAACCGATATCAAATCAGATTCGAAATTAAAAGCGATAAAATCATTATAAATTATATATTTCCTTACCATCTTTCGGTAAGTTGGAAAATCCAACGCTCGAAGAGTTCTTGAAATCGAAAAATTGATCCGGGAACCCAAAGTTTTACCATTCAATGGGTTTTCATGGAATTGGCTATATGATGGCACTTGGCATCAGTCCCTAATTTATCTTTGTTTATTTTCAACGAGTTATCAATGGAGTATCTGTGCGATTAGGTAGTTTAGGGCCATTGTTTATTTTTTTAACGGCAGTAAATATTTGAGTCATTAGTTTGGTTTCTTTGGAGCAACTCTACTTTGAGCAGACTTCACCCTTCTAATCGCACTATGCAGAAAGCATAGTAATGCCTTATTAATTGGAAACCCAAACGCACAGTTTGATAACCTAACTAATATGTTGTAAGTATTGTATAAATAAGTAAACGGTTGAATTCAAAATTCTTTTTTTTAAAACAATACAACAAAAAATGCCTATAATGGTCTTTTTATTGTTCACTCGTTGTGTACTAAAGAGTTTTAATTTTTGACTGAAAATCGTCTATAGTCTAATCGTAAATATTTTTTATTGCAGTTATCAAAAGCACGGGTACAGAAATATATGAAAATTAGAGCCGATAGGCGCGTTGAGTCTTCTTTTTCTTTTTGAAAACCAAACAAGGAGCTTGTTTGACCAAAATTTTTTATTCTGATGAAGTTCTTCCGTACAAAGTGAGGGTTCTATAAAAATAAAAATACTGAGGCTGTTGACTTCAAAGTTAGCACCGTTAATAATAAGAAAGCTTATGATAATTTGGTCTTAGATAAAGCTCGTCTTCATATTTTATGTTATTTGTCTGTAGGTATACTATCGTATGTTATATGTATATGCACAACTCGGGGACTAATGCCTTCTTAATATGCTCTGAGCCAATAATTCCTAGGTATAACATTATATTTTGAATTTTACCTATGAGTGAATATACTTTTTCGTTGGCATATATAGCTACATATCTATTTTCTGTGTACATGCTTGCACATAAAATATATATTATGCGAATACATATGTACATATCTCAAAATGTAAAAGTAACAAATGAAAATTTCAATATTTTCGAACAACAAGCATAGACATAAATGTGCAATATACAAGTATATGTACAATACATAAATAATGATTCTTACATTGGCCGCAATTTAATTACCGCTTGCGTTGGTTAATGCTTTTCGCTGCAAAAATATTAACTCTTTTCTTCTTCTTTTTGAATAGCTGTTACTGCAACTGCTGCTGTAATGTTAATCGTGGAGTAGATTCAATACGATTGTTAGTTGTTGGCGTGCACTTATTATAAAACTCAACCAATATTGTGATAGAGTTGAACGAAGGAAATGATCGTGTGCACAACTAGCTATAGCTACTAAAATTATATTAATACCAGCCACTTCACTTTAGGAAAATTTCCTAAATACTTTTTTTACACACTTTTACTTTACGCTTTAATAATTTTTGCCATCAAAGCTGGAAAAAACTTACACAATCGCGGAAGTTTTATACTCGTATGTATTCTGCTTTAACACAAAAACAATTATACACTTTAATGTTAAACTTGCATCGCTAAGCGCAAAATATTCTGACAAATGAAACTTTTTTATAGCATTTATTGAAAATACAATATGTTTTCTAAAATTATTTTTGTTTTATTTATAGAACTCGTATATCTTCAAATATATGTAAATTATCAGCTATCTTTTGTTTTAGCTATAGATATTATATATATACATATGTATGTATTTAAATTTTTCTAATACAAAGAATCTGCACGCACCAAAAAGCACCTGAAAAAACGCTTTTGTACTACTCAAAACGATTTCTTCTTAGTACCACAGAACACGGTGAGCACCATTCAAAGACTGATTTTTGCCTCGACTGAACGCCGCAGAGTTACCTAAAAATTGTTGCAACTTGGAAGGGAGCAAATGTATTGCATAGAGATGAGTGCTATGTGCTCAGTGCAAAGGCATACAAATATGAGATACACATTGCCACTGTTAGGCATAACATACCGCTGTTAGTGAATTAGCTGTAAAATATTGACGCTTTGGAGCTATTGCTGGGGAGTGTTAGTGGCAGAACAACAAACGTGTTGGTATAGAGTAGATTTTGCGGTGTTGTTTTATTATGCGCGCGCATAAGTACTATAGAGTTTACATACGAGTACATAATTCTTTGAACGTCATATATACATACATATGCATTTATATTTCATTTTTACCTTTTATTGCTTTGCTACTGCTGCTGCTGCTGCTACAAGAAATTCACTGTATTTCTCTCACCACAGCCGAAGCTGACGTATAGCATTTTTTGAGATTTTAGGATTTAAAGTTTAGGAAATATAAAAAACGAGTTTTGGCTTAAATGAAAAGTTAGCCGACACAACCAGCCGGTCGTAAGCATATAGCAATGAGAATGTTAGCTCTTATTGACAAAGATCCAAAGCAAATAGAAATGTGCTAGCAGCTATAGTTGATGTTTGACAAGATAAAATAAATTTAACATTTAAACTGTATACTTGCATGCATAAATAGCAAGATAAAAATAGAAATTAAAATTATTTGCTCTAAATATTTTATACATACTATATTGCGTGCATATATTATATTATGAATATATGCCTATTCATTTGTGATCAAAATTTATATGCATAAAAGCACGACAAGGAGCAGAGAGTTGCCTATCAATTTTTTCCGTTTGATATTTGCTAGCATGTTTTCTATTACAGCCATTATAGGATACATAATGACCTTGAAATATTGCAAAACAGTTGAAGGCGTATCAAACGCATTTAATTGGAAATATTTAGAATTTGGAGAGGGATCGTAGAAAGAGTATTAGGACTCTTTACTACAGTTATTCATTGTGATTAGTATACACCTCTGAGTTACTTAAAGGGTTAGGCCATTCTAGAATTTTCGAAAAATGAATATTTTTCTTTCAAATGATACATTATGGTCTCAAAAATGTTATCTCGAAAGATTATGATAGATAAAAATTTCTAAATTCCCATTTTCGTTCTCTAGTTGAAGCGTCTGTTTCAGTCAGTAAGGCATACTCAGAACTTCAAACGCGTTTACCTCAAAACTTTTTTTTCAAGTTGGCCTGAAACATAACTCAAACAATTTACAACCGATTCACTTGAAATTTTGACAACATCATTGCATATATTTTTTTTTAATAACCAATTCCAAACAATTTGTTTGCCAAATTGTTACTTTTTCCTTTATAGACCCACCATTTTTTCAAAAATGCAAATATTGAAAAAATCCTACTCACTTCTGTAGCTATTGCTATTTACAGGCAGAAACCGTTTAAGAACTTATTAAAATAAAAAAATAAAAAAATTACAGGTGCTGTGTGTCCGGCTGTGGTTCCCGAAAAAATGGAGACATCCTAGGGAGAACGCTGTATAGCCGAAATTTTTAAATTAAATTTTATTAAAAAATAGTTAAAAGCAGTTAATTATGTTTATATAAATGCCTTTTGTCAAAAATCAGATTTATTTAATAGTTTTAGATGCAGTATCCAAGCCCTGTAGAATCTTGGCCCACAGTTATAGGAGAGGAAGTTTCAGTGTAGCCGCCTATCCAACATATATATATCCCTAGCGTAAATAACTTATGAATTCGGTTTGACAACCGCCACGTAAAAAGCTTTTCTACTGAGATACCAACAACTTCTAAATTTGATGAAAGCGTCAGACGTGCCCGGAAATATTAAGGGTGGAATAGACGTTATTTCACCCGAGTATGATGAATTTGGAACAAAGATGTGCTCTCATAAAGAATAACAGAGACCAGTTACTGAACTATTAAGGTATGGTTACAGAAGACTCCACTTCTATATATCCAGACACGTCTCCGACATACTTAACATATCGACGACATCGATAAACTTGCCTGTTCCTAAGCGAGTTCAACAAGTAGTTACAACAACAATTCGAACCTGACCTTATTCTTTAGAGGAGGATAGATACACTCTACCTCTTTGAAAAGGAGCCACCTTCACCGTTATTGAGAAGGATCTGGCTGCACTTGGTGTCTCAACAGTTCAGTAAAGACATGGGAATATTTGTCCCATTCAGTGCATGCGTGCGGCGAAGATTAAAAAAATATTTTCGTACATTTCCTTTTGGAATTATTCCTAAGTTAATTGTTTCATGTTTCGTCTCTGATATGAATATAGTAGATTTTCATAAACATTTAACATCTATTCGGAGCGGATTTACAACTATTAATTCTTCCACACACGCATTTGGAATATCAACCCGTTTACAAGTAACTAAATTATTTACGCACAGAAAAGTTTTCTCTTTCTAATTTCAATGGTCGTCAGAGCCGTCAATGACATTGTTATTTCTATCGTTACACGCTTGAAAAGTTCAAAGTTCATTTGCAGCATCTTTGTACGAGTACGTGGTATATATGCAGACATACAAGCACGAATTGACTAGACAGTTCAGTGATTCTTTCACTCTTTATACCGTTACACATATCTGTTTTTGCTGTTTTTGCTGTTTCTGTTGATTTTACATTTTATTTCACTGATTTGCCTCTTACACAATTTTCCACAAAGCACAATGCCTGTCCGATTTTTCCATATTTGTCGATTTTTCACAAACTTTATACAGACGACGAAAGCAACACCCCTCTTCGCCCTTCGCAATTTAATCTTTGAGTTATTTTTGTTAATTTCAACTTGAGACTGCTTTATATTTTGATTGTGTCATTAACCTACGTTGACCATCGTTATGACCTAAGCTTTGTTGTAATTTTGGTTGTTCATGCTTGTCGGTGGATGGTGAAGTAGAAATATTGGAAAATTGTCATCAATTAAATGGCTGGTGAACTAAATCACGGTCTACTGGCTCAAGAAAAATACACATAGGCGATATTGCTCGCATTCCATCCAGTTTGTGGATCAACTTGTGCAGCGAGTTCACTATATCGGTTCGCTATTGAGCAAAATAACTCGCTAATGTGCTCGTCCAGTGCGACCAGGGTAAAATATTGCTGCTGTAGTTCAAAGTGTACACGAACGGCCTTCAACATCAACTCAACACTGTTCGCCGGTATTAAATATTTTGCGCACTTATTTGTGCAGAATTTTGCATAAAGGCTTTTTTAGGTAAGCTTATAAAGTCCAATTGGTCTAAGGACTGAAGCATCATGACCACTCAATGCGATTTCGTATCGCTGAATGGACTGAAATCGCTTGGCATGTGATGAGTAGTTTTACGGAAAAATTTTCTCTTCCGATGAAGCTAATTTTCACTTCGAAGCTACGTTGCTAAGTTAACAAACAAAAAGAAGCAAACCTGATTTCGGGTAAACCTGATACGTGGGAATGAAAGAGCCAATGCATCCTCAACGAGTGCTGAAGAACGGTAGTTCCCGCTACAATAAATACCAATCGATGCCCTGCTATTCCCTGAGATTATTTGTTTCATATCTTTAAGGAAAAGGCGGTGTCAACTGGCTACCTCTCAGCTGAGTTTTGACTCCATTTTAATATTTTTTGTGGGGAGCCGTCAATCGTCCAGAAACGATTCACTCCTTGAAACATGAAATTGAAGACGCCATTACATCCATAAGGAGCCGAAAATTTTTCTTTAGATAAGACAAAATCTTTTCAAAAATATTGATTCCTTTTTTATAACAATAGTCGAATGATTAGCAGTGCCATTCGAAAGGCTAGAACTCGAATCCTCGTTCGACTATACATCCAAATATATAGAATATTCATTTTTTTAATTATGGTCCCTCCCGGGAATTTCAAGCCTTCCGAGTGTGTTTCTGACATGAAATAAAAGCTCCTCATAAAAATACATCGGTAATTCCGAAGTGTCTTGGAATAAAGTGTAGGTCCCTGTATTTCTTTAAAAAAACATCAAGATGCACACCACAAATTGAAGGAGAAGCTCGGCCGAAAATTTCTTACAAATCGTCAATAAAGGGTAATTTAAGTAGAGGTACTTTTTTCAATAGACCTTTTTGAAAGATCACGCGTGAGTCGTCTCAAGCTGCCATGTTATTTTTGTTCATTATTGCTTGGCATTTCATCACGGAAAAACTTAGGCCTGAACAACGTTTACAAATCATTCAACTTTATTACGAAAATTCACATTCTGTAAAGAATGTATTTCGCGCGATTCGCTCAACTTATGATCAACATAATCGGTCTACTGAGCGTACTATTCGCAACGCCATCACCCATCTTGAGACCCTGCATTCACTATTGGATAATATTCGACCGAATAGGCCACGTTCAGCACGCAGTGAAGAAAATATAGCGGCTGAGAGTGTACACGAAGTCCGTGGAGAGTCGATTTGACGCTGCTCGCAGCAACTCGGACGGACGTATGGAACGACTTGGTGCATTTTACGTAGAGATCTTAAAGAGTTGCCATTTCATCCAGAAAAAACCGGCTTGGTGTGGTTTGTGGGACGGGTGAATCATTGCTCCATATTTCTTCAAAAATGATGTCGATGAGAACGTAAACGTCAATGGCGACCGTTATCGCGCAATGATGATCGACTATTTGATGCCTGAAATTGAAGCTCGTGATCTCCGCGACATTTGGTTTCAACAAAAGGTGCCACTTTCTACACATCGCATCAATCAATGGATTTATTGAGAGAACACTTCGGTGAGCCAAGATCGTGTGATATCACACCATTAGACTTTTTCTTGTGGGGATATGTAAAGTCTAAAGTCTATGCGGACAATCCCGCTTCGATTCAGGCCTTGGAACAAAACATCACGCGTGTCATTCGCCAGTTACCAGTCGAAATGCTCGAACGAGTCATCGAAAATTGGACTCAACGGACGGAACGTCTGAGACGTAGCCACAGCCAACATGAGATAATTAAAAAAAAAATGACAAAGAATGTCCTTTCGAATGATAATAAACATTTCCCATTAAATTTGAACTTTCTGTGTTTTTTTCTTTAAAAAGTTGGGAACCACGAAATGATAACCCTTTATTATAATGTTAACTTTTCGTGGTTCACCCGTTATATGCATAGTCGTAAACGTATATAAATTTTTGATTTAAAGAAATTACCTGGCTTTTGTTTTCATTGCTTTCCAAAGAAGTTCTTTAAAATTAATCATTTTCTGAATTGAGAAATGATACTATTTTAATTTAAAATTAATAAACGTAGCGCTATAGTTTCGTCTCAATATTAGATTGTCCGAACGGTCTGTTATTGTGTGTGCCAATATTGTGTTCACACACTGGTCTTTAAGGACGAAAAATATTTGAAAAAGCAAAAAAGATCTAACGAAATTTCAGTTAAAGAGACAAAAGATTTTACGTTTTGCAGTAAATGTTGTAAAGAATACGAATAGATAAAATATTTTGCCAAAATAAACATGATAATCTTTTATAAACACTTAATGAGAGTAAATTTTACAGTATATGTTACTCATACGCCGCGGTAAAGGACTCTTACTCCGCATAGTAAACATTTCAATTTTTTTATGACTTCGTATTTAAATTTATGAAATTAGGTAAATTTAATATTTCTTCGAGTCATAAATATGTCATAAGTACGGCTAACAACTGGCGAACTTATGACTTACTTCATATAGCTACCTTTTGAATTTTTGATATTTTTGCCAGGCTCATAACGTTTACGAAAATGTTTTCAAAAATATTTCGGGCCGATTGCTGTCAGTTTTAGTATTAAATTAATTGAAAACCATCGCGCAGAAATTTTTTTGATATTTTAAAAATGGAATGACCGTATGTATGTATGTATATAACAGCAAACTACCGTCAGCTTCAAAATGATATAAAAAAGAATGTCGATATTATAGATTTTGACACGCTCCATACGATAGTGGTAACGATAAACTTTGCTTCGTTCCAATTCGAGCTAAATTTTTTAGTTTCATCAAATTTATTTTACCATTCTTACCAACAATTTCTTAACTCCCGTCAATAATTTTCGCAATTTACTTATAACTTCATAATGATAGTGACGCACAGCGAGATAATCATTTCGATAATCACAAACACAAATTCATTTTCTGTCACATCGACTACCCTTGCTACTATTTCCAATGAGCTATTTTGTTTTAACTCTTTTTGGTTGAAGTTCAGTACGCCACCATAACCCTTTTCCAGTGCTTCTCACATTCCCGCTGCATGTGCTGCATATTGTTCCCCTTCATGCTCTGTTGCAATATTCAAACTTGCATTTTTATTTGCTTATTTTCTGTTATTTTCTTTTATTTTCGTTCATTTTTATGTACATATTTCCCGCTTTATGCTGGCAGTCAGATCCGATTATAACAAATACATGTATGGATGGATGGTAAGTGCATCTGTTTGTATTTTTGTTATGTCGCCTAAGGGTTGCAAGACATGCCTGCCATGCTTGTTATTATGTTGTACAAGTGGCAAAGGACTCATAATAAACGTCTCGGCTTCGTGTCTGCATTTTATTGTTGCTTTTGAAAGAAAACAGTGCGAATAACAAATAGGGAGCACTCAATTCGTGTGGTACAAAATCTAAGATATCCGTTTATGGTAATACGGATAATACCGTTTTGATTGACTTGAGAAAAATTAAAATCAAATGTAAAAAGAAAAACAAAGCTGAATATCGAGCTGAACTAAATATTAAACAGTTTCAGCAGTAATAATGCCAAAACTTACATACTTACATCAAATATTTCAAACTAAGAAGTAATGAAGGATGAGGTCATGTGGAGACGTCCACGCAAATGGGGAAATGGGGGAAGTTTTTGACAGTCACGACTTTCGGTCTTAGATCAAAAACAGAAGCCATACAAACTAGACTCAGGTGAGTGAATCCTCTTTTGATAATTTCGCTCCCTTAATTAGAAAGGTGCCTCTACTCATCTGCTTAAATAATGTTCACGTAACAATTAAAGCTAGTGGTATAAGAACAGACGTTGGGTCCTTGTGAAATCTAATACTGCGGTAATGTAAAAGAGGGAATTTGGTGTTGGCTTTGTGGGGAGACAGATTCCGTTGCCGAGCCCTGACATTAACTCCGGTTTTTCAACATCTCGCTACAATCCGCATCAAAGCGGAGCTCTTCAACGGATCACCAATTATCACGGATTTGCGCCCACGCCCCGACGGAAGGTAAGAACGATGTAACCAAAGATGCTTTCTATGAGCGCCGAGCTGCCATCGCCACGATGTAAAAACCTTATCGGCAATTTTAATGACAAAAGGCAAGGAAGGTGAAATTCAGCCCCTCCAAATGGACTAAGGCCGATGTACTTCTTCGAAATATAATTGTATGCAGCACCAGATTTCGGAACAAGAAAATTTATCAATCTACATGGCTGCCGCCGGACCGAAGATCACCCAACTTTGAAATCGTAAATAACTTATTATATCTTCTATCTAATGAAATCTAACGGAAAAATCACTTTTGCCAACAGGTGCTACTTTGAACTGAGTAGGCACTTAAAAAAATAAAGTCTTCTCTCAACGAAAAAGAAAAATCAAACTCTAAAGCTGCCGTTAGACGTAGCAATAAATTAATTTCAAATTGCATATCAAAATCAGAAATTTAATTTCAAGAGCAGTCACATTTAGCATACAAAATTTGATGAAATTTAAGTTCAATTACTGGAAACTATTTTGAATGGCCATTTTGTGAAGTTAAATTTCTCTGACAATACTCAAATAATTTGAGTGCAACACCAGCAATTGGAAATTTAATTTCAGGGATCAAACTGTAGATAAATGACTGCAGTTATACCCCAAAATTTTCTTTTCTGCAATTACATGAAATTAAATTGAAGAATTCATTTCAGAAGGTCACACGATGAAATTGAAATTTTTTGACAGTGACATTTTGACATTACTGCGTTCGACGGCCCTTTAAAAATTCCTCATCTTTCTCGTCATGCTGTACGGTGCCTGGACGATGGCAACATATTATAAGCTGGCTTTAGGAGTTTTCGAGAGAAAAGTTCTGCGGAAGATTCATGGTCCTTTGCGGATTGGTAGCTACGAGTATCGAAGCCAGTAGAGAAGGGTCTGTTGAAGAA